>JAUCMX010000006.1:13462742-13580242 GCA_033459395.1 Hemibagrus guttatus
AGGGAGCGAGGGAGGGAGGGAGCCTTAGCAGCCTTCACCCCAACCCTCCCTATTTAGAACTCTCTATTCATTCCTAAAGAGAAGGCATGGTGGGCTGTGTATGAAAAAGGATCAGAGAGACGAAGGAATGGAGAAAGGGAAAGGGGGAGAAAGACAGACAGACAGACAAGGGAGGAGGGGCAGGACAGAGAGATATAATAAAAGGGATTATGAGTGGCAATGGGATTTGCAGCTGTGCAGGTTTTCCTGTTGGCAAATTTTACTTCAACAATTAAGCACATTGCGTGTGTGTGTGTCTGTAGTTGTACTCTCCTCTGTAGTGTTTAAAGCTGAGCTGCTGCAGCAGCAGCACACTCCCTGCACTTTCACATAGCTCAGCTAAAGCAAAGGAAGTAAATAATTGGCGGTAGTCATGGTAACAGGCCCGCCGACGCCATGCCATCCAGTCCATATAAAAGCTGAGTTCGGCTGCGTGGAGCTCTACAGGCGGGTACGAGCTGCTGGACTGGCCCCTTGCAACCTTTTCCATTTCCAATTAGAGCTGCACCATTCAGGGGGTGAGGCGGGAGAGCTTAAGCCTGGCTTTTGTTCTGCTCTCACTAGGAAGTTGAGATCTTTCGTTTAACTTTTCTTTTTAAAGGTTTTCTTTCACTGATCGAACAATGAAATACCAGCCTGCGTGGACTTAATGAACGCCTTCCCCATTCTGCAAGCTGTGCTTGGGTGCCTTGATGGGTTTCATTCACTAATCTTAAGCTCTGTGTTTGTTTGAAAGGTGTGTAAATTAGAGGGCAGGAAATTCAAGTGGTTCTGAGGGAGTTTGTTCAAACACATTTTCAGTCATTGATAAAAGTAAGTCATTGACAACATAAACATGCATTGTTATACCACAGTGCTGTTGAAGTGTCTAGTCAGACTGGTCACAAGGTGTTAACTAATTTCCTGTAACAGAAGCTTTGCCAGTAGTCTTGGATATTATTTAAATGATAGTTTTATATTAATACACTCGGTCATTATTGTTTCTATAGTAACAACTCCTTCTCAGAGACTTTGTCTTATTGACTAAATTATATGTAAATACAAACAATATGACAGGAAATAAACACTATAGGTTATGCTGTTATAGTTACATTTCAGAGTGGTAACATTCCTCCACTTTGCCTCACACTGCATCATCCTACCCTGCTGTTGAATATATTCCTATAAGGCCACGTCCTATCATGTTTTATTCCTTACTTGAAGTACAACTGTAAGTTACCTGGGCTGTGATTGCAGGGGACACAGTCTGAGCTGTAAAATAGTGTGGCACTTGGGGATGAGTGGTAAAGACTTGAGAGAATGACAGAATCATGGAGTGTCAAACACATCATTCATTTCTGCAGTGTGCACCTGAATTGCTGTGGTAAAAAGTCTTATGGCCTGCTGACTGAAAGTTCTATTTATCAAACCATGGGCTGCAAGCTCTGTTCGACTGAGTGAGTGTTTCGCATCAACATCTCCCTCATCCTGTGCGTTCTATACGCAGATGTATAGATAACAAGAAACATTACTGCTGATTACTGGCTCCTGGCTGCTACACACATACATATTCGTGCACACACATAAACACACACATGCACGCACACACACAGATGCATCCTATCCCAGCTCTGTTTGACAGTCTGTGTGTCTTATACACAGAATCATGTGACCTGAGTTGATTGAATGGTTAGCTGCTGACCTGTTTCTCTGCACAAACAGATGTCTTCTTGAAGTCTGCCAAAATTCTGTCCTGCTGTCCACATACACAGACACACACACACTCACAAACACGTATATTTACTCACATCTATTTAAAACTTTACTGACGTACAGATGTATGTCAAGGTTTGACAACCTGATTTTAAAAGGGAAAAGAAATCAACATTGTTCTGCAAATATTAATGTACATGTCTAGAAGTATATTTTGGATCATTCTCTTACATTAGAAGGTAGTCTATTTTGCTTCTAGAATTTGTTGATACTAACTGGAATCCATTTTTCATTTATAATGCAATGCTTATGTGCAACTGGATGCCACACAAGCATAGCTCCACCTCCATGCTTAATAGTTCTATTCATCAAATGTTGCTTCTTTTTCTGCCAAACATACTGTCGGTAATTTCCATTTTTCTGCTTTACCCAAAATGCCTCTGGCTCACGTATATATTTTGTTCTGAAAAACCATCATGGAAGGAAACCTTACCTGTGACCTCATCACAAAAGTGAAAGTCTTATGTATGCAAATCTTGTTTGTGCAAGCAATGTTGCAAAGTGGTGCACCACCACTCCTGTGTCTGTTGAAACCTTCTTGCAGGTCCTTCGTTTCATGTTATGGTTTTCTGTGCCTTTCTGTCCAGCATATGGCAGCACTGTCTGAGAGATTTCATGGTCTTCCCCAATCTTGTTTTAACTTCCACAGTTTTTCCTTAACTGCCTTTTTAATGACATTTTGGACAGTGGAAATTGTGAGCCGCATGAGATTTTTATAGCCTTCCTGTGCTTTGTAGGCATCAATTAGTTTCATTTTCAGATCCAAAGGCAGCTGCTGTTTGTTATTGAGTACAAGGATTGAAGGGTGACAGAATTACATTCTGCAATTGTAACTCCTAATGACAATTTTTGACCTGCCTAATGAGTCAATGAAGGCCTAACAACTTCAAATTAATGCAGATCTGAAAAATGATAGTTTGCTTGTGTTTACTCCTTTTCACTTAATAAATCGATAAAATATGCAATTCCAATGGCCACCAGTGCCCAATAACAACTGTACCTCTCTGATCTGATACTGTATTCTACCTCAAACAGCATTCTTAAATAAGAGAATAAGATGTACATTAAAAATAGTAGCTGATGGACTTGTAGCTCTGTAGTATGCATGTGTCGGAACCGAGTTTACACAAAACAGTGGTGGTGTGGGGTCTTTTCCAATAGTATCTGCTACTTATTTGTGAAAACTAAATAGGCTAAAAAATAATAAAAGACTCTTCAGGCTTGGGTGAGAAGGAGCAAGTCTTAGTTTTATTGCCGTCAGACAAATCTTCAGAAGATGGATGGATAGATTGATAAAGACAGACAGACCGATAGACTTTATCTTCAGATATCAGATAGCAATAAGACGCCAAATGACATGAAGCATCAGGCACGGTGCACTCAAGTGCCAAAGTCCCCAGAAAGTCCCCTCTATTCATCCTGCTTTTTTTAATTTGCATACTAATGTTTTTATATTCAAATATACCTGTCAGTAATGATGAGCTGCTACAACCTGTTTCCAAGACAATGACGTTTTTCTTCCCTTTATGGTTGGTTGTATTTGAAGCAATGCTCCAGCATTTTGTTCAGATCTGTAGTATGTGTAATTAGCAGCGACAAGAATTACAGCACGTTTCCCTGAACTGAGAAAAGAACTGAAAATCCTGTTTACTTGCATTTCACTAACAAGTAAAGTCTCAGGATAGTTGTTGAAGCAGTCAGTAAAATTTTGTAAACTTGGCACTTTTATCACAAATTAAAAAAAAATGCATACATGAATTCTTAAATCACACAGATTATTATTATTATTATTATTATTATTATTATTTTTATTATTATTATTATTATTAAATTAAACCTGAAATAAGTAGAATTCCTCCTGTGTTTGTGTGTTACTATATACCCCGTTCTGGATAAAAGTGCACATTATAAGCAAAATTATATTTTTACTTTATTGCTGTGGTGTTAAAAAGTCTTGTAATCATTTGTAGAGTTTCTTGCATATGGAGGTTATAGTTTTGATCTGTTGTATATAGACTTCCATTAAATATGTGGTACTGTTTAAATAGGTTCCGTTGTTATTAAAAAAAAAACTGCGTTGAAAAAAACTGCCTTGCAAATACTGCCTTCAAACTCCATCAGCCTCCCCACCAAATGTCCCCCACACCAAATATCTAAAACACCTCTCTCTTGACCGAGCCACATGAGCATGCGAGAGCGCAGGACTGAGGAAACCTGGTCATTCCGATGCCTTTTCTATCCAAACGCACTGTAATCCCTGTGAACCCGAAAGCATTCTCAAACTGTTAATGCCAGAGCTGAGAGCAGTAATTTAGCATTGCGTGCCTGCAGCTAGCCGGCTTCTAGCCATCACTGCTAATCTCCTCTCACACATTTAACCCACTAATCTGCTGACCAAGCACTCTTCCCTACAGTACCAAATCATATGGTGTGCACATGAGGTCAGTGAACTGTCCTTGACTCTCAGCAAGAAAAGTCGTTTCATTACCGCTAGAGGTTTACCTCGCTTCCTTTGGGGAAAGTGGTGGATTTGTTGAAAGTCAGCCTTGTGAAATAGTCAGCCTTGTGACAGCATTAACATACCACATGCCATTTGATATGACAGGCTCCATGACTGGTGTTGATTTGTGTTAAAATACCCACCTCAGTCTTTTTTTCTCTGGTTTTAAACTAACCAGATTCTGACAGCTCTGCTGATCCTCCACCCTCCCTTCATCATTTCACTGTGCTGGGTTCAGCCTCTCGGAGCTCAGCAGATTTCAAATCCTCACCGTTCCCTAATAGAGCCATGTTGATCTTTCTGCCAGAGTGTTACTTTGGTAATCCTACCCCCATCTTTCTCTCTCTCTCTCTCTCTCTCTCTCTCTCTCTCTCTCTCTCTCCCCTCTCTCTCTCTCTCTCTCTCTCTCTCTCTCTCTCTCTCTCCCTCCCTCTTACCTTCTTTCTGGTTCTGTCTGGCGGGTGTTGAATGCAGTAGGATGTTAATGAATATTAATGAGGCAGCCCCTCACTCTCCTGGGAGTCTCTCTCTCTCTCTCTCTCTCTCTCTCTCTCTCTCTCTCTCTCTCTGTTTCTGCTGATGCTGATGTAACTTAGAAAGCTGATGTGATGCCGCTTGGAAGCGACCACGACTCGAATGTAGATTTCAGCTCATCAGTATTCATGCTGACTGACCCTTTATTGGCAAAAAGCACCAAGTACAACAGTAAGAGTGTGAAGCAGTCCTGTCTACATCCATACATCTATATTGAAACCATATAGTCACAGAGCAGGACCATTTTTAATAGTCCTCACACCCAGCAAAATGCTAAAAATAACCATAGTCCTCACCTCTATTCCACATCATCTTTAATATTTTGGACAGTTTTGGACAGCACCAGGTAAAGGAGGGCATGGGACTCACTACCATACTGCTGACATGTGCACAATTTATTCTTCATTAATGAAGTAAATATAATTGACTGACGCTTAGTTAGATATGAGTATTGTATCAGTTAGATATGAGTATTGTATCAGTCTGTTTGCATAAGTTCATGGTCTAATTATGTAAATTAATATTTAAAAGATGTGCTCAGTTAATATGTCTGTTGAAAAAAATGGCATTAGAATTTATAGGCTTACGAATATATGGAATAAAACATGATAGGCCTTGCTGTTATAGGAAAATATTCCATTATGGGGTGCTATAAAGAAGCACATCCTGTAGTGTTTTTTTCGTGTTATAGCACAGTGATTTGTTTACAATTATTAATTATTACAATTGATTACAATTATTAATTTATTAATAAACAACATGGCAAGCTTTTTAACTGTTTCTAGTTATTATATATTTAGTGCTGTGGAATGTCCTTAAAACAGGTTATTTCCTGGTCTCACTTACATTATAACAGTTACAAACATTCCCTCACCAGCTTTTTTCTTCTTCTCTTGAAGTTATAAAACAAAACAAATCAGCTTCCCATGTTATTAAGAAAATCAAAAAGCCTGGCTTGAAGACTCTCCTATGATGAAAAGCTAACTGATCCAAAGTGCAGAGATTTCATAAACATCTACAGAAAACCCTACATTCACCATTTCAACAATAGTATGGTTTTATTTAAGTAGTTAAATAGAAACGCATTTTCTTAATCCTTTTATGATTAGGCTTACATTCTTGTGGCGTGTCTGCCATACACATCGGTGTGAATGAATTTTTACTATTGAAACAATTACATATTGGAATGAGAGCATTAATATAAACCTATTATTTGTATTACAGCCGGAGCTACTGTCTGATCCGTGCTGTTTATAGAAAATTAATCCATACCTTAAGATTGGAGAATTATAGTGGCATAAATGTACATAAACTAAAAAAGTCTCATTAGTGTAATCGTGCAGCCCTGCATCCATGATTAGCTTCCAAATCGTGAATGGATGAAAGGACTGACATACCGGATGAGAATTTCTACAGGGAAACGTCAGAGAAACCCTGCATGATTCCGTCTTCTGGTTTATAAAGTAAATAAATTGGGCCTGTGCCACAGAGAGAGAAAGGGGAAATCACTCAGTAATGTTCCCAAGAGCAGGCCAGATGTTCAGCCGTTAACTGATCAAATGGGGACCTGGGAAGGTGTGTTTGTGTGTGAGTGAGTGAGAGAGAGCTCGGGTGCTCGGTTGATAATACAGATGGTGGCAGGTGTTTTTACAGCTTTGTGAACCCAGGTGTTGGTAACTTTTGCTGATATTTTTGTGTGTAACTGTAACTGAAGTGTAAAGGGCAAACACATTTCAGTTCTGTTACCTTCTATTCACTCTCTCTCTCTTTCTTTTTCTCTCTCTCTCTCTCACTCCCCCTCTCTCTCTCACTCTCTTTCTCTTTCAATCCACATGCAGCAACAGGAGCAGGACCCCACTAACCTGTACATTTCCAATTTGCCACTGACTGTGGATGAGCAGGAGCTGGAGACCATGCTGAAGCCCTTCGGCCAGGTCGTCTCCACACGCATACTGCGCGATGCTAATGGTTCAAGCAGAGGGGTTGGATTTGCGAGGTGAGGCTTTCTTCTGAGTCCTGATTGAATGTTTGAGGCTCACTGGTTTGGCTGTGGCTGGAATCTGGATTTACAGTGACGTTTAGTATAATTACACCAAACCCACCCAAAAACGTGCTGATTCAGCTCTGGAATGGGGTGAGGTGAAAACTGACTCCTGTCAGAGTGAACACTCCTTTCCAACGGTGTCATAGCTTATCTCTGACGTGCGCTCACTGCAGGTGTGTTCTCTGTGTGTGTGTGTGTGTGTGTGTGTGTGTGTGTGTGTGTGTGTGTGTGTGTGTGTGTGTGTGTGTGTGTAAGAATGGGTGAATATGTGCAGCTGCAGTGTGTTTTTTTTACCTCATGCACTTGTCTCAATGTGTGAGGGAGAATAATTGTAATAAACTTTCACTTCTAGCTTACTGCCTTGGCACTTGCTACAGTAGATTCAAAGATTCCTGAGAGTCCTAAATGCATTAACACGTTTAATAAATAGTTATCAATCATTTACAAGCAAATGAACGAGCACCACAAGTTAGAATGTACTTCATTCTACTTTCTAACATCTGCATGGTCAGCAACAATGACCTGCACTGCATGTGTTTGTTTACAATTTTGGACTACCTGACAGTTTTGACTTTGTGGGGCAATTTAGCTGGTCCCCATAAGGGCAACTGAATGTATTTATTGCAGTGGATATAAAAAAGTCTACACAACCCTGTTTTAAAACAGCAGGTTTTTGTTTAACAATAAAAGAAAGAAATGAAAGCAAGATAATTCATATCAGAACTTTTTCCACCCTCAAAAGTTAAGTTTACAAAATAATAATAAAAAAAAAAAAATGGGTGTAATAATCTGATCTCAGGTTCAGAAGTAATCATCATACAGCTGTCCGTGAAATTACTCTGATCAACACCAAACAATATCAGCTGTTTCTGTAGGATTTTTTCACGTCTTCTTGGAGTTATCCAGCTGCTAAAGCCGTGATCTGCCAAAGAACTTAGAAAACATGCATGGTCTGTCACCATTGTTGAAAAGTCTCGATCAGGCGAGCAGTATAAAATAATTTCCAAAGTTCCATATCAAGTCCATCATCAACAACTGGAGAAAATGTTGCACAAGAACAGGACATCCCTCCAAAATTGATCATTTTAGTCAAAACACATGTCTGGGTTATGGGCTAGTGTGGCTAGATGGAAGCCCTTAAAAGTTTTGTTTGGTGCAGAAAAAAAATTCCAATAAAAATGCACCCACAGTGTAGCATGATGCTTTTGGGCTGCTTGTGAGTGGGTTTTTCCCCTCAAAGTCATAAATGGGGTTTTTTGAAGTTTAAAATAGGAAATCTTATAGGAAATAGCTACAAATACGAGATCATTTTAGTGCAAAACATTTGGGTATCTGCTAGTAATCTAAAATGAAAAGAGATTTCACCTTTTAGACTAACAATGAACAATGTAGTCGGAGTCCAGACCTGAACACAACTGAAAAATCTGTGCACAAGCCTGAAGCAGGCTGTGCACAGGACATGTCCTTACAGTTTGATGGACTGAGAATGTTTTTGCAAGAAAGATTGGGAAAATATTGCCGTATCAAAATGTGCCACATTGGTAGACTCTAACCCAAAAAGACGGTGGTGTAATAAAATCAGAAGGTGCTTCAATAAAGTGGATTCATTTAGGGTATGTGTATGCATTTAAGTTGTAATTTCACAATGAGGGTGGAAAACGTTTTGGCACAATTTTTATTTTTGATATGCTCTTTATATCCACTGAATTTAATTTAATTTCTGAAAGTGGCAAAAACTTCCTTTTGGTTTCTTAGGTTAAGGGTCAATTCAGATGAAGCATAGCATTCATTAGCTGTATCAATAATGATATGGTTCATACATACATAATTCATACATAATTATATGGGGGTCTTCACAAGGATAAGACAAATGAGTGTGTGTTTTATGTGTATGTGTGGATATAAAAGAGAATGATTTAAAGAATCCTAGTGAGGTTTCTTCTGTTTCTGTAGGATGGAGTCCACAGAAAAATGTGATGCTGTAATTTCTCACTTCAATGGAAAGTTCCTCAAGATGCCAGCCGGAGTAATGGGTAATGCAGAACTGTGTGTGTGTGTGAATATTGTGTTTGGTTGTTCATTAAGACACAGCACTTTGCTAGCAGGTTTCTGATAGAGCAGGTTCGTTCTCTATTCATTTGCCTTTAGTCATCCTGAGCTTTCAGCCGTGCAATGCGCAGATCAAACTAATGTGCACTTAGATTGAAGCAAGCACACAGAATAACGATAGGCTTTGCTGTTACTATAGGCTTAATGCAGGAATAAGTGCTTATTGATTAGTGAATGCAGTTTGTGGCTAATGTTGAACACAGTGTGGAGGTTCTCCCTTCTTCCTCACCCTCCCCTTTACATTCTCTCTCACGCTCTTTCTATTTCTCGTATCCTTCTCTCTCTCTCTCTCTCTCTCTCTCTCTCTCTCTCTCTCTCTCTCTAAATGGTAAACGGGTCTCTAGTATGTCCAGCTCTGATTATCCCTGCTCTCCCTCTCTAAGCTTTGTAATTGGATTATTAGATTGAAATAGTCTCCACTGCTCATGTTGCCTCACTGAAAAGGGAGGATGAGGGCAAGGGGGATTATGGGAAGGCAACTGCCAAGTTGGATGTCTATATTTTTAGCATAATGGGAAAAGCTTGTGAGTGGGCATTCTAAATAGAGGGCAGCAGGGTGGTGCAGTGGGTAGCTCTAGATTCTGAGCGTGAGTTAGTGTCTGTGTGGAGACTCCAGGTTCTCTGGTTTTCTCCCTCCTCCTACACAATGTCAGAAGGTGAACTGTTTACTCTAAATCTGAATCCTAGCGATCCTTGTGACTGGGTGTGAATCCCACAATCCTTGTGACTGGGTGTGAATGTACGCTGTGTGTTTCATCACACCACTTAACAGATGTTAGCAGGCACATAGCAGGTGTAAGGCTGGAGAAAATTGTGCTCTGTGTTTTTAATCTCTCTGTATCTCTTCTTCTGTAGCTCCTACTGAGCCACTACTGTGCAAGTTTGCAGATGGAGGGCAGAAAAAACGACAGAGCCAAAATAAATATGTGCCTAATGGACGAGCATGGGCCAGGGAGGGAGAAGCCAGACTTGTAAGTTCTGAAAATGTGCTTTTGCATGTATATGGATGCTAAAACCCTTTTTCAGTGCTATGTACATTGTATTACATGCATCATGAACTTGTGTACATTTGACATGCTGATATATGAGTAAGCTTAAAAAGACAATGAGCGTGTGTGTGTACAAGTATGTATATTTGTATGTAGGTAACAGAGGGAGAGACAGAAAGAGAGATTGTGTGGGAGTAAAGGAGAAATGCTGACTGGAATAAGAATCACAGTCATGGCAAAATATTCATGAGCTTCTTTCTGTCTCTCTATCTGTCTCTTTTTTTCTCAGGCTGGAATGACGCTCACATACGACCCCACTGCAGCAGCTATGCAGAACGGGTACGTGACAGCCGCGAAACCTTTTCACCTCTCGCATCCACTTGACTAATGGACACGCTGCCAAGTGCCAAGTCTCTCATTCTGTTTTTTTCCCACTCTGTCTATCTCTGCAGGTTCTATTCCCCTTACAGCATTACCAACCGAATGATCGCCCAACCTGCCATGTCACCCTACATCTCCCCTGTGTCCACATACCCGGCATGTATCAGTCCTGCTTTGGAAATTCCAGTTTTCATATTTGGGCTTTCTTTTTTTTTTTTTTAGGGCAGGTTCATTTAAACATTTCGACATGGCATTTTTTCCTGGATCCTTGTGAGAGGTCTTCCATCCTACTCGGTTATACAAAATTTTCATTTTCATTAAAAAGCCTGAATGGAAAAGTCTCAAATTTGGGGAAAAATCCTAAATAATGCAAAAACAAAAATAAAATAAATATTCTTTCACTTGAATCCAGAAAAGTTGGTCTATTTAAAAAAGATAAGATGAGAAACTTGATATTAAAATAAATGACATTGTTACAAGTTTTAGTGCTATATCTATATAATATTTAATATAAGCTTGATATACTGTTTATACAAGCAAACGATTTTTTTTTTACTTTATTAATGAAAGCAGCATCAGACATGCTCAGAATCATGACCAGGATAAGTCAGTTACTGAAGATAAATAACGGAATGAATGAAACCTCAAATATTTCTATCATGCTGCTGTTTTAGAGCTCTTTTCCTTTTTACTTTGTTCACTTTACCATCATCTGCAAGATTTTTTTTTTTTTTTTGCTAGACCGTATTAGATAGAAATATAGACTTCTTTTTTTATTTATTTTAGATAGCTTTTTAGTAATTGATTTTAAAATTGTAAAAATTGTTTGAATGAAGCCCCTGCTCCTCTGCTCCTGGCTGCTTTTCCTTATTTGTAGGTCTAGAAATACTCTAGAAAGTTTTACAAAATATAATGTCTTTCTAAAGATGCAGTATGAAATTTAAAACTAGCCTCTATTTTTTTTTTTTTTTTTTCATTTTTAGGTGAATAAGGATGGAATAAAATTTAATTTCTGAACCAAAGCTAATTGCTAATATTTCCACATTTAGATCTGTTGATTATTATACTCATTTTAATTCAACTCTAAATGTAATAGTGTTAAACTGGTAAATTAAGTGTTATGTTTATTATAGTAGTATGGTTGGAACTGACATAAAAAACAGATGTTTTCTGTTCACAATTTTATCATTGTTCAGAAAAGGCATTTTATGCTTAACAGGGTCTGCTAATTCATAGTGTAAGCTAATTAAGATATAATTATGTATATGTATTGTGTACCTCAACTACTACAGTAAATCCATAAAAATACATCGCATTATCAAGAATTGTTGGGTAGACTTTTTTCACTTTTTTCCCTTATATAATTATTCTTATAGTAGTAGCATGGAATGGCGTACATCTGATCACCACAACTGTGTACATTTGTGTAGGTATGCTTGTGTTAGCTGTGCATGTGCACTCTTTTTGTGTGTGAGAGGAAGTATCTCACCTCCAAGAAGAGCAGGGGTGTGAAACCTACAGAATGTGTGTCTCTCCCTTATTCTCTATTTCTCTATTTGTGTGTGTGTGTGTGTGATTCAGGTGCAGACACCATCCTGGGTCACACACCAGCCCTACATTATGCAGCATCCGGTAAGACAGCATTGAAAACTGACTTGTCGTTGCGCCATCGAGACTCCTTTTATTGTTATCCCATTATTCACATTCCGTTGAAGCACATGATCAGATGACTTGATGGATTGACCGAACACAATCAGGTTTTACACCAACTTGTTGAGACCATGCCAGTTAGAGTGACTACTGTTATTAAAGCAAAATGGGGAAATACTTACGAAATACTAAGAAATTCTATATTAAGAAATCTTTCACAGAAGTTACTGAAGGTCGACGTTATGTTTAATGAGAATGTATGGTTTAAATTAGAAAAGGATTCAAAATGGAGGGCAGGATAGAAAAAATGCACTGCTTAAGAAAGCTTTGAGCTAATATTGTATTGCAGACCAAATATAAAGGTTTTCCATTTGTCTATTTTACATTTCATTTGTTATTCATTCCATATAGCCATTTTGCTCATTTTCACTAGGAGTGCAAATAAGTCTGAAATCGACTACAGATAGCATTGTATCTCATTATAAGCTCCAGGCCTCAAGGCAGCCATAAAGAAACCAAAGGGAAGTGTTTCTGCTTTTTTTGTGGCAGAAGTGTTGAGGGAGGAGTTTATCAGTGACAGAGGCAGGACAGCTGATGTAGAATGAATGAATGAATGCTACGTCGTCAGTGGAAAAAAGGAATCAGTCTGCTGGCTGCTGTCGTGTATTTTTAGAGCCACCTCTAACACACTAGGCAGTCCTGTATGGCCAGTCTGAATATTTGGCATCTCTCTCGTTCTGTCCTCGAGTGATGTCACTCTTGTCGTTCGGTTCTTTTGTAGGGAGCTGTAATATCGCCCTCTATGGATCCCTCCATGTCACTGCAGCCAACATCCATGATGAACCCCCTCACTCAGCAGATGAGCCACCTCTCTCTGAGCAGTACAGGAGCGGTGAGAGAACACACACACACATGCAAACTCCTCTGCCGAGCCAATCAGTCTACGCATATGTAATAATTAAACCACAACACATAGGCACTCACATTTATAGGCACTCAAAGTATAAATGGTCACATGTTAGAAAAGGCTAAACAAAATTCACAAACAAAATAAATCTCAAGTACTAAATGCATATGAGAATTTGTGTTTATAACATCGACATTATATATTACACATTTTATTCTCTGATTTCAGCATGTGCTAACTGAGTTACTAAAACTCACTAGTGCTATTTGCTTAAGGTGTGTCATGTGGTTTTACAAGTCACGCTTACATTCTTTGCATCTTTTCTGTATGTGCTTGCGTGTGTGTGTGTTCCAGTTCATGCCGGCTAATGCAGCATTACAGGGCGCATACATAACTCAGTACACTCCCATGCAGCCTGCTGCAGTGGAGGTTAGTAAAAGCATACTGCTCACTCTTCATTCTTTATAATATACCAAACTGTGTTTTAGTCACTTGACCATTTCCATTTCCAGGAGAATAGCTCACAGCCTCAGGTGGAGTCTAGCGGAGATCATTCTCCCTACGCCTACCAACAAACCAAGTGATGAAGAGGTACAACTTACAGTATGACCGTAAAATAGAATTTAACTCTCCGGTCTAATAAAATATCAACTACAATATTCTACATTAGTCAGACATTACTGAACCTCTGCTGTTAGATTCTCCTAATCTGAAAAAGGTTCTGAGCTGATCAGACTGCTCTGTGCTCCTCTGAGAGGAATTTATTTGGAATTTTGGGAGGAAAGGTGCATGTAAAACTCACCCAAGTGTCACTATGTTTAGGGAAATTTTATTCGAAAACTTTTACTACTTGCCATTCAGCTCAGTGGATGATGCCTGCATGATGATGTGCTTGTTCTCTGAAGGTCTGTGAAGTGTGTGTATGTGATCAGGTGTGTTCCTCTGGCACAGGTTCCTCAGCACTCAGGAGACTGAGAGGAGCGACAGCTTCAACAATCATGCTTCCTCTGTTGGACTAAGCTCAGCCGTTCGATCGACGTTTGAAACGATGAGTTTTCTGTTTTTAAAAACAACTACCCAGACTATTTTGGTATAAGTTCTGTGAGGTGCAAATAAAATCTTGAGGATGCTAGCTATCTAAGAAGAACATGAAAATGAAAAAAAAAATTTTATTTTAATAAAAAAAAGAACGTTTATTTTTACCAAGGAATCGTCACATGGTGCAAGACCTCAAAGGATCATGTGACTAGATGTACATGGTAGCAGGTGTCCATTGTTGATATTTTTTATGATTTTCAGTTGTGTGTCTGATTTTATTTTTCTCGATTTTTTTTTTCCTTTGTACTGAACTAGTTGTGTTGATTGAAGAGATTTATTAGCCGGACATCCTGAGAAAAGGTGTTTTTGTGCTTGCAGTGTGTGTTGCAATGGTGAAGTGTTACATGTGTCCTCTTGTACAGTGTGTTTTTTCTCCAGTTGATCTAGAATGATCTTTCTCTTTCTCTCCATACGATTTGCCTTAAGTTTGTTCCATACAGCTGTACATGTAGCCTCTAACCGAGGCTCAACCGGAGAAAGAGAAGTTCAAATCAGCTATGGCCTTGTAAATCAGCTGAATAGGGCTTTTCTTAGGATCTAGCTAATGAAATTCAGTTTGCTTAGTTTAAGTGTTTTGGTTTTTACTGATCTCCATAGTGCTTTTTAGAATAGAAACCGTGTTGAGTGATGAAAAATGTTGTTTGAGTTTAAATACGATGTACTGTTTTTGTAATCAGAGGGACAACGCCTCTGGTTGGTTGAATGTGGTAGAAATTCTGCTGAATGATCACATTTTAAAAATGCCTTTTAGGAAAAAAACTTGCTGTTGTAGTTTAGCTGTGGGGAAAGTGGTGTGACCAAGTCTTTTATTTTTAATTTTGTTGGGGAGGGGGGGTAGGGGAAGGTTTTTGTTTTTTGTTGTTTTTTTTTTCGCAGTTTTAATGTGCTTTTATGACCATGTACAGATGAACTAAGCCTTCCAAGGCAACTTTAAGCAAGGATTAAGTGGAGGTTTTGAGATCAGATTGATTTTCTGTAGATTTTAGTTTGCCTAGCTCTTTTTTTAGGAAGCAAACAGAACTCGGCACTTTCAAGTTTACTTCACCAAAGACAGTGAGCTAGCAGGCAGAGATCAAATAATGAGTACAATGTCATTTCCTCCCTACGCAGGATAGGCTTTTTAATGGACTGGACTGCAATTTTAAGAATGTGCCTTCTTTGTATATATGCATTTGGTTGTCTTTAGTTGTTGTCTAGGTTTGGACACAAGCAAGAAGGAAGATTTGGATCCGACAAGTGCCACATACATCACTACAGAGCACACGAAACTGAAATATGAAACTAGAACATGGAAAAGGAGAAGTTTGAAACTATGAACTGATCAGCACAGTGGTTATCTGCTATGCTTTTGTTCAGCAGGAGAATGCCTTTTTTTTTTTTTTTTTTTTCCCTCCCAAATTACAGTAGGCTTTTATTTTGGCTTTAGTAGGTTGTCTTCCAAAAGACTGTATTTTGAACTGGTGGTCTTATCGACCAATTATCTACCTCAGATTTGCGTTCTCCTCTGTTTCGATTGGCCGGGCTAGCAGGTTCAGCCCCGCCCCTCCAGACCAAATGGCTAGCTCTGGAGCTGCCCTCATCTACATTTTTTTTTTTCCAGGTCGTTTTTAAATGCTTTAGGGCTTTTTTTTTTTTTTCTTTCATTTTCCTTCAACAAACAAAATGTTTTATTTTCTTTTAATGCAAATGTTATTGTTATGAGGATAGATGTGCGTTGAACGTGATTTAATCTTGTCTAGACATTCAGTTTCATAGTTTCAAAGGCAAAAACACTGCTGCTTAATCAAAGGATGTTGTGGTAGTCGGCCATGACAGAGAGATGAACGAAAGAAGGAGAAAAATAAAAGAGGAACAAATCAAAACTGAAGGTTGTGGTATTCCTCGGATCTGTTCCTGAAACTTCCCGCTGTTCAGTCCCAATCCAGGCTTTTAGCAGCACAACCCTCACAGCTCTCCTGGAATGACTGTGTGTGTGTTTGTGTGTGGTCTTTGACTACGGTGTATGTGGGCAGTGATTGAAGGATGCTTGAGGTGTGTGTGTGTGTGTGTGTGTGTGTGTGTGTGTTAGCAGGAGCTCTTGTGTGCGGGCGATTCTGCCAGTTAACACCTGAAACAAGTGCCAATGTTTAGCTGGATGAACGAGTGGGAGACTGCATACAGAAAGAGTCGCTAATGAACATGAAACATCATATACTAGACAGCCATTAAGTTATGGAAAAAGTAATAATTTATGAACAGAGAACTTTGTACAGACTGTTTGAAGAAATAAAAAGGTTTTTTTTCATAGAGATATCTATATGAGAGTTATTTTTATTTTATTTGGTTTTGTTTGTTTTATTTTACATGTGCTACAGAATTGCCAGTGGTAACTTGTCCGGTTAAAGACAAATCTTCCTCTGTAAATTTTTTTTGGTAGTGTTTGTCAAAGCCATTTTTTGTCTAGATTGTTCTTTACATTCTGTTTTTGTCCATTCTTTAATTTTTTTTTTTTTTTTTAATAAAATCTCAAGTTGGTTTGTGTAGAGTTTCTATCTTTGTATGATTGAAGCTGAGGTGATGCAGCGCTCCCCAGAAATATTGGCACCCTTCATAAAAATGAACAAAAATTATTACACAATACTCAACATTAATAGAAACTATTTATCTTTGTAATAAAAAAGGATATTCTCGTTAGAGCAATCGTTTAAAAAAATTCTTTCAAAACTAAGCGCTAAAATTGAAGAAAAATAAATGTAAGGAGTATTGTCTTTCATGTAAAACAGATACAGTCCCCTTTGAAAGTACTGGAACAAGATCAGCTCTTTGTTTTGCTATACACTGAAGATATTTGTGTCTGATAAATATGAGATGATTTCCTGATATTTACATCTACATGTGTTAAATAACTTGGAACACCTTTTATCCAACCCCACTTATTTTTCAAGTAAGCAAAATTATTGGAACATATTACTGACTACTGTTTCTTGTTGCCCAGATGTTTCCTGTTAGATTAATTCTTTATACAGTTAACAGCTTTGAACATCTATTTTTGGTTTGATCCATGGCTTTCACCTGTAAAGACTGCATTTGTTGTTAAAAAGGATAACCCAGCATGACCAGAGAGCTGTCTGTGGGATATAATCAACCCATTCAGTGCTTTTGCACAGGCATTGAGCATAGCTAATACACAAATGTCAAAGCAAGAAGGAAACCACTGTCGTACTGACAACCAGACATTAAACAGGTCATCCACAGGAAAACAACAGCAGTTAAAGGCAGAATCATTGTGAGAACTGAAGAAAACCCAAAACCACCAACAGGATGAAAAAATATAGAGGCCATACCACAAGATGTAATAAAAAAAACATTTTTTTAAAAACTTCATCAGCAGTAAGAATCAGAAGGACAGATTAAAATTCACAAAGACATACAGAGATGAGCCACAAAAGTTCTGGAACTAAAGTGCTCATCTGCCAAGTACAGTGGGGGTAGTGTCAAGGCTTGGGCTTGCATGGCTGCTCCTGGAACAGACTCACTAATCTGTATTGATGATGTAACTCATGAAGGCAGCAGAATGAATTCAGAAGAAGTCTACAGAAAAAATTCTGTCCGTCAATTTACAGAGAAATACGTCCAAAATAATTGGGTGGAGCTTCATCATGCAGCAAGACAATGACCCAAAACACACTGCCAACACAGCAAATGACTTCATCAGGGGAAAAAAGTGGAAGTTGTAACCTTGCCACATTAATCAGCTGATTTTAACTCGCCTGAGCAGCATTTCACATCCTGAAGAGGAGAATGAAGGGTGAAAGCCCTCAAAACAAACAACAAATGATAGAAGCTGTGGCACAAGCCTAGAAAAGCATCACAAAAGAAAAATTGCAACAGTATGGTGATGTCAGTAAAATGTTGGCTTTATGCAGTCAATGCAATCAAGGAATACTGCAACCAGATAATAAATGGAAATTTTCTTTAAGACTATCTGTTCCAATATTTTTGTTCACCTAAAAATGTGGTCGTTCAGTAAAGGTACCATGGTTACCTAAGTTGTTTAACATATCACATCATTGTTTAAAATATCAGGAATTAAAATCTGAATTTCTGATCTACCATCTTTTGAGTTTAAATCCAAATGTCTTTAGTATATAGCAGAAATGAAAGATTTGGCCTTACAGTTCCAATGTCTTTGGAGGGGGTTGTATATTATTTTTTATTTGCTCGCTGTCGTTGGGAACTACTAGTTCCTTTGGGTTTGGCCTCTAACCATGTCCTGTTTTCCTGGGGTATAAATATGAGGTTGCACAGAGAACTTTCAACACAAAAGAGACAGATGGTGGATGTCCAGTTGAACATATGAGGTAACGGATATAAAAAAGATCACAGTTTTGTAATTGCACACTTGTAGGTGTCAAAACCCGTTGAACCCCAATTTCAAAACAATAAGCTGTTTGGAAATGATGCAAGAAAGAAGCCCTTCCTGAGCGATCAGAGAGAATGTGAACTTCACCCACTGTCATTACAACTATATTGTATTGTGTCTTGTGATTAAATGAGACCAAAATGAAACCTTTAGGTCATGAACACCATCGATGTATTTGTTGACAGAAGGGGTCTGTTACATATTTTGAAACCTCAAAGCCAACGTGTAAAATGTGATGGCTGTTTCGTGGCCAGTGTTTCAGGGGCTCATATGCAGATTTGAACCTTGAAAAACCTTTGTTTTTTTTACCTCTGCCAGTAATTATTGTCTTAGTATTCCCTGTATAGAAGAATCAACCAAGATCCCTCTACAAGTATCTCCAAACTTGTGAGACAGTACAGGGCTAAAATGTTAAATTAAAATTATACAGTGTCCCTGTCCCTAAAATTATACAGTGTCCCTGTGGAAAAAAATCCACTCACTGCATGTTATTTTACTGTCAGTGTCAGAACTTATCTATTAAAAACCATTATGGTGGTTCAGTTTGAAGCAAAGAAATAGTATGCACTGTTTCAACCAGTAATGCTTACATTGCCGTTTCTCACTGTCCTTGCCATGAGAATTGTTAACTGCAAGTGTATTTGTTGGCACGAGAGAACATTACACACACTTTTGGAATACATCCTTTTTAACTGAAGTTCTAGACTGCACATTTATAAGGATTTGTATCTGATGGGGAAATTGGGGCAGGGCCTATTAGCAGATGGGCCTGACAAGGATCTGGAGCTGTTAGAGGGCATGTGTGTGTGTGTGTGTGTGTGTGTGTGAGTGAGTGTGACTAGTGGTGTTACGCCACCCTACAGGAGGCCCAGAGGGCCAGACTGAGACTCAGACTGCAGCTGTCTGCTCTCAACCACCTGCCAAGCCGTTGCAGACTCACACACTGCCCGAATGACATCATTCTATCATTAAAATTTTACAAAATGCTGATCATAATGAAGATTACAGCAGTTATATAAGGGTGTGAGTGAGTAAAGTGAGACGTGGGCTCATGGCACTGTGAACTGAAAGTTGTCCTTTTTTATGGTGAGTGGAACAATATCGTACTCTAAGAACAATTTTTGGCTGGCTTTATTTTATTATTTTTTTGCTGAAACACATCATTTTTACACATGTTAACTATCATGCTCCCACGTTCACTCATCATCTGCCTCTCAGAACATACAATGGATGTACTGTCCTGCTTGCTTGCTTTAATGCGCACTTGCTTTTGATTTTTCAGATTTCACAAGTTTCCGAGTTTTGGACAGTCAATTATTCTTTGGTCATCCGACCTTAAGATAACAAATCTAATATACAACATGTAAAGGCACACATCTTCAGTCTGGATATATGATTCACTAGTAATAGTAGTAGTAGTAAAAGAAGAAGAGTTAATAGTAATAGATTTAAACTTATAACCCGGTGAACAAGAGGTGATAAAGTATTGTGTTGGACTGTGAGACTTCAGAGATGTGTGTCAAAAATGATCAGCCATAGGTACATCTCATACTGAGAAAACTCAGAGAACTTTAACTTATTTCTCCATTGCTTGATTCTTCTTAATGGTGTGCCCTGAATTACAATGTGTTGCTGAACACCATGTCTTTAGTCAGGCTAAAACTTTTCTTTAGCCCAGAACATTAGCTTTATTTAAAATCTTCACAGAGCTCATACTAAAGATTTTCCCTGCTGTTTTGTATGAGCTGTGAAAGCTGTCGGCCACTTTGGCACAGTCTGGGGATATCTGGAGTGGCAAGAAACCGCAGAAGGGTGTGTGCCTGGCTGAGACTGAGTGTAGTTTTAGTGAAGAAGTTGCTGAGGTCTTTTGTGTGGAACAGTGGGGTACGCTCACACCCCACAGTTTGTTTGTGTCTGTGTTTAAAATTCAGTGGGACACATGCACACACACCCCACAGGGTGTGCACTGAGTTCTGCTCAACTCTTTCTTCTCACCTCCAGTCTGCAGTCTCTCACTTCTCTCTCACTTTCTCAAGGCTTTCTCACTCAACTACATCCATAGGATGTTGTTAGATGATAAACCATGCCAGAACATACTTGGAACAATTACTGAGAAATACAGTGTTGTCTATTGTCACAGGCGTTCGGCTGTTTGGGACAAAGTATTTTGGAAGGGCAGTAAACACACCCTTTATGGAGTACACTTTCTAGGGCATCACAATATGGTTATACTTCACGTCTTAGTAGAAGAATAGTTCTGAAGCCTGCTGTATTTCCTTTCTCACTTTTTTTCATTGCTCACAAACATTCATCAGGAGTCACTAAGCATTTGAAATACCTTACTTCCTGCTAGAGTTAAGAGCATTAAATGTGACACCTAGTGGGTGTTGAAGGAAATATCAATCTCTAAAGTGCAGTCTTAATATCCACAGTTTCACACCAGGGGGGACAGAGGCAGGCACAGTTGATGATTGTATTTCTTTACTGCATAGGACCCTATAACACCCTATAACAGGGATTTATTATTATTATTATTATTATTATTATTATTATTATTATTATTATTATTATTATTATTATTATTATTTAAAGGCAGTGGTGGCTCAAATGGATATGGCTCTGGATTGTTGATCAGAAGGTCAGGGTTCAGCCCCAGCATCACCAAGCTGCCACTGCTGGGCCCTTAAGCAAGGCCCTTAACCCTCTCTGCTCCAGGGGTGTTGTGTCATAGCTACCCCTGCTCTCTGAACACCACTTTGTAGGCTGGAATATATGAAGAAAAGAATTATAATGTGCTGTAATGTATGTGTGACAATAATAAAGGCTTCTTCTAAAAATTTATTATTATTAATAATAATAAGCAAGTACCATTTCACAATAACTTTTATTTAACAAATCAATATTAAATAGCATGCACTAGTTTTGGTACAGCAGTTGGGTCTATAATTATTAACAATGACTACCGTTTTTAAAAGAGCATGCACCAAAGTGTTTATTCCACATTAATTTGCCAATGATTGTTGTTTGTTTTGGGGGGCACGGTGGCTTGGTGGTTAGCATGTTAGCATGTTTGCCTCACACCTCCAGGGTTGGGGGTTCGATTCCTGCCTCTGCCGTGTGTGTGTGTGTGTGTGTGTGTGTGTGTGTGTGTGTGTGTGTGTGTGTGTGTGTGTAATTTGCATGTTCGCCCCGTGCCTCGGGGGTTTCCTCCCCCGGTCCAAAGACATGCATTGTAGGTTGATTGGCATCTCTAAATTGTCCGTAGTGTGTGTGTGTGTGTGCCCTGCGATGGGTTGGCACTCCGTCCAGGGTGTATCCTGCCTTGATACCCAATGACGCCTGAGATAGGCACAGGCTCCCCGTGACCCGAGAGTAGATTGGATAAGCGGTAGACAATGAATGTTGTTTGTTTTTAAATTAATTTTAAAGAATGACATCATACTGGTCTTCTTAGTGGTTAGTATGATTGCCTCGCACCTCAGGGATGGGGGTTTGATTCCTAACTCCACCAGGTCTGTGGAGTTTGCATGTTCTCCCCGTGCTTCTGGGGTTTCCTTCTTGGTTCTCCAGTCTCCTTCCCCAGTACAAAGACGTGTTTTAGGCTGACTGCCATCTGTAAATTGTCTGTTGAGTGTGTGTTCGTGTCTGTGTGTGCATGTGCAATTGTTCCCCACCTTGTGGCCCTGGCACCCTGGGACAGTTCTTGTGTAAGATATGCAGAACAGAAAATGGATGGATGGATGGACGTCATACTTTTTATCCATTTACACCGATCAGGCATAACATTATAACCACCTGCCTAATATTGTGTTGGTCCCCCTTTTGCTGCCAAAACAACCCTGACCCATCATACACTGTGTATTCTGACACCTTTCTATCAGAACCAGCATTAACTTCTTCAGCAATTTGAGCAACCGTTTGAGCCTTGGCCGCCCATGACCCTGTTGCGGGTTCACCACCTTTCCTTCTTTGAACCACTTTTGATAGATACTGACCACTGAAGACCGGGAACACCCCAGTCACCTAGCCATCACAAATTAACCCTTGTCAAACTCGCTCAAATCGCTTGCCCATTTTTCCTGCTTCTATCACATCAACTTTGAGGACAAAATGTTCACTTGCTCCCTAATATATCCCACCCACTAACAGGTGCCATGATGAGGAGATCATCAGTCTTATTCATGTCACCTGTCAGTGTTCATAATGTTATGCCTGATCGGTGTATAGTCACAGTGTATTTTTGCGACTGACTGATATAGAGTGCTAGCACTTGAGAAAATCCTAAATTAACGTCTCCTCACAGACATCTTTACAATATCAACAACTGCACTGTTTTTATTCTGCTTATGTGTAATTCCCGCCATGCGAGTTCATCTGTTGAGGTGTTACTATAGCTTGAAATTTCGTGTTTTAAGGAATGCGCACGATAATATAAACATGTATATCACATGTGTATATAAAACACGTGTTTTGTCGTTAAGCAAATCGGCAATTACTCTATAACAATTAATCATACCAAACCCCTTAGAGACAAGAATGAGTAAACAAGTCAGCCTTAAACCACTTATTGATGGGGTTTAATAGTCCATCACGTAAGAGAAGCGTTTCGTGCCAGTTGGTCGTGTCCCATTTCACATTTCAGAGTGAGTGAGTGAGCGAGTGAGCGAGCGTTAAGTGTTACAGTCTCCTTAAAGGAAGCTGAAGGCTTCGCAACTTCCTATCGTTGCACCGTCCTTTCTGCTCTGCACTGACGAATATGGAGTCCAGGGTCTGTAACATTTGTTCGTTTCTGAGTCTTCTTGTAATTTTACTACGTCACAGCGTTCAGGCTCAGGCTAATGGCGGTAAGTAGCAAGATCTCGCTTGTGCTTTGTTTGCTGACAAGGTTTGTTTGTTAAGCATGGACGCTTCAGTGTAGTGTTGTTTCGCTAAAAAGTTACTTTCCTTCGATGTCATCATAGCTGTTAAGGTTTTTCAATGTAGCATTGTTTGTAGCTCGTACACCTACATGGCAAGATGACAGCACAATGCCTTTGAGCTTTGGTTCTGTTTTGTTAGCCTCTTCTTGTTGACAAAAAAAAGAGAATAATACAAAACAAACAAACAAACAAACCAAAGCCGAAAAAAGGTTTGTGTTCCTGAATCAAGCAGACAGCAGTAACAGTCACGAGTGTCACGAGTTATGACCGCTGATCTAGAAGGTTCTGTGTGGCCTGGCGGTGTCTTTATTACAAGATTATCTTTAATATATCTTTAATAGCAACATAATTATGATAGTATTTGTTGTTGTGTTTTTTTTGTTGTTTTTTTTGCACGCATCCTAGTTGCACAGGTGTGTGTGTGTGTGTGTGTGTGTGTGTATACACTTACTGAACAATTTATTAAGAACACCATGCCAACACTAGATAAGACCCTTGTTGGCTCTCAAAACACTCCTTTCTTCGTGGCATGGATAGTGTTAGAATTATTTCTTTGATGTTTTGGTCCATTTGGACATGATCTTATCATATAATTACTGCAGATTGGTCAAAACACTTGCAAATTCTTTATACTACATTCTGTGGAGGTGGAAACCACCTCTACCACCACCACCATTATAACCATCAGCCTGGACTGTTGACACTTGGAAGGTTTGGTCCATGGTTTCATGCTGTTGATGGCAAATTCTGACCCTACCATTTGTATCGCTCAGCAGAACGTGAGATTTGTCAGACCAAGTGATTGGTCAAGCTTTGGTGAGCCTGTGGGCTCTGTAGCCTCAGATTTGTCTTTTTTTTTTAAATTTTTTTTTTATTTGGCTGACAGGAAATGAACCTGTTGTAACCCATCTGCCTCAAAGTCTGACATGCATTCACATATGCTGATGGGTTGGTTTGAGTATTTAAGAAACTGCTGATCTGGGATTTTCATGCACAGCAGTGTCTAGAGTTTATACAGAATGGTGCAAAAACATCCAATGAGCAGCATTGCAGGCATAAATACAACTGTCCAGTTTTTGTGAAATGGTGTTAACTGTAGCCCCAGATTCCTGCATAAAGCAATGACCCTATTTGTATCTGTTTACAGCTTCTAGTACTTATATCTATAGGCCTAAACCAGAATTGGTTTTTAAAATATCATATTTAATATGAAGCATATCACTATGACCTGGGAAGCATTGAAAATAAACACTGCAATTCTTCTGTATTTGTATACATTTATGAATCATTATATGTTCAGTCAGAAATAATGTATACATATTCGATTATGTCGCTATACATAATTGTCCTCCAGCTTCTATTACCTACTTTGAAGGGCATTCAAAAATCAGCATTAACCTTCGAAGTGCAACTATAGTTAGTCTTCTCAAAGACTGCAATTTCTGTTGGTTTTCTTGCTGCAGAGACCTTGCTAAAAAAGTTTCAAAATGTACCTGCAGATTGCCCGGCTGATGGACGGACATGGGTGCCCTTCGGCCAGAGCTGCTATCACTTTGTCCACGGAGAAGAGGATGTTGCGAAACATTACACAATGGAGGAAGCTAAAAACATGTGCCGTGGCTTTGGTAGGAACCTTTGACTTTTCTGCATGCTGTTAATAAGTAGGTGATAAATGTGAACTCCTAACCACCCATCTTTTCTATATTTTTTTTCATTAGCCCTTCTGACTGTGCACACTGCTTCAGTTAATGACTTTGTTGTTCAGTACAGCCCAGAGGTGTGGAAAAACAATGTGAACATTTGGCTTGGATTATATTATGACAGTGATGGTAAGGCCTAATGTTTTGTTATTTCTATCTGTATACCGGTCAAGCAGGTAGTTTCACATCAATACAATGGATATGGCTATTGGGAGGAGCCGGGGATCTGTAGTATGGAAGGCATGAAGGGACTTCTTGTGTGTATTAAGGATGAACTTGTGAAATTGGAGATTAGTGAATTTTTGTATTAAAATTTGTTTAATCTCAGAAGTATAGCCCATCAGTTACTTAGCAGGCAATGAGTATTTTTTCCTTTACACTTAACAGTAATTGTGAAAGTAAGTTTTTGATAGACTAGTGGATTTTAATCAAAGACCGAGAGTTAGGTGCAAAACATAGTTCATAGTAAACATATCAACAAATTAATTTATTTTCAGCCATCTGTAAACTTATGATGCAGAAGAGCAGTGTGAAAATAATGTAGGAAATTCATCGCTGCATAAAAACACCTCCAGCTGTGCTGTCTAAAGGGGAATCATACAGCTTCCTCTCACATTACAACATTAACATCCAGTTATTTTTAGACTCGTCTGTAAGTATGGGCAAATACAGAAACTTGAAGAACATGTAGTTCACACCCAGCTAACATTTGCATGTGTGTGTCTCAGATATCAGGTAATTATGTATAGTGTTAGCATTTTATTTATTAATGCATTTATTAATCTGAAGGAAGTTTCTCTTAAAGCTGTATCAAAATTAGATAAAGTTAACATGTACAGTGTAAACAGATGGATAAACCCACTCACTGAAGTGATGCATTTCACAGGTTATGTTGTTAAATAATTGATTTCTCACTCTTCTTGTATATCTTGTTCTTTGTCTGTCTGTGCTAGATGATCAGTATAAATGGTTTGATGACTCTGTTGTGAGCTTCAAGAATTGGGTGGAAGGAGGCTCACCTGATTGGGACATACCTTTAATGGACAAATGTGTGGTGCTGCACTCCACCACTGGCAAGTGGGAGAATGTCAGCTGCACCATGGGCAGTGAGAACGGAGTGGTGTGTGAAGCAGCCCAGAGTAAGCTACATTTACATTTAGGAGAAATTATGACACTGGATTGTTTCCTTAAGATTTTTTTTAAATGAATGATTTGTTTTGTGTGTTTGTTTGTTTTTTTGCAGAGACTGTTGTAATTGGGAAAAAGAGTAAGTAAGGTGTCACTTTATTGTATAGGTTCATCTTGATAGAGACAGGTGACAAATAAAAAAAATATTGTCTCCTCAGAGAGAATAGTTACTGCAAAACAGTACAAAGTTCTTCTGAGCAATCACCTTTATCCTATGATGAAACCTTTCTCTCCTGATAGGAGTGATCTTTTCTTTGACTTTTTGCCCATTCACATTGCAAGAGGGCTCACTAAATGCTTTGAGAATTAAAATGACCTGCCAAGAATCTTTTTTTGAGTAATGTGTTAAACAGTGCTCTCCACCACCACGGTGGTTCAGTACCTTACTAAGATATTGTTTTGTGGCTTTTCCTTCAATTTGTCACGCTGTGGAGCTTGGTTATATATGGTTTCATGTTTTTGTGTTTTGTCCCTTGTTCAGATGGCAGTCCTCTCCTCTCAGCACTAGTCATTCTGAGTGTGATAGCTATTCTGGGAGTGTCTGCAGTTGTGTGGTTTTTCCACCAACGGAGCAGCTCTGGCACTGCGCTGCTTCCCTCTTTCGAGTACCATCCTCCTTTTAGAGCACCCTCAGCTGATCAGACGTGTTTGGTGGAAGCTGAAGAGCTTGAGGAGACGTCCTAAAACTCAGAGTCCTGAGCCTTAATGATACGATCGTGTTTTCAGTTACACCCCATAAAAAATTAAATGACACTATGGAAGACTTGTTACATACTACTTGATCAGCTGTTTTCTTTATATATGCCAGTTACTTTAAGTGAATATGCAGTTATTGAATAGCCCCGAGTCTGTTTAAATGACCCATTGTTTGCTGTGGTTAATGTATCACAGAAAGCAGAGAAGTAATTTTGGTTGCTTTGGCTCAGAATTTAATGACTTTTTGTGATTTACTGATTTTCCATCTAGGTGTTACATAAATAATGACAGCACCTTTTCTACTCTTTGATCACAAGTGTTTTAATTGTTCAGATTTTTGTAAAGCTATTTTGTCGGTCACATTTCTAGTGTTCTTGATTATTGCACTTTCTGGATGTCTCCTTTTCACAATACAGTGTGCCAATATTTTAGTTTGTTTGATGCTATCTTTACAAACAGAACAAAGAATGGCCCTGAGCATGTCAGGCTTTAGGAAGCCTGAGTTTTAGAGATGCTCTGTTTTGCACATAATATCAGTCTGATTAAATGAAGAAATTTTTTTTTTTTTTTTTTTTTAAGACTTGGTTTCTTAATTTGTATGCTGCATTTGTAATATTAGCAATGTGATGTGTCATTTAAAAGTGAAATTGTGCCTTACTAAGCAATCTGAATGAAATGATCAGCACAGCAAAAATGCAAGTGTTTATAGTGTAATGAGCATTAATGTCACTGTTGTATGAAGTGTTGCACTTTTCTGGTAGATTTTATGCCTGTGTCTAGGAGAGCAGTGTAATACTTTTTAATTGCAGATTTGTGAGTGTGTGTGTGTCTGCATGTGTGTGCACCCTATTTTGTTATACTTAAATTTTATTGATTAACAGCTTGCAAGGACGTTTAACATTTAAAGTCGCAGATTTAATAAAAATCTTTGTTTTTCAAATCTTTGAATTGAGAGGTCATTTTGTTGTTTAATGATGAAGACACAAAATACAGTTTGATTTTTGTGTGTACAGAGTTTGTTGGTTGGTTGTTTTTCTCCAGTATAGCATATAATTTAAGGTTAATACATTTAGTTGAAATGTAGTACCATAACTGATAATCAAATTATGTGAGGGTTCAATCATGCCATAATCTGTCATGTTATTTCCTCTGTCTCTTACATGCACCTCATTACACTGACATCACACAGAAACTAAAGCAGTGAAAATGTCTTTTTCTGTACTGTATGAATGATAAAACACTGAACTGAATTAGGCCAGCAGATTGAGACCAGATTAATTACCCCTAAAGGCATTAATACATGCAGTGATGCACCATGAAAGTGACATTCTACCAGTTCTACTTCAGCTCCAGTGTCTTTTACTGGCATTTCACAGACACCAACACTGATGCAAGTCTGTGGGTGCTTAAAATACTTCATTATTGGTGTCTAGTGAGTGCAGGTGGAATGATAAAATCATATTGTACCTTAGACTATAACTGCTGACATATTGATTGGTAGCATTATTATTATATGATTATATACACAAAGTTAAGACTATAAGCGTTATGAAAATGATGGTATTGCCATGCAGTTAGATGCATGATTATTAGACATACCATCATTTCAAATCAGCAGTGGCTCAAGTTGGACTACAGGAAACAGTTGTCTTGTTTCCTCTTTACTGACTCTATTTAAATATAGAGAGTGAAGTAATGAGTTCTCTGTATTAGAAGTCATATGCATATTGAGTCAATATGGGGATTTACAAGTTTGAATAATACCCAGCATGCTTAGCGGTTATAGAAGTTAACACACAGTGTTAGGACTTGTTTAAAAGACATGTTGGAGAGTGAGAGATGTTATTTGAGGAGTATTATTCTGTTTGAGTTACAAGCTTATAGCTTTGTTAATTTTTTCATATGAAAACCTAGTTATGATCATATCTACAATATATTATATGGCCAAGAATGCCTATTGCTGTGTTCTTGAGGTTTTTAACAAACAATAACTTATTCTGAGTGTGTAGCAAACCTGCAATGGTGTGAGCATTTATTTTATGTACTCTAGAGCCAAACGTTTTGGGACATCTGCCTTTACATGAATGTAATATGGAGTTGGCATTTGCAGCTATAACAGCTTCAACTCTTCTGGGAAGGCTTTCCACAAGGTTTAGGAGTGTGTTTATGGGAATTTTTCATCATTCCCCTAGAAGCGCATTTGTGAGTTCATGTCGGATGAGAAGGCCTGGCTCACAGTCTCCGCTCTAATTCATCCCAAAGGTGTTCTATCAGGTTGAGGTCAGTGCTCTGTGCAGGTCAGTCAAGTTCCTCCACACCAAACTCACTCATCCATGTCTTTATGGACCTTGCTTTGTGCACTGGTGCACAGTCATGTTGGAACAGGAAGGGGTCATCCCCAAACTGTCGCCACAAAGTTGAGAGCATTAAATTGTCCAAAATGTCTTGGTATGCTGAAGCATTAAGAATTGCTTTCAGTGGAACTAAGGGGGCAAAGCCCAACCCCTGAAAAACAACACCTGAATGCAATGATTTGGAGGAGTGTCCCAAAACTTTTGGCAATGTAGTGTATCGCATTATTTGGCAATAGTCTCTCTTGTTAAGACTGTAAAGACAAATTATGACCACTAGAGTGCGCTGTGTCTCATGTAAAAGACCTTGAGCTTTCCCAGTATTCCCAGCCATCGTCAGTAAAAAGTAGGTTACTTAAGCACACAAAGATAAGAGCAAAGCCTTTTACCCTTTACATTCATTTATAGTCCATTAGTGCAGTGCAGATATTAGCATTACAAATTATGGGATAATGACAAAAATCATACAAGTGAGTCAGTTTATTTAGCATGCTGCGCTCATGAACAACATTTACAACGTCCGTAACATTTTGAGCACAAAATAGAAGACATTAAAAGTGACATTTAATGTTTTTCTTGGTTATAGTTTATTTTTGGTGATTTCCCTACTTTGGGGAAACAGTGGCTTAATGTGGTTTCCTCGTGCCTCTGGGGTTGGGGGATTCTGGTTTTGCCCTGTGTGCCATGCTGTCTCCAAAGACATGCATACTCCTCCAAAGACACATTGTTTGTTGATCAGCATCTCTTAATTGTCTGTAGTGTGTGAATATGTGTGTGTGTACACGATAGGCTCCCCAATTAGGGTGTCCGCTACCAGTGGACAATTAGGGAGTCCACTGGGATAGGCTTCAGGTTCTCTGTGGCCTTGGACTTCCTTGCTGAAAAATACAGTTTAGCCTGAACCATAACACACCCGATGGTCGAGACCATTTTCTAGCTTCCATTCTAACTTGACTAAAATAGTCAGCAACAGTTTTAGATTTTCAAATTCCCTATACTGTAGTGATAGTTTCTTACAAATATCACGGCCACTAATCACATATTAATAGCAGTAACTCAGAAATGGTTTCCACCTATCAGCATTTATCAGCTAGCAAAAATGGTTTAAACATCAGCCTGTGTTTTTGGCAGCTGGTATCTGGTCAGACTAAGCTAGATTTTTCAGCAAGGTTAGTATATTTATATGAATTAGAGGTTGCTGTGACCTGAGTCCTGAAATGCAGAATGTAATGAACATCAGCCACTTTCTGTCATTATAATCACTGCTCCAAAGTCCACTAGGCTAAGTGCAGGTCAGCATGTTCACAGGAACAGCCTGGTATTGTTATGACACACATATTTCCTTTCTCAATCTGAGCTGCCTTTGGATCTTACAAAGCTGGTTATGAAGAAATCTATGTACAATACTCCAATGTGGTTCTTATTTTGCATTTGAGAAAAAAAGAACAAAAAAGAGATTCATCTGATGAACACAGGTAAAGCATGAGTAATGTATGATGTACCCCAAGAGATATTTCATAATATGTCTGATTAAATCATTCTTTCTCCATATAACATGAATATCTGTCTAAGGCTTGCAGGGTTTAGAGTAACAAGAGTCATGGAACATTGTGTGCTGTGAGTTCTCATAATCATACTCTTTGAAATAGCAACCCAGTCATGGAGTGTGTGTGTGTGTGTGTGTGTGTGTGTGTGTGCGTGTGTGTGTGTATTCCAACAGTCGCATGCAGTCTTATCTACACTCAGAGTGAATCATCAGCAGAATAGCTGTAAGGTCAAACTATGTCTCAAACACTGAACACCACACACACATGCCTTCCTGAGAGTTGACTTCCTGATTCTGCAATGTCAATCTAGAGCTAAGATAAACGGCTATTATAAGTTTAGAAATGTAACCCCTCTCCAACCTTCCCCACTTTTTTTTTTTTAAACCTCTTTCTCCATTTCTTCAGCACAGATTTCTCAGAAGGCAAGAATTCTCTGTGACATTTTACCCCTTTCTTTCTTGTCACGTTCCCAGGGATCAGGGGACTGCTGCAACCTCTTAGGTCCAGACAATGGAGAAGAGATGTGCAAATGTAACAAAAGCCTATTTTATTGGAAAATAATACAATTATTGCCTAAGAGAGGGGCAAGACCCCAGGGGAAGAGCCCCAAACCAAATCTGACCTGAAATAACAATAGGAGAAATGCAACTACCCTCTTCTTACATGCTGGCAGTTTTATTTTTACAAGCGAACATGCAAACAGTAATCTCTGAGATAAAGACAGTGGCAGTGCTGTTTGGAAAAAGCAAGATCATGCAGCAGTAGGCTCCCTGCTCTAGTGTCGTCAGCTTGATTAAATGCAAGTCTTGCACAGATGCAGTATACTTAGCAGTTAAAAAAAATCCACGGTGCAGTATAACATATTTACATTTCCTCACCCTTACATATTGCATGTGTATCATTCTTTTCATTACTAAAACAATGAACTAGACAATAGCTAATATGCACTGATTAAGAAATGAGCAAATTGTCTGTCTTCCTAGCACTGTTCTTTTACATTGGTTTTCTTAAATTGCATGTTGCTTATCATGCGTAAAGGTGATTAACATAATTAATGGACTTCTTGGTATAACTGGAGGAAAAAAACATCCTCTTTCTATGCATGAGAATGATGGCCCCAGCTTTCATTCTAATTACCCTGGCCTGCATGGTATGGTGCTTTTTTCCTTTGACAGCCTTCAGCTTTTGTCTTATCTCTCCTCTGTCTGCTCTCCCCCTCTCGCCTGCTGTGGCCCGTTCGCCCCGAGATGGATGGTTTGTGGGGAACATACATCACATGAGGCTTGTCACCATTATGATTATGCTTGTAATGGCCTATTTTTGATCAAATAACACGAATGGGATCTCATTCACACATCCTTGCTCCTCGCCGCTGCCTCAAGGCGTTAGTGCTGACCTGAAATTGCTAATTAAAATGGACAGTGGTGTGCGTTAATATGCCATGCCATCTCATGACAGCTGGCATGGAAACGTGATCACAAGATAGGCTATTATAGCTGCTGCTGCACATCACTATACATTTCGTTCAGAAATTGGATGTTCTGTTATATTATAGTCTTGCATTATTATAGTTTTGCACTGAACCCATTTTAATATGGCAAAAGTTGATGTAGCACTACTTCCAAATATTACAAATCTATAAAACAAAGAAGTTTTACTATCCTGCAAAGCAAAAGTCAGGTCTTTGTTACTTGCTCCTTTTTTTTCTCTCTCTCTGCAGAGGTGCAGCCAGAAGCCTCCTGCTATCAGTTTCTCATGCAGGATCTCTTTCCTGTCTTCTGGTCAGTGACTGCCTCTAAATCTGACCAATTAACACCGCAAAAAAAAAAAAAAAATGGAATTAAGATGGTCATCAGAGAAGTGTGTGCCTGCACTCATTTGTCTTCCCATATTGACATGACTCTTAAATCATTTCACAGCTTTCAGCTGAAGATGATGGTGGTCTTCTTCAGCTTAAGCATCATCCCAATTATGGGAGCTTTGTTTATTTGATGAAGCTCAGCTACCAAAGAGAGATCTGAACAGAAATGTTCTTTTTGGTTTATATTTTATCTGTAGCACATTTTAAGGAATGCCTGTTTAAACCAAAAATCAGGCTTCTAACGTTAGCAGTGTAAAATTATGTAAATGTGTACACCAGTTGCTATAGATTGTTCTTTAAAATCTATTCAAAATCATACTAAAACACACTTTATAGCATATATATTAATAAAGAACAACATGAGGATCAGTAACTGTGTGTGAAAAGTAAATTCAGAGTAGTTGCTGTCTATCCATTAAGCTTTTGGACCTCTGAGCTTGCCTTGACATCTGTGACAATACAGATCATGTAAATATGTTAATTAGATATTATGGTGATTATAGCAAGATTATAGTTTGTGGCCATCACTTCAAGTTGAAAAGGTCATTATTAACTGATGGTATGCTGTAGACTCTTCTGTCCTGTGGTATAAAACTTGAAAAAAATGTCAGATACTGTATATTAACATCTCAGAAAGAAAGAAATAACACATTGCTCTCACTTAAAACAGAAAAACACATTTTTTAACCAAATACATTTTTCTGAATAGTCATGAGAAAATCTCTAAAATGTACACTTTTGATAAGAAGAAAAATGTCTGACATTACACTGCCAAATTATTGTGAAACCCCAGATGATGTTTTTAAGATCCTGAGCTTTAAAAGCCTACATGCCATTAAATAATCAGTAAAGAATCTATATATATATATATATATATATATATATATATATATATATATATATATATATATATATATATATATATATATAAAAGGATGTATTGAAAATACAAGATTTCAACTGACAGCAGTCAAACTTTACAAATGTTTATTAAACAGAAATGTGGACATCTGACCTTCATACCCCTAAACTTGCTTGTTGAATATCCTGTTCCAGATTTACTCCCTCTTTGTTGTTATAATGCCCCCACCCTTCTGGGAAGGCTCTTCACTATATTTTCGAATGTCAGGATTTGACACAAGAACATTAGTAAGGTCAGACAATGATGTTGAGTGAGAAGACCTGGTGCACATCTTGAGTTCCAATTCATTTAGTTAAGTTAATTGCCTTTATTTGTCACATATACATTACTGCACAGTGAAATTCTTTTCTTTTCTTTATCCCATCCTTAGGGGTTGGGGTCAGAGCACAGGGTCAGCCATGATACAGCACCCCTGGAGCAGGGTGGGTTGGGGGCCTTGCTCAAGAGCCCAACGCTGGCGGTGTTGGGGCTTGAACCCCTGATCTTCTGGTCAACAACCCAGAGCCTTAACCACTTGAGCTACCACCGCTACCATGCAGTCTGTGTTCAGTGGGGTTGAGGTCAGATCTCTGTGCAGACCACTTAAGTTCTTCTATTCTAACTTCAGCAAACCATGTCTTAATTAGGCTCAGTTTGTGCACACTTACTCAATGCATACATTTTTCTGATCAGTCTCTATTTAATATGAACAATGGTGGTTTTGTAATTACTGTTATTAAAAATACAAAACATTTATTTTCACTAGAAACCACTTTTAAACAAGCCTTAAAGTCTTAAATTATGATGGCCTTTATGGGTTGCTTTAATTTTAATTTCTTTTGTGTCTGGGTCTTTTGTGTCCAGCTGTGTGAGAGGCTCAGTAGTGGTGCTGTGTGGTCATATGTGTGTGTGTGTGTGTGTGTGTGTGTGTGTGTGTGAGCACTTCCAACAACTCTCCCTGCACTCCTCTGATGTCTCATCCTGATCACTCCACTTTCAGACCATTAAATATTGATGCTTATGGTATGATGAAATTAAGGACATTTCTTATTCATAAATACAAATACAAAAACATCATCAAGGGACACAGCATTTGGATATTTGAATACATCAGTTCCTGTAGTAAGCATGTATGCTGTCACAAGCTAAGGGGAAATACATGAAACATGATTAATTTAATACATTCACAATACAAATCACAATAATCTAAAATAATCACATTTTAAATACTGAAACAATCAAGGTAATGCATTATATTTGGCGTATTTGGTCTATTTGGTTTACTATAGTGGTTGACCTATACACTATAGGTAATAATTCCTTCAATGATCTTTAATAAGTAATTAACATGTTTAAGAACACTGACCATGGCAAAAAGCCTAGCCAAAGAGAGAAATTAAATTTTAATGATATACTTTCTGTTATTTTCTCCAGGTACTGGAGCTCAGGCTTTCGGTGAAATTATCAGAAAAGTTGGAGGATGGTTAAAATCTGTGTTCTTTAAATGTGTTAGGAGAAAATCAATAACAGCAAGCACAAGCCTGGCAGCTGATTATTCCAGGATGCTATGTGACCTAATAGGAAAAAAAATGAAAAGCAAATCAATCATCACATTAATTTGTTTTCCATCAGTCCTGAGAGAAATCATCTTTATGCTTTCTTTCTCATTTTACTTTTTAATCAAGACTCTTTTAAAGCTGCTTTTTAAAGTAAATAGGCTATTTGCCCTTCCCCCCACAACATACTTGCTTTGCAGTCATTGTACTTGCACTTATTATGCTACAAAAGACTGAGCGGGTCTGACATTTCCACGGCATGCATAAGAGCCTGGTATCCAAGCCTTCTGTGATAATGACATTGCTTTGAGCTCGCCCCCCCCCCCATGCCTTCGCTAATCAAGATTCTCCAATACAATTAAAATCCCAGCAACTCACAGCTAGGGTGACAAACGTGTCAAATCATTTCTCTCTCGGACGGCATTGAGCCAGACGGTGTTGTCTCTTACTGCATCTCTAAAAGAAATGCAAAAACTGACCCCCCTCGCTCACAAGGATTGAAGATGGGGGAAATCAATGAGGATGCGAGACAGCAAGCAGCCACAGAAACCTGCTTTATATTCCAAAAGCTGAATAAGGATATTCACGCATCTTTAATTCAGGAGGGTCTGACTTTGTCTCTAAATGACTTCTACTATGCAATTACCAAGGGCGGCTATTCTCTGCATGGAACTGACTCTTATGTGATAGGAAACCATCAGCAATGTACAATTGGCCATTTTTCATTTAAAAATACAATGTAGCATGAAGCGCATTTTAATGTGCTCAAGGTAGGTTTAATCAAGATGCAGCATCGTACATTTGTGCCATAGGGATTATTATCCTTCCCAATCAGTGGTGTTGAAGCAGCTATTAAAGGAATTCCCACAAGCACATCACATTTCTCATTAAGTTAGAGGTTTCTATGCATCCTCTACATGTCATGCTGTCACCTTGGGGTTTAAAAATATAGCAGTTTACATGCCTTCGTTTGTAGACTATCTCTCTCATTCTCTACATAGGGAATGTTAGATAACATGTTGATATTTTCTTTATACTACTTCACCATTCTCAACCCCATCACTCACCTCTTGTCACTTCTTATCCAACCCGCAGATTCAAAACTGCTCACCAAGTCTCTGGTTTTATTTTGCAGAACAAAAATCTCTCTTGAACGCTGAACTTGACAGACAGCCTTTTGCCATACTACATATAAACATGTTTACAGTATAACAAATACAGTATTCTCGATATACTCCAGGTTGGAGGCAGTTCATTTCATGATATAGCCAAAGATCAGTTGAGTGTTATGGGGATTTTTCAAGAAACCAACGGTGGCAGAATCGAGGTGTTAGAATTTACACTGTCAACATGTTGCCCATAAGACATTAGATCCCTGTAAACTATCATATGTTTATTATCTTGGGTACAATACCTTAAGAGAAATTTAATGAAAACATGTACTGTGTTATATTTCACAAGTAACACAAAGAGTCAAGTATTGAATGCTGCTCTAATGAAGTACAAAAAATCATTTCAAACACTTTAAAACATACAATGTAAAACATTTCATACTAAAATTATTAGAGTACGATGTGATTCTTGATGTGTGTACATGTATAAGTGGAAAGTATGTGATTTAGCTTAGACGCTGTCTATTTATAAAGCTTCTGGACTTTATGTGTTACTTAGATATATTGTGGTTATCACTCCAAATTGAAAAGACTTTGGATAATTAACATTTAATCTGATTCTGTGTGTTGCAAACTGTTTTGATACAATTGTGTAATTTGTATGTTCTACTCTAAATGTAATAACTGAAAAAAAACAACCTCCCCCCAATGCAAGATTTAAGATCCTCTGAAGTGTAATAGTAAACCTCCACTTTCTTCAGGACCTTTCTGTTGTAACTCTAATAGATTGCTTGGTCAACCTTTGCTTGTTTTACTTGACGTTTGTCAACTTTGCTAGATGTCCTTACAATCCTCCTCAGATCAAATCTATAGACTAAGATGGTCATAGCACAGTATTTTTCTTTTGGTCAATTTCAGACTATTTGATGTAACCTGACTAATGCATGGGCTAACAGGTTTTGAAACCGCAGTATTAAAATAGGGATAAACGTAAGAAAAAAGATGGTAGTGTCTAAATCTGGTAGTGTTAAAGCAAGGCTGCATATTGAAAATGAAAATGATCTGTTATGAATTGTGAACAACTAGCCTGTCTGCCGTTTTTTGCACGGTCTGTATGGGAACAATGGCCATCTAAGTAGATCAGTAATGCGCTCTCTCTCTCTCTCTCTCTCTCTCTCTCTCTCTCTCTCTCTCCATGAATGCCACTATATTTATTAAATGACATGGCTTTGCAAGTAGGAGAGAAGATGATACGGCGTGTAACCTGTTATGCTAGAAGTTTTGGGAGTATCTTGAATAAATTCAGGCGTTCAAACGGAAAGTATGACGTCACAACCGTTGGCTGAAACAGCGCAGAAGTGAACACAGTGTGAGGAGTCTCTCTTTTATCTGCGCGCGCGCACACACACACACACACTCGTGCGTGCACGCACGCTCTCTCTCTCTTACCCCCCCTCTCCCCCCCCCCCCTCTCTCTCTCTCTCTCTCTCTCTCTCTCTCTCTCTCTCTCTCTCCCCCCCTCTGTTACTCCCCCCTCCCCTCCGCCCCCCCGCCCCCCCTCTTCCCCCTCCGTTACCCCCTCCTCTCATCCCCCCTCCCCCCCCCCCCCCTCATCACCCCCCCCCCCCTCATCACCCCCCCCTCCCCTCATCACCCCCCCTCTCCCCCCCTCTTTAAGACAACAGCACCGCTCCACTCTCCGGGTCTGACATCTGCTCACTGGCGCGTCGCTTTTTATAAATCAGGAAGAAACACAGATCTGTATGAAGACGCTGCTGGAAGCTGCAGTTTAAAGACAAGAGCCGAGATCTTAAGGTGTAAACAGAAAGGTGAGTTTGTTTTATTTGAAAGTAATCTTTTAAATGATTTTTTTTTGGAAAATATCCCATATACTACCAAGCTTTGGTAACGCAGTGTTTTTGACTATATACAACACTAGTGGTGTTACAGCTGCTGTTTTTTTTAGTGAGATTGTTTACTTAACGCTTACCCCGATTTTAGTTTCTTTAAGATATATACAGGCTACCTGGGAGGCGAACCAAGCCAAGCCTTTCTTAAAACTTATTCAACTGTTTCTCCGGTTTTATTTCAATTGTTTGCAATGGACCGCTTAATTTGTAATGAAATGAGGAGGAGGCTAACAAGGCTGGCTAATCTCACCAGTGCGACTGACCTCTTTTGTCTAAACTCTAGATTTGATTCATGTGGTTGGTGTAACAACTGGGCAACAAATAAGTCGTTGTGTTTTGACGTACTTGAAGGGAACAAAACCAAATATTTATTTAAATGGTTTAGTGTTGTTTTTTGGGTGGTCAACAACTTTGAAAGTGAGAGAAGAGCCAAGAGGACGAGCCAATAAATGTAATCGCGTTTATGGTTTCAGAAAAAAAAGCGCATTCGGCGTTACTTTGTGTATTTATATCTATTCCACATAGCATTATCAACAAATGTCTATCTATCTATCTATCTATCTATCTATCTATCTATCTATCTATCTATCTGTCTATCTATCTATCTATCTATCTATCTATCTATCATCTATCTATCTATCGGATTTATGGCTTGTTAACATTTGTTTTTAACATTTATTGTAAACCCCTTTGAATGCTTTATCAACATGAGCCTTTTTCATCTTACTGGTCTTTTAACACTTTCAGTCATTTCACTTGTTTTTCCCCACACTTAAACATTCACAGAAGAGAAGTTAGATGATGATGACACCTTTTTATAAATATACCAAAAGGATCGTGTGCTGATTTGAGATTGATGTATTAATGGTTCCTTTGCATCATTACCCTAACATTTTGCATTTTAAGCTTTAGATCTTTTTTAAATTGGGAGGAAAAATAAAGTTACTGGAGATATAACACTCTAGCAATCTAATTAACATAATTTTGGAATGAAAATCACTTTTTAATAAATATTCAACATTATATGTACTAATTTGTACTTATGCTTAATAACTCTACACAACAAACTTTATTAGCTTGTGTTAATCATACACACAGTCTTTAAGTCTAAGGTAAGAAGTGTGTTACACATGATAGGCTGTGTTACATGGAAAAACAAGGTTGTGATTACAACATGGTCGAATGGAGATGGATACTATGACATCCATAAGGGTTGGAGGAGGGGAGAGACATTTAAACAAACCGTTTACTTGTTCTGTCTGTTGCTACTTTGACTTCTTGGCCCTGGTTCTCTTGCAAAACAGATCTGAACAGGCATCACCTGGATGTAATGGATCAATCGAGTAAATGAAATGTATTTAAATGGAGTGCTCACTGAGTTATTAAAAAGACGTCAGATTTTTACTTTTTATTTTTTTTTTTATTTAAAGCCGACATTGTGATATGTAGGTTAAGCTTAGATGGAGCCTTAAAACAGGCTTAAGAGTCTTTTCAGCCTGCACTAACAGGCATTCTTGTGTGTGACACAGGCTGGAGTTGTAAATGCCTCAGGTCTTTCTCTGGTGAAGAGAGTATTTCTCATCAGTGGAAACAGCACAGAGGCTTTGTGCTCCCGAGCTAAACTTGCATTACACAGAAAATGCCACTCTACTGACACAGCCTAAATGTATAAACTATATCGGTACATAAATGTAGTCCTGGTTTATTTAAAACAGAGTTATATACTTCATGGCAACATCCACGGCTCTATTGTTCGCTGTTTGTTTTGTATGGAGAGGCTAATATAAGGAATGAAGCATCTGTTCTGCTGAGCGTTCTGATGTGCCGCTCGTCTCTTCTGGGAAATGCAGCTCGCCACTCTGATGCATTCACTTGACAGCTGCTTGATTCTGTGGAGATGCTTGGAAACCATTAGTGGAAATGAATTGCAACCTCCCCCTGCCTTTTTTCCCCCTTATTCAGAGGCTTGCTCCTTCACTAAGGCACACGCACCCACACTCCTCTCTCAGTTTGTAGTGCAAACAAATGGCCATTGTTGCTTTTTGTGGTACAGCAGCTGAACACAAAAGAAGGTCTTGATATACTTGGTGTAGTACCTCAGCTGAAGAGAGCGAAGGAGAGAAAAGTAGAGCTGTCAGGACTTGTTTTGTGGTTGAGATGTTTCCCAAGGAAACTATGCAGTAGTTTTCCTGGACAAATGAGGCTTTGATATCAACATCCAGCTCAATATGAACCTATTAACAATAAACATGAATACTTGGAAGTTCAAAGTGGGTTGACTTTTTATCGGTTTGTTCTGTAGGATACTTCATTTGCACTATCATGAAAAGAAATCAGTCATCAACAAATCAAAAGTAATGGTAAACATGAGGGGCCATGTGGTTATATAAAAAGATTCAATGACGGGTGGCATAATACAAATAGATGAGCCTTTACTATCCAAAGATTGATTATTTTCCAATTACAGCACATCCTAGAGTGTTATACTCCTCATATATTCCTGCAGGCATTTAGCATTGATTTTGTTTGTATTTTATTTAATGTTGTTGAACGTCTGTGAGGCAAGTTAGTTCCTGTTACACTTCCACTGAAATTATAACAGCTATAATCTGTTGTTCAATCACAGTCTCTTGAAGTTGAGATAAAAAAATAAAAACAAAACAAAAAAAAAAACAAAAAAACCCCACAGTTTGTCAGGTTACTGAGAAAGTGCAAAGACGGGTTGCGCAGTAACAGTTGCTGGAGACTCTTTCAATAAATGTTGAGTAAACATCTCCATCAATTCAACAATTTCTACACCTTTATTAGATCACGACACTTACAGGTGCATCTCAATAAATTAGAATGTCATGGAAAAGTTCATTTATTTCAGTAATTCAACTCAAATTGTGAAACTCATGTATTAAATAAATTCAATGCACACAGACTGAAGTAGTTTAAGTCTTTGGTTCTTATATTTGTGATTTTTGGCTCACATTTAACAAAAACCCACCAAAATCTCAGCAAATTAGAATACTTCATAAGACCAATAAAAAAAAAACATTTTTAGTGAATTGTTGGCCTTCTGGAAAGTATGTTCATTTATTGTACATGTACTCAATACTTGGTAGGGGCTCCTTTTGCTTTAATTACTGCCTCAATTCGGTGTGGCATGGAGGTGATCAGTTTGTGGCACTGCTGAGGTGGTATGGAAGCCCAGGTTTCTTTCACAGTGGCCTTCAGCTCATCTGCATTTTTTGGTCTCTTGTTTCTCATTTTCCTCTTGACAATACCCCATAGATTCTCATGGGGTTCAGGTCTGGTGAGTTTGCTGGCCAGTCAAGCACACCAACACCATGGTCATTTAACCAACTTTTGGTGCTTTTGGCAGTGTGGGCAGGTGCCAAATCCTGCTGGAAAATGAAATCAGCATCTTCAAAAAGCTGGTCAGCAGAAGGAAGCATGAAGTGCTCCAAAATTTCTTGGTAAACGGGTGCAGTGACTTTGGTTTTCAAAAAACACAATGGACCAACACCAGCAGATGACATTGCACCCCAAATCATCACAGACTGTGGAAACTTAACACTGGACTTCAAGAAACTTGGGCTCGAGCTTCTCCACCCTTCCTCCAGACTCTAGGACCTTGGTTTCCAAATGAAATACAAAACTTGCTCTCATCTGAAAAGAGGACTTTTGGACCACTGGGCACCAGTCCAGTTGTTCTTCTCCTTAGCCCAGGTAAGACGCCTCTGACGTTGTCTGTGGTTCAGGAGTGGCTTAACAAGAGGAATACGACAACTGTAGCCAAATTCCTTGACACGTCTGTGTGTGGTGGATCTTGATGCCTTGACCCCAGCCTCAGTCCATTCCTTGTGAAGTTCACTCAAATTCTTGAATGGATTTTGCTTGACAATCCTCATAAGGCTGCGGTTCTCTCGGTTGGTTGTGCATCTTTTTCTTCCACACTTTTTCCTTCCACTCAACTTTCTGTTAACATGCTTGGATACAGCACTCTGTGAACAGCCAGCTTCTTTGGCAATGAATGTTTGTGGCTTACCCTCCTTGTCAAGGGTGTCAATGATTGACTTCTGGACAACTGTCAGATCAGCAGTAGCCTAGTGAACCAAACTGAGAGACCATTTTGAAGGCTCAGGAAACCTTTGCGGGTGTTTTGAGTTGATTAGCTGATAGGCATGTCATCATATTCTAATTTGTTGAGATTATTGGATTGAACTGATGGGTTTTTGTTAAATGTGAGCCAAAATCATCACAATTAAAAGAACCAAAGACTTAAACTACTTCAGTCTGTGTGCATTGAATTTATTTAATACATGAGTTTCACAATTTGAGTTGAATTATTGAAATAAATGAACTTTTCCACGACATTCTAATTTATTGAGATGCACCTGTATTAGCTGTAGTGTCCACAAGTCCTTGTGATTTGCTTGATACTATAGAAAATATAATGTATTTAAAGCAGCAGATTAATATAAACGTGCGATTTTAAATTCCAGATAGAATTAGTGTCTGTGCTGCTGTTCTAGAAAATGAGTCCCCTTTTGAATAGTCAGAATCAAGAATCCAACAGTGCCAAGTAAAAGTAATTGGCTATTAGTTTATGGGTTTATTAGTTTAAAGGTTTACTTTGGAATCTAGTTTATTATTTACTCAACCTAAAGAGCCAACACACCAGTGGTGTCGATGGGTGATAGAAATGCTGATGAATCAACGCCATCCACAGCTGTTTTTCTTGAGAATGCTTTCGGAATATGGAAACAGAAATGCTCTACTGGAAATTCAAGGACTGTGCTCAGTTATTTAAGATTATGAAAAATAACACCACGCTGTTTGAGCATGAAGTCTAGGGTCATGGTGACCTCAGAATGCCACACAGAGAGCTTTTGTGAGTCTATTCCTCTTTAAATGAGGAATAAAACTTGTACCACCTTCAAGCAACAGTTTAAAAAAAAAAAAGGTGCCATGTACTGGCCACCATGTTCAGGTCAGCCATTACTGGGTTTTAAATGTATGCAGTTCTTTGCTCTGTTACTGTTTGTTCCCAAGACCACACTCAAAGTTTGCCTTATAATGACTGCCAATTTCTATGAGAAAACAATTCAGTTGGATGCTCAGGCATTACCTATGAGCATTTATGTGGTCTTTTAAAAGGAAACATGTTTGTTTTTATATAGATATCCTGAGCTTTGATGAATGAGTCATAGACATCTTGAGATCAGAGATCATAAAATGAATCTTGGCAGAGGATGGTGTCATTTATTTATTTTCCGTGCTCATTGTTTCCATTATGAGGTGGATTTATTTAAAAAAAAAGAAAAAAAAAAGGTGTTAGCCTTGTTGAATCCATCAGTAGATATTCAAGCGTGTTCTCATTAATCAGAACCATCACCTTTTAGCACAAAATTTCAGGGTGGCACAAACGTAGGCAAAGCCCAAGAACTAAATGATTAACTTCCAACTATTTTTTAAAAATAAATTGTATAGATTTGCCTCTTGTTCATTTCTATATCAGACAGGTGACACTTTCTGATTTAGCAGTTGTTGTTTTGTAAAGGTGCTTTATTAAAAATGTAGTGGGGTGATTCTTTCTATTGTCACCTTTCCATGTCTCATTGTTCTTATCTGTCTATTTATCTGTCTAGCTGTCTCTCACCTTTTTTATTTTGATTGGCTGTGATGTTTTGGGAGCTGAAGCAGAGTTGCTGCACTGATGAAGACCTCCTACTGTGTAAATGGGGGTGATGTTTGAAATGCCAGTAGTTTGGGCTGTTTGCCCGCCTGCTACCCACCATTAGCACCCTGAAGCGGAAGAGTGTGTGCTGTACTCACAAGAGCTCACGGGGGAGAGGGAGAAAGAGCAGTGTGTTGAGTAAGGTCTTGCATATTCATAGCCAAGGGACAGCTGCTTTCACTGGAAACACCAGAATCTCACTAGTTATCATAAACACACACACACACAGCGTCTGTGCATCTGCAAGCATGCCTCGTCTTATTTATTGATCTCTCTCTCTGCATTTAAAATTTGGTCACTGCTGCCACAGAGCGTCTCCATTTTAGCTGTGTTTGCAGCTGCTGCTGCAGACAAGTGATTCCCCCAGCCCCCCCCCCCCCCCCCCCCCAAAATGTGGAAGTGTATGAAGAAAGTCTGTCCTTGAATGACTCTGAGGCAATGAGACAAAGAGCTTGGACGGTATGTAGAACATAGCATGCACACTATACACTCAGTTTATCAGTAACAAATTAATGCGTTTTTTTGGCGTTTAATGACTGATAGGGTCTGGGTTTCAGTTGTTTTCTTTAAATAATCCATAGAGTCCCATGGCTGTAACATTAGCCATCGTTGCGTGTGTGACACTTCAAAGACCTTTTAGTCAGAGCCCTAGCACTGACCTTTTGTGCTCCCCCACAGCTCCGAACCTGAAACGGCTGAACAGAACTCCTGCATTATTTTGTTCTCACTCTCTGTAGACTGGTAGTGGTGAACTGGCAGGAAAGGGCTGTCGTGTAGAAGAGCATTTTAATGGGAGATGTTTTCTCTGTTCTTTATTGAGGCTGGTATTGATGTGCTGCTGCTGGTTGTTGTGCTTTGATGGAAATCTCCTGAGCACCTCCAGGCTTCGACACAAGGCACATATTTAGACCTAAATAAAGCAGACTGCAAGCGAGTGCTCGCGTTACTGGTTTTTGGGAAGCAATACATTAGGTTTTAAATGCTTCCTGTAGTCGACGGCTATCACTTGATGTAACAAATTAGCCTTTTAACAAATCATATTTGTGTGTGTGTGTGTTGAGCATCCTGACCTAATGTGCAGTCTGTGATAATTAAGGATTGAGATGTGAGAAACCTATTGCTGATTTTCAAAATGAAAATCCATCAAATAAAAGAAATTATGATATTATGGGTCTCAATGCATTCTAATAGTTAGATGTTGCAGTAAGAAGCCCTGCAGCTGTAATTATGTGCTTTGGTATCGCAACCAGTAATTTGTAAATGTTGAATGAAAGCAGATGCGTTAATTGTGATTCCTCATTGTAATGTGAACTTTGTAATGCTGAGCGGTTGTATTGCAAGATTTGCACACATGAAATGTAGATTAGTAGCACAACTGCAGATTTATGGATTTGCAGATGGAGTTTAAAATGAGGTTTGTTTGTTGTTGTTGTTGTTGTTGTTGTTGTTGTTGTTGTTGTTGTTTTTCTAATCAGCAGTGTTGGTTCAATTAAAGCGGTATTGTTAGTGCAGCCACAAATAGCACATCTTGTGATACCTACAGCTACTATAGGGTGTGTGTGTGTGTGTGTGTGTGTGTGTGTGTGTGTGTGTGTGTGTTTAAATAAGGTGTAATGGTGCTCACGGGAGGGTATAAATACACCCCAGCAGTGCGGAAGCACGCCCAGATGGATCTGTGTTTAATGAAAATAAGGCAAAGCTGCTGGCTCACCAGAATGTGTCAGAAGGGGAGGACAAGCTGGCAGTCGTGCTGATAACCTCCTGCCTCATCTAGAGTTCGAGAAAGCTGAGAAGGAAACAAAATTATTCTCTCAGTGGGTATTCACCACCGAAGATGTGCTTTAATCATGGAACAGGTTTGATCTGTGTCCAGGAAACTCTGGCACTGATCAAATATTTCTGTATTGTGCACTTTTATTAATCATATGTGAGAAGTTTCCTCTCTCTTAACAATGGACTAGTCACTATGAATAACATGCTGAATGTATAACCACAATATCTATTGTTTTTAAAATGCAGTTTTCATGTAACTTGATCTTTTGTGTTACTGTATATTCATGCTCAGTACTACCGTACCAAGCCTATTGTCTTAACTATAATTGTGATACCTAATTTATAGTAATAGATCTCTCTTTTTCAGTTCTGGTTTCAGCGTGCTTAGATCTTTTTGATCTTTCAGGGAGGAAGAAGATGAAAAAATAACCCAGATTAGATGATCATGTTGATAAGAGTGTGTGTGTGTGTGTTTTTTCAGGTTGTGGATTACTCATGTTCCTGCACTGAAGATAACTTATTATTAATCAGTAAGTGTCTGCTCGCTGTGGTAGTGTCCTGCTGATTTTTTTTTTCTCTCTGCTGTTAAAGACATGTGCTACATAGGAAACAACTGATCCTTGCTTGAATTTAGAGGGTGTTTTTATTTCTGACTTTCTTTTCCAAAAATTTGATTTGCGCCTTTTAATTGCAAGGTGATGCATCACTGCCATCCCGATCTGTCTTTGTACTATTGGAATATTGGCTTGTGTGATTAGGACATGAGGAAGGCAGCACTGCTTTGCTATATTTAAATGCAGCCAAGCAAACGGTAATAATTGCATGATGGAATCAGAAGATAATTCTATCTTGCACTTCTGCAGCAGTAGCTGTTTGGCTGATTCATTGGTATTTAATTATTGTAAATAATTAATAACTATTGTTAATGGCAGAGAAAAAAAACCTCACTATTTTTCTTCTTCTACTTGCTGTTGATGATGATAAATATATTCTGTACAATTGTACAAAGATTTCATGATTTAATGTGCAGTTTTTGAATACACTTTGCAAAGATTTACCTGAGATATGCTGCACTGGCAAAACCAATCAGGATGATTTATAATGTAGATAATTATACTAATATTAATACTTTTTTTTATGGATGAGTTTAGATCAAATTTAGTGATGAGCATAGCTTCACTTGGCCATTGTCTTGAATTGCTAGAGCAGAGGTGTTCTGAATGGATAGATCTCTCTGACATTAGAAAGATCTCGGCACTTCTGCTGCGCCCCTAATCTGTCTAACATCACAAGTTCACACAGCACAGACAGGAGAAGAGGTGTGTGTTGTGGAAAGACTTGCTGTTTTTCCTTTGTGTAAAATACATCTGGGTACTTTCAATTAGTGGTGCAGCCTTAAATGTTTCACCGAGCCATGTTAGTGTGAAGGTGTGAATCTTCATGTGTGTATATATATATATATATACCATATATATATATATAGTATATATATATATATATTATATATATATATATATATATATATATATATATATATATATATATATATATATATATATATATATATATATATTTATATATTTATATATATATTTATATATTGTAGCTGTGTGTGCCACACACTGAGCCTGCTTGATTAACAGATCACTGCCACAGTATCGTGTAAAATAATGTGGTTGTAAACATAGCAGCTTCATAAAAGAGAAGGTGAGAGAGACAAAGGAAGCAAAAAGTAACTGAAAAGGAATAGTCATTTTTCTCGGCTTATTTAACTTTGCGACAGCTCAAACATCCTTGTTTAATTTCATGAAGGTAAACACTTTTATTCCAGGTAAAGACAAAGGTGTAAAGTGTAAATTGGAAATAGAATAAGGCACCTGTTTGTGTACGTGACTTGGATAATGTGGTCTAAGGGAACCGATTTATAAATGGCTTGTGCTTATACTTATACTGATCTCAGCCAAAGTTTCATTAGATTGGCAGAGCATGGTGCTTTTAATAAGAAACGCATTATATTGCCTGAATACATGAAAAGAATAAAACACATCCAGAAGGTCAAAAACAGTGGGTGGCAACACAGGGACACTTTTTAAAGTGTATTGCATCAGCTTAGTAGCTTTTTGTCATTTCTTTCTGTCTCATTTTTGACACCCCTATTTTCCTCTCTTCTGGCACACACACACACACATATGCTTATATACTTCTATTACATGCATTACTATCCACTGCTCCCTAAGAATAGATACATTAATTCCCTCTAGATGTATATACAATACTGATTAATATTTAGGATGCTACTAAATGCTGTTAAAGGTGAACGTAGCTCATCCCCCTTTCTCCTTTCCAGTAATGTAATTCTGGGCTGAGATGTAATGGTTCATGGAGTTGGTAGATTCTCTTCATCTAAGATGTCGTGGGGGAGGTTGGGTCTTTTCATCCATAAAGCTTTTAGGGCAGTTCAAGGTGCTGAAGAGATACACTTCGTCATTTTGATGTCTGGAATTAAACAGGGGTGTCAGACTCGGATCGTGGAGACTCACCTCACTGTCCTGCAGAAATGTGTGTTATTCTCTTGTCAAACACAGAATTTAACCCCAATAAATAAAGGAGACAACATGACCAGGTGTACTGTTACGGGAAAATAAACAATGGTGCAATACATGTTTCTGTCGGCTATGTCTCCCAATGTGTTTTATTCTCCTTATACTTTAGCAATTGCTGGCAACAACATAGTTTTTTACTTAAAAGATGACACATTGTACTTTGTTCAGTTTATTGTAACATTTTAATATTGTGTAACATCCATAAAAGGAATTGCTTCCTTTTCTCTTTACATTATTGCAGTTATAAACAACCGTCCACACACCAGACTTAATTTTCTTTCTATGGAGATTAATAAAAAAAAAAACAGTTTGTCATATTACTGAGAATCCAGAAAGCATGTTTCCTCTGTCCCTAAGATGCTCCCAAGGAGGAGAACATTACAGACTGATGACACCTCCTATAAATGTTAAATAAACATTTCCTAGCAGAAAGCCTCAGTATAACAACAATTATACATATTTAATTTGTTAAATAACAGCTTTTTTAAATTATTTTTTATTAGCCTTAGATTATGGCATGCCATCTGTCATGCAAGTTCCTGTGATTTAAGCTGTTACTATTTAAGCTGATGTTATTGGAAAACTACTCGGACCACTCAGATTTGAGAATTCTGCTGTGCTGTGGTGTGGTGTGGTGTGGTGTGGTGTATGGCCTGAGTAATTCCAGGGGGGATGGGTTAGACAGAATGATATAAGTGACTGGAGTCCGACATCACTGGTGTAAAGTTTTATATTTCTTGTCTGTTTTGTACAGCGTCATTCATACACCCACCCACACACAGACAGCAGTGATCCCTCTCGATAACATGCCTGTGTACACTCCTGTCTGTTTGGGGACGGCTTCCCAACACATACTTGCAACTCTCCATCCATCCTCCATGTCTCACTCTTTTCTTTCTTTTCATCTCTTTGTCCTTCAAGCTCTCTGGGGTTTTCTCTCTCTCTTTGTCTTTTCTCTGGAGAAGCTTGGAGTAGAGGGTGACTCCAAGCCTGCTGCTCCAGTGAACCCAATCCCTGTTAGCGTCTAATGAGACTGTGACTTACACAAAAGAGAAATGACCTCTGAGAGACTGCACTGTAGTGTTGTGTAGCTTTTTTTTTTTTTAAGTATGTAGTGTTTTTGTTTGTTTTGTTCTGTTTTTAGCTTTTTTGTAATGTTTTAGACCTTTCACATACTTTCATATTAACTATGATGCATTTCTGAGTCCATCTAGATGTTTAAAAAAATGTAAGCACATTAGAAAAATGTTTTTTTTTTTTTTTTTTTTTAATAATTTGTCATTTTATTTTATACTCAAACCAGTTGCCTTGTTTAAAATGTTTTGTATGCTATCAACAGAACTGGTTTTAATATTTAGAATAGCAGAAATTACCATCATCCTATTAGAAGTGCATTAGTGCAAAAGGAATTATTCTAAAGACAGTAATAATAAATTCACAGACCCATGGCTTCACAACGCACTGTCGGAGCAATAGCTCTAGTCTGTGATCAACCTCCTAATGCAATATGTTTAGCTTATGCACGTAGTTCTAGTGATCATGGAAAAGCTGCATGAGACCAGACCACATTTGTTCGTAGTGTGCTAAGAAGCAAAGTTGCATCTGAAAAGGCTTTGTGGTGTAATGGGGACTTTCCTGATCCTTCTGGATAATCTCTTTAGTTTGGTGCCGGTCCTTTTAGAAGTGCTTTGTTTTGGTGAAGAGTGGGACTGAGGGTTTGACTGCAGGCCTCAGGGTACTAATTACTGACTGGGTAATAAGACACCCAGCTGTGCACCCTTATGTTAATTTACTCACGATAAATCAGAAAGAAAAAAGGATGGCTTCTCAGTAAAGTCTGATGTAATTCTGTGTCAGGGTCAGTGTTATCTGTTAAAAAAAAAGTTAGAGGTGTGTGTGTGTGTGTTCCACATGAGGAAAGCATTTTATAAAAAGGTAAAGTGTGTGGTTGTTTTTTTTTTTTTCTGTTTTATCTTAAAAAATAAATAAAAAATCAAAAGGTTGTGTGTAGGAGTTGTTTTCGGTTTGTGGCTCAGTATGAGGCTTGTGTGAACATAGTTCAACCGACCAGTTCAGAAATGCCTGTATATTTTGTTCCTGTCTCTTCGTTGTACAGATGTGAAGGACGGAAACTGAATTTAGTGTTGTTTGGTTGTTATGGCCAGCTCCCTGCCTGCACCGCCAATGCAAGTGGCATGCTCCACGCTGACTCTGGCTTCGGATCTGCTGAAATGCTCAAAGGCCACATCCTGCACACAGATAATGCTTTAAACACATACAGCTAGCTCTGAATCAAATATAGCAAAATTCACCTACCATTTTAAAAAAGGAAAAAAAAAAAGCCCATCCAAAAATGGCTTCAGTAATATCAGAGCTGATAAGTGACATCCTTTTAAGGAGCAGAGTAAATGCCACTTAGCTGGATGAGGGCGGGAGTGAGAGAAAATATATCCCTGCCGTCAGCTCTTCCTTGCACTGATAGAGGTGACATCAAGGTGAAGGCACACTTGGTTGGAAATCATTGATATTCTGACTTGCCGGCTGCAAATGGCTCAGTGGCAGATGGAGTCTTTGTCAGGGAAGAAAAATGGCAGCCAGGGAATGCGGCTGCTGTTTTCTCCCCCCACCGACCCACTATGCTTGCAGCCTGTGACCTTCCACTGCTTGTGTGACGATTCTGCCTGCGCACTTTGATCAATTACTCTGCTTGCATTGTTTTCAAGGAATGTCGAAGGATCATAATCGCGTTTTCCAGATATACTGATGCTAGTGGTTAACACACAAAGGGCAAGGTGGTAGTGATTTCATGTCTGGAATGCCTAAAACATACCATTTTCTCCTGAAATATAATAATCATCCACATGTTTCCCATTTCAGTAAAAACCCCTGGTGTGTGTGTGTGTGTGTGTGTGTGTGGTGTTTGTCAGCTTCAGTTTGTGGTAATGAGCCTGATGATCTGGAAGGATTTATGTAAAGACATGAGAGGCACACAAATGCACATGTTTTAGCCTTGGTTATTCAATGTTATTGGATAATTTTTGTTTGAATTCTTTCATTTGCTTTGGATTTGAACCATTTCCCCTTGTTTTGATTAGGAAAGGTTTGCTTAGTTCCTATCTTGTATGATGGTTTGGATAATTAATTTGACTTAACTCACATGGTTCTTAAACAAGATTTATATAATGTTTAATCATTTATTGGGGCGTCACCCCAGTGCTCCAGGGTCCCTGGTCTGATCATGACAGCTGGCTGTGTTACTGTGTGTGTGGAGCTGCATGTTCTCTTATCCATGTTGGATTTCTACCAGGTTTGCACCTTTCAAGAACAAGAGAAGTTGGATTGATTATTCTATATTGTCCCTAGATGGTACCATTTATGAGAATCCTGCCCTGCACCTAAAGGCTCCCAATCTATTGTGACAATTACTGAAAATAAATGAATGAGGTGTTTTTTTTTGTTTTTTTTTTTTTTGTGAACTTTTCTTGAAAAATTCCTATCTACCAGTTATATCTCCCCAGTTACATCTCCCAACAGCTGCCAATCCAGGAGGATGAAGGCTATCACATGCTTCCTTCAAGCCAGTCAAGCACATCTTTTCAAACTGTTGCTCATGCTGCATCATGGGGTGATGTAACACCCTTGGAGGAAAATGCTATCTACCCCCTTCTGCATGCATGAGCTTGCAGAAATTCATCATTGTCTAGTGTTTTCTGTGATTGATAAGGGAATCCCTCCGAACCCTGAGAGCATGGACTCTTTTGGACCTCTGGCCATGGAAGGCTGTGGCATTAAAGCAGGATTCAAACTAACAGTCCCTAAATGATGCACCGACTGCTATTCCATTGCTTTTACCCTGCTTCTGGAAAGTAATTTATGCGATATTCATCTTTTAAATGGAACACTACACTCTGTTAAAGCAGGATTAATTCCTTGCTTGTTTTAAATGAACAGTAAAAAATAGTCTGCATTATCATTTGTCATTAAAATTAATGTGCTTTTTTCAAATGATGTGAGTTAATTATATGCTATAATATAAACAGTAATTCATTTGGCCAATGTTTGTGTGCAACATAAACAAATAAAAAGGATACGATATTCATTCATGTGATGGCTCTTTTAATTTATCATTAAAGCTAATAAACTGTTTGGGATTAATTGTCTGTGAGGAAGAAGCTATCTGCTTTCCAATCCTTTCCAGATGAATGCATGTTGTTTAAGGAAGATGGTAGTGTGTGTATAAGCATTTATGATTGATAATTCATAATTTAATAAAGCAGTTTGTTTTGATTTTGTAATATCTCGGGTTTTCATTGTGGATGTAAGCATTTCAATTCAATGGCAATTTATTTAGCTTATTTCAGTTTTAGCTGGAGTAGTAGATTATTTATCACCAAAAACTGTGAAATTCAGTTTTTCTCAAAACGCTTTTCTCTTACTAATAAGTACTTGTTAATCCTGCCACTGCTTAGGTTTAATCTTTGCTAGAAAAATTTAAGCCTTGGGGGTCATTTCCTGCTCACAAATTAAGTGTTAGGCTTGGTTTAAGCAGGTGGAAGTTAAAATGGTTTTCAGGGCAGAATTAACTAATTTCAGCAAGGCTACATGACCTGTGCGGGAAAATGTACCTAAAGCAATCTATGTGACGTGTATAGATGGCATTGATTATGGGTATTGGAGTATAAATATGTAAAAGGAAATGGTGTGTTGGTAGAGAGGATGTGGCTCTACAAAAAAAGTGTGTGATTGCTATCCCAGCATGACTACGCTATACCAGTCCCTGTATCTTCAGGCATTTCTGTTGATTTTATTGATTTCTTTATTTAAATGTAGCTATTCTTTTTATTTACCTGCTCATCTCATCTCTTGTTGTTATCTGCATATTTCATGCTCATGTGTTCTAGCATAGATTGCAGGATCTGGCAGAGGTTAAATTTGATTTGTACCCAACATCTGTCTCTGGCAGGTGTGTGGTCTTGTCACATTTGAAGGCTGTGCTTTCCAGATGTTGTTCTGTGCAATGTGGACTAGGTTGGCTCTTGAGGTTCACTAGATTTCAGGTTTTTGTGCAGTTTCTTTTTTGTCCTTTACAGTAGGCTGCCAGGAAGAGTTTCACCTGTTCATCATTTACTTTACCTGAACAATATCTAAGCACTTTATACTGTATCTTACAAGAAATTGGCTAAATCTATATTTTACAAATATTGATGCTTGTTTTATAGTTAAATCTGCCCTGTTATGCCAGCTAAAATGGGTGTATTCATATTAATTCAGTGATTTACGTTGTTAAGATAAAAAAAAAAAATAGATGTCTTTATGGATTCACTTCAGGTCAGCCTATAGGATTTTTATTTATTTATTTTTTTCGTTATTTTTTTTAAAAACCTTAAAATATTCTGCATGGAGAGATCGGGTTTAATGTGACACACACTTCCTAATCACTAGGCAAATCACTTCCTTAAAATCTCTGTGATCTCTCTTATTTTAGATATTAAGCCTGAACTAAAATCACATCTTTTTACGCACAGTGCAATTCAGATTCCTTTTCATCTGAAATCAAATGTTGATGTGTAGGATTTTGCTCATGGTTATTGGTACTATAATTTGTTCCTTTATTTGTCCATATTCAATCACATCTGTTTGTTCTACTTCAAATGTTCTTTATCTCTGAATCGTGTTTATAGTTTTGTTAGAGTGATGAGAGGCACTGTATAAATTAAAAACATATTAAGCGCAGATATGACTTGAATTCGACCCACCATTGGGCATAAAAAGATGGGGATAGGGAACTGCTTTTCTCATGAATTGATATTTGTTCCATAACCAATTGAGAATATGTTGAATTAAAACGTCACCGTTTAGACTATTAGAATTAGCTGTATTCGCTTTATTTGTTTATTTAGCAGTAATTATGTGCACATGCATGTTCACAAATACCAGCTTTCATTAGTGTCCTGTCAATTCCATTTGGTTTGAAGGAAATGGGAAGACGTGTGTTTTAAGCCTTGAGGGTGAATATAAATGAACAGTTCCTTTTCTTTTTTTTTGTTCCCCTTCTTTTAACATGCATTTCCCCAGTATCATATTTTGCCATTTTTTTTTAGACAGGCTATTTATTTTTCCTGCCGTTGAAGTGCAAATGAAAAATTCCTGTGTTATTTACTTACTTTATGTTTTAAATGATTGTTCTTGTTGTACACGTAGTCTGTTTTTTGGAGTTTGTGGGAAAGGAAAACATTTTGTGTTTACGCTACAATAAATAGAAATATATAATAAATAGGTAATATATCCTTGTTCTATAATAAAATTGTATTTTAATCCTTTTGTAAAGGAAATCATGGACAAGGTGGCGTAGCTGCATTGCATTTTCAAGGTGTTAAATGCAGTGTGCTGTTTCTTTTCATTATTGAATTAGACCACTCATGCAGTAATGCTGCACTAATCGTTAATGCAGAAATAAATTTTGGATGTAGGTTATGTTTGGGTCACATGTGCCATTTAATGTAATTGCCGGCTGAAAATAAATGCCAGCTGATTTCTATAGAGAGCATATTTATGGCACAGTTACAATAGGCTCTGTTGCTCGTCATCGACTGTAAATCAGTACAGCTGTTAGAAACGTGCGTTTTCATTTTTCAGTGTAACTATGATTTGGCTGTTTAAGGATCATAGAAATTAAATTATTTGAGTCATATAGATGATCTGATGGCATTATCATATTACTCACATAATGGCCAAATGTGAGAGCTTGTGTTTGGTTGAATTTTAAAATTTTAGGCTGTCTGTCATGCAGTTCTAAATATAAATATACAGCAGAAACATGTTTGCCAACGAAAAGTGCATTGTTTGTCAGAGAAAAGCAGAGGCAAAATCATTTCATTGGCTAAGGAGAAGCTCTAGAGCCTTTGTGCTTTATTTAACGCTTGTGTACATCAGATCAGTCACCTTCTTATGTTAATATCATCTAGGCATGATTTTTGCTTGCCATTTTATGCCGTCAGCTTTCTTAAATGTCAGATTTACAAATGCAACCAAATTAAATAAGAATATATACAGTTTTACTGCATTACCACAAATATTTTAAAAGCATAACCTCAAACCACAAAAGTGTTATTTTTCACGTTCTAGCATAGCTTTCAATTGCTGCATTATTTTTGAGTCACTGAGAGATGGGGCTGGTTCTTTGGATCCTTTATTGTTCCAGCAGTGTCTTCTCTTATAGTCTTCCTTTTAAAATGTATGTCATGTACATTTGCATATCATGGTGCTGAAAGTTAGATGGCTGGAGGAAGTCTGCTTTCCTTATTTTTATTCCTCAGACTTTTAACCCTTCATTTCCATTCATTTGATTGAATATATTCATCTCTCACACTGCACACTGTTCTGTTGTAACCTCGCTCTCAGCCACAAAATGGTTGTTTATTTAGAAACAAGCTTCCTTGTTCAATACCATTCCAATTTATAGTGTAGATAAACCTCAGTATTGACATACCTGACCAAGCCAGGAATGGATCGTGGAGCGTATTAGTACTGTTTGTTCAGCTCTTTCAAGATGTAGCGATGTCTATTTATGGCTTTTGATTAAAATGAAATTGAGTATTTGTGCTCCTGTTTCATGGCCCTTATGTGGATATAACATCTTCGTATTTTATTATCAGCAGCAGATCATCAGCAAATGTCGAGAGAGGTAGAGAAACAATTTATATAACGATTTAGGAGTAAAAAAAAAAAGATGGGAGAGATGAGCATTTGTATCATTTAAGGCAGTAATGAGTTGTCATTGTCTCATAACAAGCTCTTTCTTCGCGCTAGTAATGCATTTCATAGATGGGTGTTTTAACTTGCCTGAAATCTATGGTTGCCATGTTTACTGATAAGAAATTGTGTAGAAGAAATTATTTAACTTGGTTCAGAATCTGAGATGATAAATCTTGACGCTAACATTCATGAGAGATGGAAAAAGCAATTATGCGCTTGTGTTGCAGTTGGAGTTTTACACAATAATTAATTAAGTCTGCAGGAAGTTCCTATAAACTTTTCTAAGAGCGTAATCGAGATTTCCTGTGTAACTGAGTTCCATGTTCAAAACAGCAGAATTTTGTTGATGTGCTATACACCATTAATGCTGCATGTCTGCAAAAGAAACTATAGTTACAATTTTAAGTATTATAAAAATTATACAGTATTAGCCTTGCTTTGTTCTTGGATTTTGCCCTGCAGCAGATTATTGTATACTGAACTCTGTATTTATTCTCTTAGCTCCTCAAATTCACTTGCACCTTTTATGAAACGTCTAGGTAAAGAGGTGTGCTATGGTGAGGTGTTTAAACTACACTTTAAGTCCCACTTATGGAAATCCTCCTCTCCTGCTTGATAAACTTGCTTTGTTAGACTGTGAACAAATATCAAATCTTATAGACTATAAATGTCATGTCATTGTCACAGTCATTATACTTAAACCAAGCCTGGTTTATTGAATTTTAAAATTTTACAGTAAGCTGCTTTGCTTCAGTGTAGATTTGCCTTTAGATCTGACAGAGATTCACTAGGATTTATTTAACAGTAGCTCTTGATTAGATATCTTTTCAAGTGCTGCATGTCTGTATGTTTCAGCTCCCACATCCATTATGTGATTTCATTAGTGGCAAGGCGAAACTATGGCTTCTGCCTTTGCGTAGATTTGAAGACCAGAGTTTTCTGTAATGAGCACTCTTCAGCTCTGTCCCCTTTTTTACTGTTCACTTCTTTTATCTCCTCACATCTCATCTAGCCTAGTAACCTGGGTGGAGTAAGGAGTGATTAACTGCTGTTTGATCCTAATGGAGAACATTATTATAGTCGGAAAACAGAGCAAAGCATATTTAATTTCTCTGTGCCGTCCTTTTCATAGTATAGGACTTAATATTTGGGCATTTATTTAGCTTTTGTTCTTATGAATTTCTATATTAAAAAGGGTGTTCCAGCTTCATTAAAATTCATTCAACCTAATGCACTGAATACAATTCCCGTACATATGACTGATCCAGATTGCTTCAATTTGTCACAGGTTAATCTAGCACAATGACAGCAAATCAGAGCTGGAACTGCCTTATAGAATATGGGTGCAAACTGAAATTGTCCAGCCCTGCCAATCATGACATTGTCTATAAAATTAAAAATTGGCAAGTATGATATAGTAAGGAAATGGGGCTTTTGTGCAAGAGTAAAAACCACACTGATGTAAACCAGACACTAGTTATGTAGATCACTGTTAATTTATAAACCCTGAATAACTGCCAGGGCTGGGGAGAATTTCTAGAGGTTCTATATAAAATCTCCTTAATGACTGTAGGATTATTTTAATAAACCACTAACATTTTTTAACCACTAATAATGCTGGATCTAATTGTATGTGTGGGGAATCACTGATGTACATGTTAAATATCATGGCAATCAGAATTAAATTTTTTTTTTTTTTTAAATCTTTCTGGCCAGCAATACATAGGCTATACTGTCAAAATGTTTCCGCCATTTTGCCACCTCTAATGGCTGACTTTAAACAGCAATCAATACAAACAAAGACAGAGGAACAAATAGCAGAGAAGGACATCCACAAATAATTCACCACTCTTTATCATTCTCTCTCTTTCCTTCTGTAAACTGTGTGTTGTCGATTTCCTCCCCTGAGTTTTTGCTGCCTGCTGTGATGGTGGCTACTCCCTGTCTGTGTCTGTCTTTTTTTCTTTTCTTTTTTTCCTTCTCTTCCTTCTTTCATCCAGCCCTCCTATAGCTGTGTCTGGTTCCACCTGTGTGATTGGAAGTTTGTGCTCAGTAAATCCAATGTTTTAAGAGACTGGGTCATGTAACAGGGTTTAGATGGTGGCGTGTTGTTGTTGAGGTGCTTGTGAAATAGAGTGGCCAGGCGCACTACCGTACATCCTGTGTGTGTGTGTGTGTGTGTGTGTGTGTGTGAGTGAGATTCAATAGTGATGTTCCATGCTGATGACCAGCCATCTGTTAGCTCACTGTCAGACAACACAGAAACAGAAAATAAACAGAGAGAGGGAAATGGTCAAGACAATTACAATAGTTAGCTCCATCTGAAAGCAGCTCACCTGGATTAAACTAATCTTTCCTCTATATCTCAGAGATCAGTCATAGATTAGGTGTTTTAATTTTAAACAATATGCAAGAGTTTCACTGTCAGCTTGTTTAAAATAAAATAATGTCAGGACATCAGTGTCAAATTTGCAGAAAAGCTTATTGGTCAAATGACCAGTTTATTTTGTGTCTTGTTGTTCCTAATGAGTAGAGCTGGGAAATATTACTATTATAAATCACTATTACTAGAATAAATATTGTGCTAAATTGTCACAATTCCAAGATAATGTGGCTATGAAATACTGGATAATTTTTTTTTTCCCCTAATGCAACACTTACAACACTTCTTATTGTTCATAAAATTGTATATCAATTGTATATCAATCTCTTTCAGAATTGTGATTATGATATAGTCATCATATCACCCACCCATACCAATTTGAAAATATGGATTTAGGAGCTCGTATCAGATACGTGACCTGCCAAAAAGCAGCATTCATCATTATACATCCAGTCAATTTCATTACTGACTGACATTATTATAATTATCATAGGTTGCAACGTACCAAAATAGTTATTTTATATTGTAAATACACTCTATTAAGAACAATTCCATATTCTTGCTATAAGCCAATCACGTGGCTGCAGTACAATGCAAACAATCATGCTGATACAGGTCAAGAGCTTTAGTCGGTCATTTTGACCGTGGTATGGTTGTTGTGCCGGTTTGAGTATTTCAGAAACTGATCTCCTGAGATGTTCTCTAAAGTTTACACAGAATGGTGCAAAAGACATCCTGTGAGAAAAGGAGCTGAAGCACCTTTTTGATGAGAGAGATCAGAAGAGAATGACGAGACTGGTCTGAGCTGACAGGAAGTCTATACTATCTCATATGTGCATTCTTTACTACTTGGTGCACAGAAAAGCATCTCTGAATGCACAAACACCTCAGAACTTAAGGTGGATGGGCAGCAACAGCGGAAAACCACATCAGAGTCCATTTTCTACTTCTTTTAGCCAAGAAGAAGAATCTGAGGCTATCCTGGAGACAGACAGCCCTGAATTGGGCAGTTGAAGACAGGAAAAAGAGGTGTGTGTGTGTGTGTGTGTGTGTGTGTGTGTGTGTTTTTTTTGTTTGTTTTTTTTCTTTTTCTTTTTTCTTTTTTCTTTCGTCTTCCCTCTAATCTTCAGCTGTCCAGTGTAGGTTAGTTTATGCCCAGGATAACCTCAGATTCCTGTTCTGAACTTTTTTTTTCTCACCACAGTTGTAAAGTTGTAAAGATTGATTGAGTTACTGTATTCTTCCGGTCACCTCAAACCAATCTGTCCCTTTTTCTCTGACCTCTCCTATCAACAAGGCATTTCCACCCACAGAACTCACTGAGTTGTATACTTCTGTATACTCTAGAGACCTTCACAGTTTTTCTTCATTCTGATGTTTGATGTGAAAATTAACTGAAGCTCTTGACCTGTATCTGCATGATTTTCTGCACTGTGCTGCTGCCACATGATTGGCCGATTTAGATAAATACATGACTGTTCAGTTGTATGTGTTCCCAATAAAATGGATTGTAAGTGTACGTTGTAATCAGCATTTTAATGACAGTTTTCAGGCATACAAGTAGTTATTTATTTATTTATTTATGCATATAAAAATACATATCATATTTTAAAGCAACATAATCATATTTTAAATGCCTACCTTTCATATTAGTGAGCTTAAAAACTTTTTTTTTTAAGAGGACATGAATTAAATAGTTCACTTCAAATTTGCAGCACTAAGCAAATCACAGATTTCTGCTGGTCAGCATCTCTATGCTTGTCACCATCTTGCTCAATTAGAATTTTCAGTGTATAAAAATGTGCAAATGATTTTTACAGCCAATTTGGTTGTTCTGCACACACAGACATTCACCTAATGCATAATAACACACCGTCAGTGCAATGTGTTTGATTAGGAGCAAAGCTGCATGAATTTATATTCCAGAGAGTAATATCTGTACATCTTTCTAATTGTGTGCGCGTGGGTACGAGAGTGAATGAGAGAACAAGGATTTAATGTGCTGTGTACTGTTATAGTGTTGCTCTATATTTCTTCTACACTGACAGCTGTAAGACTACTGTGCACATATGTGTCTTAGGCTTGCCTGCTCGGGAAACCTTGCTCTACGCACATGCTAATCATCTACACGTTGCATACATGCACATTGAATGCATGCACACATTGTTGTAATAACATGCAATCTATATTTTCATTCTATATTCATTTTTGCAGTGTTTGACATAATTAAACACACATATACCTTGAATTGTTAACTGGACATGTAAATTTCAAAACATTTCATCAGTGCCTTTATGCTAATGCATGCAAGATATATTGTTTTCTGTATGTGTGTTGATTTGTTGTATGCAATGTTTTGCAGCTATGGAGTCTGGTGAGAGACTGCCATCCTCCACCCACTCCCAGCCATCCATCAGCTCTTCTGCCACACCTCCAGCTTCATCACCAAACATAACAAGTGATAGTGGTAAGACCATGACCAGTGTTTGCACACTCACTGTCACACAAAAATCCTAAGGCATGTGTTTGTATTGTTTGTTTGTGTAAAGAGTTCCTTCAGCATTGAACACACTGACTATAAGAAATAGCAAGCACAGAACTGCTGTTGTCTGGAGTTGCTGAATGCACACCATAGTGTATGCCATGATATTGAATCCTGTGCAAAAGCTCCTAAACATACGAAATTATTACATCTTGCTGAGTATTAATGGTGTTGAAAAGAAATTTGGTGACACTTTTTTAAAATTTTTATTTTTTTATATTGTTTTGACCAAATTGAGCTGAAAATGGCACAGATATGTTTTTCTCAGTTTGCTGTGACGAAACACAAACACACTGTAGCGAGTGCAACCTGGGAAAAGACCATACATGAATTGCACCATTTTTGTCTGATTTTAACAGCCATTTCAATGGTGATGGTGTTTCAACCATCATCTTGTTGTTCTGTTTCTTCTCCCTCCCTGATTAAGTGCATAGGAGCTTGGCTGACCAAAAATAACTGCCTGGGAGTATTGTCAAGATGGCCACAAAGTGGATAGACTTTATTAGAAGGACTTGCAATCATATGTTCAACTTTGTGCAGGATTAAACTGATTACACAGTAAAGGTTGTTGGTTTAGACACTGTGTATGTATGCCAAGACACCAATTCGCCGTCTGTGGAAGGTATTTTTGGATCCAGTAATAAATAAATAAATAATAATAATAATAATAATAATAATAAATAATAATAAAAAAAAATTTTTTAATTTGATTTGTTTAGATACTTCAAAATGAATAGCAAGGGTGTATATAGAGTGGTTTTGTTGCTAATAGTTTAATTATTGTGTATGAAACCTGAACCCTAAGTACATATGAGAGAGCTGAATGAATTTGAGGTCATGCTCACTCTTTCCAAATACAAAAAGTGCATATGTGCAAGGGCAGGGTAAATGTGAGCTTGCGCATAGGTTTTGTATAAGAGCAAAGCAAATCTGTCAGGAGCAGGATTGATTTTTCTACACAACCTGCACATGGAATAAAATAACAGCGTAAGCACTGCACTCTGTTAATGATGTGTGTGCTATTATGGCAGAGAGAAAGCCTCTAGCAGCCCTGGCTAACACATTTCTGACAGTTTGGTTGCAAAAGGAGAAGCTGCTGCTTTAATGAATGGCAAGAATTAAAAAGACTCTTTCTTTTCTCTAAACTGCTGACAACCTTTAGCTCCTGTTTACCAAATGGAGAGAAAGGAAGAGAGAAAATGAGGGAAGCTGCTTTATTCTCTGCAGCGATCATATAGTGGGTGGGCGAGTACTATTGCATATGTGTATTTGAATTTACTGTTTGATTTCCCAGGTTAAAAAACGTCATGCAAATTCTCTGTGATTTATGACATTTATTCATGATAAGAACAGAAAGAAGCTGTCTTTCCATGCATTTCTGTGCATACACATGGAATGTGTGTGGGAGATGAATAATTTCTTCACCCAGGCAGGGTGGTGATTAAAGCAGACAGTTCAGTGACACCTCTGAAGTCAGACCAGAAGAAATAATGGAGATTGCTGCTCATTTATATAGTGGGTGCTTCCCTAAGGAGCACATTATAGAGAAATTTTACATTTGCAGAAGATCGTATGTGTTGGTTGTGTGTTCTTTTGTTATTAATATGCTCAGCTGCTATCAAGCTCTTTCACAGTTGCTTTTTCTCATGACAAGCATCAGCAGTTAATAAAAGGTTGTTGAACCTGTATGAATTCTTCCATACAGGTATCTGTTATTATTCCTACGTGTGGTGTATATGCTGATTAAAAGTAGCTAAAAGATAAAATTTGTCAGAAATCGATCCTCTTCTGATTGTGCGAGGTCGCCCACATGATGAAAGACGAATGTGTTGATGGATTCTATATGACTGAGACAAATGAGGCTCTCTGTTCACTGGAGATGCTGCAGTGTCTGAACACAGAGCACTATGCGCAGTCATGTATGTGGAACTTGCACTGGAATTTAATTGTTCTGAGGCTGAGGATAATGATGCCATTAATATTAAAAAGGTATTTACTGATGTCATTGTGGCATGCTGAGTAGACTGTGGAGAGGAGGAGATGGATGTTGGCCTCCTCGGCATTCTCGTCTCTGCGCCGACTCTGCTATAGACATCAAGGCCCTTGGAGAGCTGGCTGATAAATATGCACCTCATCAGAATAAGAATGAAAAGAGGATATTTTCCTGGTGTGTTTGTAACCTGGCATGAAGGCAGATCAGCACAGGGAGTCTTTGTTTTATTTCTTCTGAAGAGATTTTTATTGTCAGCTTTTGTGTGTCTGTGCAATAAAACTAGGGATCACACACACATTTTTAATAATAATCACACGTTTTTCTGTGTGATTGTATATATGTTCTTCTTTATGACAAATTACTTTTTAAATAAACATTATATTGCCAAAAGTTTGTAGACACCTGACTGTCACACCCATGTGTGCTGGTTGAACATCCTATTCCACTCATTACTGTTATTCAGCCACAAGAGCTTTAGTAAGGTTGTGCGTGGATGCCCAGTGAGAAGGCCATGGCACAGTGTCAGAGTTCATCCCAGAGGTGTTCGGTGGGTTTGATGTGGAAGCTCTGTGTGGGTAACTAGTGTTCTTCCACTCCAACCTCGTCTACAGGGGCACTGTCGTGCTGGAACTAAATGTTTGGGTGAAATTCTAACAATACAGCAAACAAACACGTTCTGGACAATTGTTGAAACAGTTTGAGGAATGCCCTCTTGTGTGTGAAGGTCAGGTTTCCATATACTTTGACCATGTAGTCTGTGTAGTAAATAGTCAAATAAATGGTTGCATTCTGTTCTGCTAAGATTCTCTTATATCTTGTCTTACCTCGTCCTCTGTCTTGTACAGAACTGCGTTTGCATGCCCGAGAATGTCAATTGTCATTTCATGCCACGCTCAAACCCTCTCTCACAAAACGGTCACGATTTTTATGCAAGCATACAATTATAGTTTTCTGCTTATACAGAATGCATACACTTTTTTTTAATTCCCTACTAGTTATTCATGTGTACCTGTTGTTTTTTTAATTCTCTGTTCTTTATTATGTGTGCCTATTTGACTTGTTACTGATTAAGCACTCAGTCTGGAATAAGTGTTTAGTATGTTGATCAGTTCATCCAGCTAGTGGGAAATGAAAGACAATTAATAAATAATGTACACACATCGTTTAAGGTGTTATATATTTAATACTGTCTTATGCAGTGTTTGAATCTACAATGTCCTCTGTCTCTTGTTCTCTTTTGTTCTCTCTCTGTAGGACATTTGTTTCAGCTGGTTAGTGATCCAGGTTTTAGAGCGTCTTTCCCCATGTTGAGCCATCCAGCATTCAGACTGTACGCTCCTCTATCTGGATGCTCCGATTTTAGAGGCCTGGGGATTTTGGGATTGCAGGGAGGCTTAACGTCCCACCCACAACTTGGAGCATTTCCAGGTATGGTGTCATACAATTTAGTGCAAAAGATTGCATATGCTGAGGACTAAATTAAGAAAACAAAACAAAAATAATTGATTCCATAATGGCCAAATATTTTGTGGTTAACTGTGAATGAACAATTTTAAGACCTCCTGTCCTTTGCTCTCTATTGTAATATTAGATGTCCATTCTTTGGTAGCTTTCATATTGCCTAGACCATCTTTGCCATTCTTGTTGACACACATTGTTATTGCTTTTATGGGTATACACTGCCTTCCACAAATCTGGAGACAGTGTGGGTCATGATAAAATTTTGATTTCTTTTCCTTTTTATATCACAGATTTGTGGGATACTCGAACATTTGCATTCAGCTGCATATATGAGACATAAAGCATACTGTCTAATTCATCATCATCAAACATACCATACCCATATTAAGAATGTTGCTCATATTTTTGTGTTTGGTTCTTAACCTTGAGGAAAGAATGAATGAAGTATAGTTCATCTTCGTTGAAACATTTTAAATGTTAGCAGAAACTGGATGATTTTATATAAAAACCATGAGGCGGTCATGGTTTTATCTTTATTTTTTCCCTTCCATATTTTTTTACTGTTAACTCTGTAGATGTAGCACATAGTCCACATACATCATCTTTACTGTATTTTCCATCAGACCAGAGAGGTGTGTTCAAGGCTTGACATTTGTAGCATGCTAACGTACTGGGGTCAAGGCAATTGACCACAACGAAAACTTAGATACTTTATTCATCCCAATGGGAAATTTACTAATTTAAATGTGATATGCTGTGCTTTCTCCTGTCTCCTTTCCCCTTTACATTTTAGAGTTTACTAAAAATTCGTTTGGAATCCATTAGATGGGGTTTTGTTCTGCTTTAACAGTCCTTCTGAAAATTGTAAGGTTTTTTTGTATGCTCACTCTTTTTATGATTCTGTTCTGATTTGTTCTGGGTTTACTACCTGCCCTATGGTGGATTGTTAAGAAAATTGTTTTCACAGCTGGGTAACATTCTGATGGCACGAACTGTTCAGAGATGAAAATATTTCTCTGTTCTGTTCTCAATTCTCAACAGCAATGGCCTGCAACATAAGTAGCTGCAATACACAGGTTGCCTGTCTAGGTTATTGCATAGTTTGGTCTATATATTTACTCAAATAGAATTTCTCTGCTACTAAACCATTCAGACTGGTGGCGGGCTTCCGATGCACAACTCCATGGAGCTGCAGCACTCTTTCCTCCTCTCCTGGGTCTGCCTCCTCTATTCACACCTCCATCACTGAGCCAGCCACACACTCCCAAGAAGAGCACACGTGGCTCTGCTAAAGGTAGCCTGGAGCTTACATGTTTCTATCTCAAGTTTATTTATCCTTTTTTATAGTAAGACATATACATTTTTTTGCAGCTTTGCATATGCCAGTTATAGCAATAGTGCTTTTAGCAGTGAGCATGCTTATAAATCCCCTCCAGTCCATGCGTATTATAAAATAAATTACATTGTCACCAGTGGAAAAATGCTTCCACTTGTTGTATCTAGATTTTGAATCCAGTTAAGTGCAATTACTTGGTGATTGCTGTTGTAGTAAGCATCATTTAAGGTTTTAAAGCTTTTTCTAACCCCAAAGCAAAAACAGCATGTTAATCTGTATGTGTGCTAAATCTGAAGTGCTTCTACAGGGTTTTACCTCTAGTGCAATGAAGGAGATAAGAAAAGTAGAGTTTTATTTCACAATATTGTAAGTAATGTAATCCATGTTGTTCATGTCTACATTTGTCCATTATAAAGGGTTGAATGGTGCAGTCAGTGGCAATGGCAAAGCAAAATCTGCTTCCTCTGGAGCAAGCTCTACCTCCTCGTCACCCTCACCAGCCTATTCAACCTCTGAACAGAGCAGCACACTCAAATCAAGTCTGAACACTCAAAATAAAACCACCAAATCCAACCTCAGCCACTGCAAAACTGAACAGTCAGCCACCAGTCCTCCAAACTGGAGCAGGAAGCAGAAGATCAAGACGGATCAAGTCCAAGAGAAAGCCAGCCACAAAACAAAAGAGGTATGATCATCCCTGTTCATGCAAACATCACTATTATTCCACAAAAATACAAGGCCATGTTACCGTGCAAAAGCTTAGACAGTCTCCAGTGTAAGAATGTGCGTCTTTTGAAAACATGAACTTTAAGCCAATTCTATTGTTTTTGATGATTTACTCTCAATCAGCTGTGCAGTGTGTATAAAATATTGTTGTGTTATAAACTGCTCTGGGTACTGTTCTGGGCAGATTTGATTTTCACGGTCAGTAAAATCTGCAAGTAGTTCTATTTATGGAGGAGAACTCTGACAGGTTTGCATGGTTCAGATTGATGGATGAGATACATGTGTGTATGGAAAGGGAGAAAATGAGTCGTGTATGTGTGAGGACAATATGATATGATATGTCACTTCTCTCCATGACAGAAACTCTGTATGACTGTGGCAGAGATATCCAGCAACAGTGATAGCCAATCAGGATCCAGTTCTGACAGCTCTAGTGACACACTCAGCAGTTTGGGTTCTGTTGACCTGGAGAATGAAGATGATGATGATGATGATGATGATGAAGATCTGAGTGTATGCAGCATAGACTCAGACCCCCAGAGACGACATAGAGTGAACAGGAAGGTTAAGGTTAGTCATCCAGTTAGTTACATTGATAAATGTTTTATTGTATTGCCGAATGGTGCATCTTACCTGGAATCCACGACAGACACTACAAATAAGCAACGCTTTCATAGTGTAAAGGGAACTAATGTGGAAACTACAATGTGGATCACTTCCATTCTACTGTATAAACACTACTGGAAATAAAATAACAAAAGCATGTTAAGCTTTTATGAAGGAAATATACTCTTGTACATCAGCTTCAATAGAATATGGAAGATGTGGTAACACTTTGTATTACTGTTCCCTTAACTGATATTAATTGCCATGAACAAAGCAATAATACACTATAAATAAAATAAACAATGCCTGTTTTAACTTGCATTTAGTCTTGCATTTAATAAACATTAATCAATATTAGTGTATTGTATTAATATTAAAATCATATTTCACTCAATACATGGATTAATGTACTTCTAGTTTAGTCATTCAGAAGTTCATGTTTTTGAATGTTAACTAATGTTAACTATTAAATAATGTTAGCGAAGGAAGACTGACTGTGAAAGTACTACAAAAATGTATATAAAGTATATTTGTTTATTTCTATCTCCATGTTTGTGTAATAAGAATCATTACACTTTGCTCAGTAGCTGCAGCCTCTGCAATCACAAAGTAAATTAGGATTTTAAATAGAAATTGCAATTTCTATAATACTGTAGTGAATGGATTTCAAATGCCTTTCTGATCTCTCACACATCCAGTTAATAGATGGACCATGCTTTTACAATTTTGCCACCCACAGAGTTGGTGTGAAATAGATGCATTAGATAAAACAAAAGCACACCTGTTCCTTGAGCCACTAAAAGAAGAGTCCGATCAGTTTGAGATGTCAGTTTGTGTGTCTGCAATACTGTGAAAAGGGCAAGTGTGAAAAAATGCTTTCAAAGTAAAGAATGTTTTCAAAAATAGAAGGGTTAATAGTTCATTTTTTTATTAATTAACAAATTTGAAAGTAAATGAACGTAAGTGAAATCCAAATCAAATCAATATTTGGTGTGACCACCCTTTGCCTGCAAAACAGCATCAGTTCTTGTAGGTACACTTGCAAATCTTTTTTGAAGGAACTTGGCAGGTAGGTTTTTCCAGTCATCTTGGATAACTAACCACAGATCTTCTGTGGATGTAGGCTGCCTCAAATCCTTCTGTCTCTTCTTGTAATACCAGACAGATTCGATTATGTTAATCAGGGCTCTGTGGGGGCCAAACCATCATGCCCAGAACTCCTTGTTCTTCTATACACTAAGGGTAGTCACACCAAATATTGATTTGATTTAGATTTATCTTTTGTTCGTTCACTTTGCATTTTAAAAAATAAACAATTAAAATATAGATTTTGTATTTCCTACTTTACAGCATTTCTTCACACCTACCTGAAACCTTTGCACAGAACTGTACATGTTCAGTTTGTATTAACTGCATGGATATTGTGTGAACCATTCCTGTCCTCTTCTCATCAGGACTCCTCACAGATGGACAAAGCTACATGCTGCTTGTCTAGTAGTCTGGATATGTGCTCTATGGACCTAACACAATCCCAGGCAGCTCCATTACTCTTCCGTAGCTCAGAAACCAGAGAAGAGCACACTAAACACACTAGTGTCATCCAGGCTACAGGAGCAGCAGGCAGCACCAAAGCTGTCTCTACACAACCCAACCAAGATGCCTTTTCCAAACCTTTGTGTCTCACCTTGTCTCCAAAACCTTCCTCACATTCATCTTCTCCCAAAACTGTTTCTGTGTCCTCATCTCCAAAGTGGTGTTCTATCTCTGCATCTCCAAAACCACTGTCTCAAACACGTTGTCCAAAGCCAACATCTTTTTCCTCCTCTCCCAACACCTCCAATATCACCTCCTCACCCAAACACTCATCTCTAACGAAAGGCAGGAGTTCTCCAGATGAGTCCTTCCTGCACATCAGTGACAAACAGGTAACAGTCTGCTTCACTCTCACTGCTTCACACTTGTATCCATCTCATTTTAGAATTTTAGCACTATTTTGCAGATTAGAATTATCATATATAATTATAATGAACCAACAAATGAGAATTACAAAAGTCATATGCACAGCTTGAGTGTAAGTTTAAGTGTATTCCATAGGGTCCTCCTGTTTAACTTATTATAATACCATGTTTTATTTAGATTGTTTTTCATTTTTTGCTTAAGAGTCACCCGGGCTGCCTTGAAAAGGCTAGTGTATGTATATGTGTCTGAGACAAATGTGGGTCAGACAATGCAGTCTGAAGTATTGCAACACATCCAGAGATGGATGTGTTGCAGATGAGAGGGGCAAGTGGAAGATAACCTCAGGTACATGTGAGATAAAAAAGGTACATGTGAGATTAAAAAAAAAACCAAAAAAAAAAAAAACACCACCACATTTTTTTCTAAGAATTTGGTGTAGTTGCCCCAGTCTGTGTGTTGAAATTTCATAGTGCTCGGTTATCCATCTTTCTTTTCCACAAAGAAGATGCTGGCTGATGGATGGTTGTGACTAATGGATGAACCCAGTCTTAGGGCCTCATTGTTTGCCTCCAACATAGCAGCTGTTTCTTTGCCAGATTTGATCTGACTCTCAAGAGTGGCAGTGTAGCCCCTAGGGTTTCAGTGCCACAGTCCGATAAACAATGGTGAGGAACTCCTGTGGCTTAGTTCTTAAAGACCAATGCCATTTTGTTGTTCTCCTGAGGAATTTCTAACCCCTCTACAAGATAGAACTCAACTAGAGCTGGAGGCCACAATTTTTGCATTTGTGTCCAAGCTACAATTTCCCAGTAGGCCTAGAAAATATATGGGTTGTGGATCTCCAGCCATGTTAATTCCAGAGCAGGATACTGTGATAAGGAAAGGATATAAATATTAGGGTTGCAGATGAGCAGGTTGTCAGTCTGCTTGTGCCAGCAGAGTTGTCTGCTGGAAGCATTATTTTACCAATTAGAAACAGGAATCTGAAAGGGTGGGGAAATGCTTTATATTAAGAATTCACTAATTGAAATCTCAGACAAGAGTCACACCTGTTAGGAAGGTGCTATTTATACAGCTTGTGCTGAGGGTGGTGATTGCAGTACTCAGCGTAATGGACCTATGTCAAAAATAACTCTTTTCGACATGCACATACATTGAATAATACAGGGTCACTCACATAAGACAAGGTTGTTGAAAAAGGCAAGAAATAGCTATAAAAGCAGCATATACTGTTGCTGGTTAATGATCACGTCTGCCATGTCTTTACTATTTTATTTGTCTAAAAACACATTCATTACATGAATTTTTAAAGTATTTTGTAGTTTGTTGTTTTTTTCTTGCTTCAGAATAAATACAAATGGAGATAATTTGAATACAGTTTTCCTGAATGTGTGATGACCAAGCAACGGTAGTGGTATAGTTGTAGCAAAGTTACTGTCTTAGCATCCTTAAGTCTCATAATTGATTATAATTTATTATAGTTCCAGAATGGCACTTAATAAAAGTAAAATTAATTAATCAAGGTATTTAAGCTTTTTTTGTTAAGAAATTTTTTATGTACATGGTTTGCCCCCACAGGCAAAGGAACACCAAGAAGTAAATAAATCCCTGAAGAAGAGTGTTTCATCCTCCTCACTATCACCTCAGAATAGCCCTAAGCTCAAATCCCCCAAACCTCAGCACTCTAACCTGTTTCTCACCTCCACCCTGCTGAAGAACTCTCCCCATTTTAATGGAGTTGTTGAGAGTACTGTGCAAGATGCTCCCCTGGCACTTATTACCAAACCTCGCTCAGACAACTCTAAAACCCCAGATAAGCCTTTACTTGAAGCCACCAGTCCCTGCTTTAACACCCCTATCAACCTGAGCACTGGAGCTAGACATTCTTACTCCGGACCTCCCACCTCGAACCAAGCCTCCACACAGCGAGAGTCCTACAGGCTGAGCGCAGGGTCACTGCTCCAGGGAAAAATGTTCAGGGAAATGGAGTCTGACATTCCCAGCAGCAAAGACTCAGATGATTCAGGGGAGTATGATGATGAAGAGGAAGATTTAAGTGACAGTCTGTCAGGTTAGTATAGTTCAAAATTTGCAACATTTGTGTGTAGAATCTGTATTATTTTATAATCTATACATATTGTTTACATTTGCCACCTTTAGATAATAACCCTTCACCTATCTTCATTCTGTATAGACTCTGGTAGTAACCTGGACACTGACTCTGATAATGAGGAGGACGATTTCAAAGATGAAGAAATGGATACTGACACAGAGAGCCACACACTGAACATGCCACTTAAACTCACTAAAAGCCCAATGTCTTTAACGGACCCTTCAACTGGCAAGATCAACAGGTCCAGTTCACTAAACCTGCCAATTCATAAATCTGCTAAGATTCTGCAAACTGTGAATAGATCCTGGGCTCTGACCTATCACAGCCCCTCAAGCTCATCATGTGTGGTCACACCCCCAGGTAATAAAATACACTCAAAACTGCCTTTATTAAAGAATTAAATCTTAACCTATCCTTTTGTGGTATGCCTTCTCTTCTCATATAAAAATACATGCAAAATACATGACATTATAATTAATTATTCCAATATAAAAGGGAGCTTACTTGCACAGAATTTGTTTGTGAGCAACTCATTACTTGTGGTTGTTTACTTTCAGCAAAAAGAAGAAGAGTGACAGATGAGCAGGCACTGTGTAGGCCTCTTGAACATGGGTAAGATATCCAGTAACTGTAAAAGAGCTGTATTGCAGGTAAAAGATCACACACTTAGTATCACAAAGCAGATAGCTATCACAATAAAAGAAGGTTGGTTAAATGATCAAGGTGTGTGCTTGGTAGAGAAAATTAAAAGGCAAGCCAAAGATAACATAAATAGAGAGGGTATGGTTTCAGCCCATGCTCTACTTCAGTCAGGCTCAGACTTGCTTGACTAAAGCCATGGCACCTGTCCAGAGGAGAAAAGAAGAAAGCGCTACTGTGTTTGGCTTCTGTCCTTTTTCCACCCATCCATCCATGCTACCTCCCATGATGGAGTCTGTTGGCACTCAGACAGTGACTACAGGTCTCTGGAGTGTTCCAGTGTGTGACTCACAGCTGGCCAAGCCTGCTGCACCTCATTTGAATAAATGGTCTGAGTTGTGCCAGGCTTCTGTAAGTGAATTGTGTGAGTGCATGAAACCTTTACAAAGAGAGTCTGGGCATGTACAAGAAAACAAATTCTTGTGATTACTTAGTCAGTGTGCATGCATGTGTGAGTAGTGTCACTGGTGCAGTTCTTAATGAGTGCAATTCTTTCTAGGTGGAAAAGAGAAATCCGCATAAGAAATATCTGTGGGCGTGTGCAGGGAGAAGTGGCCTACTATGCACCCTGTGGAAAAAAACTCAGACAGTACCCAGATGTTATGAAGGTAAGTATCAGTCCTGATGGAGATCATTTGTTGACCATTTCTGGCAGGATCCTGATAGCTGTGGTTTCTGAGCTTACTTCTGAGCAATCTTGCATTAGAAAGTTCAAATTTTATTTGACAATGACGGCAAATCCAGAAGTGTTTTGTTCATTTTTATACAACAGCGGTTTTTACCACAGTTAATACTTACATTTAATGCTGAGGAATTTCTGGGAGAAAAGCTAATTCATGGTATCACTTATGTTATGAGTTTATAAACCGTCATTCTGTCAACAGCCTCTCTTTTCAGTCTCTGTCTTTAAGTCAGTAAGATGAATACCTCTGTGGTGAAAAACTTATTGACCATTACGAAGCACTGACACTAGGGACGCTTTCCATAAACCACAAAACGCCTAATCATATGTGATCTGATTATATGTGCTACAATATATTTAATGAATTATATTTTAATAAATATAAACCTGAGGTTAAAATTACAGCTGTCACTATTGTCAGATCTTTATGGTATTTTTATTTATTTATTTTTATGCACGATGTGGTCAAGCAAATTCGAGATTTCAGCAGTAATGTGGTATAAACTGTGATAAAATCCCCATAAGCTGGATATGGGATTTATATTCATATAATCTAATGTTTGTGTTTATAATAGTAGATATTACCAAACTGTATCTAAATTAGGTAGATATTTTGTTAAGGTTTTACTTATGCTGTGTCTCTCTTGTGTGTTTGTAGTACTTGGCAAGAAATGGAATAAATGAAATCACACGTGACCATTTTAGCTTCAGTGCTAAAATAAGGGTTGGCAACTTCTATGAAGCTCGAGAAGGACCTGAGGTGATTTACTATTCATTTTCTATTCACTGCTCTCATTTCAGTCTTAAGGAATATTATTTGGTCAGACTGTATTAGAAATTCTGTTGTAATCCTCAATGTGTGAACACTTTTAGAATTTTGACAGTTAAGAAAGAGTTATGCAACATTAAAAAAAAAAAAAAAAAATGGAACATTTAAAAAATAGCAGAACAGGAAACACTGCTTTCTGTAATATGAACCAACCTCTTAACTGAACAGGCTACTAAAAGGTCAACTTTTAGCCCCTGTATTAACAAGATTATGACACTATTATTTCCACCTCCAGTGGTAGGATTAGCTACTAGTTTTTAACTCACAAACAGTCTGACAATTGCAGAGTTGAAGTTTGTGGAAAATGGAAAGAAATGTACAAAATTCTGTGCAAGCCAGAATGCAGGTGGGGGATAAAAATCGAAAGATTTTTGACAAGAAGCTTGACAAGTTTGTTTTTAATTGTTGTTGTTGCTCTGGTGATGTTAAACACCTTTTCGAATGCCTGATAGAGTTTATTTTGTAATACATTTATTTATGTTCCCTATTATTAAATGTAGGATGAGTTGTTCTGCACATATTGTTGTTCCTATAATGCTGATTTGTGTTTTCTGGGCTGATTATGTCCTGCAAATTTCCAGGGTTTGCAGTGGTGCTTGCTGAAAGAGGACGAGGTTGTTCCTTGCATCCTGGCATTGGAGGCACATAGAGGCCGTCCTAAGAGTCTGGAGCTTCAGCGTACTGATGATCCCTTCCATTCTCACCAAAGGAAAAGAAGACCAACTAGTTTGGGTGACACTGAGGTGGCCAATGCTACATTGATTAAACTACAGCGAAAACTAGAGGCACAGGGTAAGGTTCCAATTTTTCCATTGCTCTCAGGATTCTGCTCACTCTAGAGCTCTTTGAAAATGATAGAATAAGGCTACTCAATCTGTTAGCTGCAAACACAGAACATTTGAAATAACATATGCATCAGTAATAGGTCATTTGAGCTGTACAAAATCCTCTACTATAATTTGTAAAATAAAGATGGATACTGTGCAATTATTGCCAATAGTAACACTTATCATTACAACACACATATTGTTAATCCCATTAGGGAAAAGCAGTATGTTTCCTATATTTTTTGTGTCTTGTTAGCTTTTTGGACATTATTTTGGGCAAAGAGCAAATGAACATTCACTCTCCCCTTCCTGTTTTCTTTGGGTCAGAGATTGCACGGCAAGCTGCTCAGATAAAGATGATGAGAAAGTTGGAAAAACGAGCTCTTGCGCAAGCTGCTAAAGAGGCCAAAAGACAAAAAGGTAAAGCCGTTACACTGTGCACTTGGACATATTTGGTATTGAAAGATCAGCTAAGCATGTCATTTAGAAATCCTTCAGTGTATACAGTATACTTAGAAACCTTGGTGTGGCGTGGCTGCTTAGATTCAGATGATCTTTTGAGTCAGATGTCCTTGCACACATTACTTACTACCAGCTTTAAAGCCAAACCTCCTGCACTCTCCCAATTTACTCATGTTCATAAACGCCATTGTGACTCACTCTCTCACTATAACAGGGTGTTATTTTGCAAAACCTCCAAGTCAAAATAAATCTCTAAATCTAGAGTTAATCACAGCTTAATCTGTGGCACAGGAACTAAGTCTTAGCACGTGTTGTCATTGCAGCCCTACTGGCAGCAGAGGAGAAACGCAAGCAGAAAGAGCAGTTGAAGATTCTGAAGCAGCAGGTAAACGATCACACCACCACCTCTCAGAAAAAGCCCATGTTTCCACTTATCTCTTGTCCTCCAACTAGCCAACATCAGCTACTTGATCTTGGTCTTGTTTTTGCACGCATTTGTTTTTTGATGTTTTTTCCCCTCTCGCTAATAGGAGAAGGTCAGGAGACTTGAACAAATTCGTGTTGAGAAAGAGCTTCGAGCTCAGCAGATACTTGAGGTAAAAACATACGCATGTGTAATGAAGCTGAACTATGATCCAGATCAGAAATATAATGGCACATCACAAAAGACTAATCATATAAATGATAAAAACCTACAAGAAGCCTTAAAACTAAATAAAATAAACCTAAAATATTGCTTTTGATAAAATCTTTCTCTTCACCGAGTGTGTTTTTATGCACATAACAGATGGCTACACCATTGTTGAGGGATTTTAAAACTAAACAAACTCAGAATTGTCTGCTGTTTTGTTGCCCATACTGTGAAGATGTCACACTTGATAAGCCACATTAACAGCCACTTGTAAAGCATGCAATTACAAATTTAAATCTAAACCTAATTATAGTTTCTCTGTTATGCCTCTCTTTAAATCTCCTGAAGTGTTTTGTCGTGTTCAAGTTAATGGGCTGAAAGAGTGATTGGCTTCTGACCTGGAGTGTGTTTGCAATATTAATCAGCCAATTCTGCAGAAAGGAGTTCAGTGTCCTCACCCACACCCGCACAACACAGGAAGACCTCAACCCCACTGCTCAGATTGCTGATAAACACAACTTTGTAAAATTTCCCAACTAGCAAGAAAATTTTAAATGTATTGTGAAACGAAAATCTCTCACCAGACCCCTGCTTACCACATTTTCTGACTTGTAAGCAGGGCGGTAGCAAACTATAGTTTTTTTATAATTGACTAATGTGTTGACTTTTTTTTCCCCCAGATATTCAGGTAATCTAGCAATTAACTGTAAATATGTTTCAATGACAATAAGATATTTGAATTACAACGTATTTTACGTGAATTACAACTTTAAAACGTGAAGATTCAGCTGAAGTATGTTTGATTTTCTCTCTCTATCTTAACTGCATTGATGACTGGTTCAAATTTACAGTTTTTTTTTAAACGTGAAATTGCTATGCTATGTAATAGTATTACATGTTTACTGCTAAAACATCAAGAGGTTTCCAGAAAACATTATGTAATATTAGCTTAATATTAACAAGCAGGAGCCAAATACAAGATGCTTTCATTTGCAATGTTTCTGCATCATTACATTCAAGTAAACTGCCTATTATATCACCAGGAAAATGTTTTCCCTGTGTATGGACTGAACTGGCTCCTAGTGGGTAAACAGAATTTTGCAGCGGAGTGTGTTTCTCTGTTAACTCTCTGTGTGTGTGTGTGTGTGTGTGTGTGTGTGTGTGTGTGTGTGTGTGTGTGTGTGTGTGTGTGTCTTTAAAAAATAAAAAATAAATAAATAAAAAAATAAAAATTTTTATTTCATAGTAAAGTAAATTTACTATGAAAAAAAGCACTAAGGCTAGATTAGCACTTCTGCTATTTAGTTTGATGGATAAAACATCTTTTTCTGTTTTTTAGGCAAAAAGGAAAAAGAAGGAGGAGGCCATCAATGCAAAAACAGTAGAAGCTGAGAAACGAATGAAGGTGATGATGATTATACTTTCTTTGTGTGTTTTTATTGCCTGTGTGTGTTTGTCTAATGAACTCAGTTGGTCTATATAAATTTCTCACATATTACAAGAAGACATATTCTAAATTAATAACAGCACAGACTAAGGCTCTGTGTTTAAGTAATTCATTCCTTTCCACTTCACCACACCTCGATACACACTCAAACACACCTGTGTGTGTGTGTGTGTGTGTGTATATGTGTGTGTGTGTGTGTGTGTGTATATGTATATATGTGTGTGTGTGTGTGTGTGTGTGTGTGTGTGTGTGTGTGTATATATATAATATATATATATATAAATATATATATATATATATATATATATATATATATATATATATATATATATATATATATATATATATATATATATATATATATATATAATATATATATATATAATATATATATATATATATATATATATATATATATATATATATATATATATATATATATATATATATATATATATATATATATATATATTATTTTAAAGCCAAATTATTCTTGGTTATTCTGTCTGTAAACTCCTTGCTTAGACAGTTTGTGTATGTGTGTTTAGGAGAAAGAACTGCGCAGACAACAAGCATTCATTCTGAAGCAGCAGGTATGCAGCAACGGGTCTTTCAGCTTGTGACTGCATTAAAGGGCAACTTAATCAGAAACATTGTTCCGTGGCACTCCCTTGGATATCTCTCACGATTCAGTGCTTGTTCTTTTAACTTTCTTGTGGTATTTGTTGTATTGCCTGCTTTGGGAACTGCTCATGAAGGTGGTTAAATGTCATTTTGTCTTTCTCTTAATTCTTTGCCAACTCTTTCTGGCAGGAATTGGAGAGGCATAGACTAGAAATGGTATGGGTATGTTTACTTTTGTACATCTCCCACTACGTTGTGACTTTATTGTGATGTGGTTGCCCATTGTGTAATGCGTAAGCAGGCTGCTGTCATGCCTACATTTCTGTTGCATGGCTTTCATTATATTACGTACTGTACATTTTCTAGCTGTGCCAGGGAGAGAGAAATAGTATACATAATCTTGCAGAGTGACCAAGAAAGTATTATCCAGACGTAATGATTTCTGTTGATCAGTAATTCATTCAGAGTATGACATCCAAAACACTGACTTTTTTGTTTTTGCAAATTTTTTATTTATTTATTTGTTTTTGGTAAAATATGATACATTTGTCCAAATGTGATGGGTACCATAAGGACTTGCACTTTTAATAACGGATTTTTTTTTTTTTTTTTTTCTTCAAAATGTCTCTTTAACTGTTGTCCACTTACAAATCATTTTGTATAATTGTGATAATTATGAAGGATTTTCCCACATCTCCCTCCCTTGTTCAGCTGACTGTGCACTAAAGGACAGCATGTAGAAAACTTACATGTTAATGAATAACACTTGTTTGAACCATAAACAGTTTCTGCATTTTAGTGACAGATGTTGAAGATCAGTACTGGCTTTGCATATTTGCTTTATTTTTTACATCTTATCAATACTGCCTCCATAAACTGCACCGTATGTCTAACATCTACCTGTTGCTTTATTCTTTTTCATTTGTTACACTTGATTTAGCTTTCCTGTGCTTGAGCTAATCTTAATTGCCTTGTTTCATTTTCATGTATATTTTTATACTTTATTGCTAATGTCATGCCATACATGTATTTATGTCCATCTGTGTGATGGTAAAAGGTGTGTTTGTGGTGTTGTAGGAGCGGGAGAGGCGAAAGCAGCACATGATGCTGATAAAAGTTATGGAGGCTCGGAAGAGAGCTGAGGTATGTCAGGAATTATGCAGTGATCCTAAAATAACATATATTTGTTCAGCTACATAGGAAACGTGAAGCAGCTCTATCCTTTCTGTTCTTGTTCAAGTGTGCACAAAAATAACATACAATTAACCTTTGTCCGAACAACTGTCTGTCACTTAGTCTCACAATCTCTCTCTAATTTTTAATGTAAAAACTTTGTATAAAAGTATAAATTCATTTCTTGAGTAGTTAACATTGGAAGTGGCAGTTTGAATAGTAAATAGTAGACTTTTAGCTACAAACTATTGTCTCTTGTGCTACAGGAAAGAGAACGCCTGAAGCAGGAGAAGAGAGATGAGAAACGGCTAAACAAAGAGCGCAAACTGGAGCTCAGGCGGCTGGAGCTCGAGATGGTTAAAGAGCTGAACAAACCCAATGAAGACCTGTGTCTGCCAGATCAGAAGGTAATTGTGAAGCATTCCCCACTCCCCAGTTGTCCAAAAATTAAATTTCTTGCAAGTTTAAAAAAATCTGCATGGATGTTTTATGACTAGTCTATCTGTTTCATAGAGATTTCTGTTTTTTTGTTCTTCATTTGCATCCTCTATTACATTACCTGCTGCATGTCTAGTACCGGCCATACGGTTCTGTGAAATTTGGAGGACCACATTGCCATCTAGTGGCAACAGAATATACTACAGCACAATAGATGACCCCTACATACTGAAGAAGTTAATTAAATCTGGCAGTAGTTGCTTATTTACTTTTTTAAATGGAAAGATTCCAGTGCTGACCAATCTGTGTATCAGTAAAATGCCAAATACATTGTGGGTGATTCTAAGCTAGCTAGCTAGGATAAAATAATTCTCACTTTCTTTTCACCCCATCATCTCCTGTAGGCTCTGCCTGAGCTGTCGCGATTACCAGGTCTTCTGTTACCGGATAGCTGTTTTGGGGACTGCCTGATGGTGATGCAGTTCCTCCGCTGTTTTGGAAAGGTGCTGCGTTTGGACCGCAATATTAAGCTGCCCACCCTTCACATGCTGCAGGCAGGACTCCTCAACCTGAGCCCCAGTGCAGCTCAGCTGCAGGATCTGCTCATAGGCCTGCTCTCTGCTGCAGTGTGTAATCCAGGCTTTCCACCAGGATCAATGGTGAGGAAGACGTGCACACACACAAACCTACTCATTAAACAGGATTCAGATCAGATTGTGCCCCTCACACTAACAGTGCCAAAACAACTGGTTATTCTTCGTATTCATATTTAAGCAAACACACTAGAATGAAAACATTGAAGAAATAAATTTGTTACGATTGAAAAATTTAAAATGGTCCAAAGAGATCCTTTCTAAAGGCATATGGAATAGAATAGTGAAAATCCTTTAGTACAGTATGTTAGTTAATGCTTTTGGCTGCTCCCTGTTCGGGGTCGCCACAGCGGACCAACTGGTCCGCACATCAACTTGGCAAATGTTTTACGCCGGATGCCCTTCCTGACGCAACCCTCCCATTTTTCCGGGCTTGGGACCGGCACTGCATCCAGTGGCTGGGGTTGAGGCATTGGCTGGGACTCGAACCCGGGCCTTCCGCATGATAGGTGAGAAACCTACCACTGAGCCACCAATGCCCTTTAGTACAGTATGTAATTTGCAATATATAGGGACATAAGGGCATAAGTGCATGGGTGCAAGAAGGAGGTGGGTGCTGTACCTACTTCAGTAAGACAACCTGGTGAATAGTGCCAGGGGAAACAAAGCTGCCAGGAATATATAAGGACGTAAGCCCTGGGATGAAATACCTGACAAGATTAAACACATACATAGTTGTGCTAGGGGTCATATTGCTGCAGCAGCACAATGATAAATGTTTATTATTAGGAAATTGTAAGCCAATTCAACCACAGAATTGATTTGTCTAGCAATACTATCTCTATGGTCCCTATATAACCTTACATAGTGACCACCTGGTATACTTTAAAGATCTTAATCCAGAAGTCGGTAGTATACCGTTGCTCAAATTAACCATGAAATTGCAGGCACTCACAAGGAGACATCATGTTTGGAACCGATCATTTGAGTAAATTTGAGCCGGATACTATAAATATTGCCATGGTATCGGGCAAAAAGCAGCTGTATAGATACTGTCATGTTTTATGTTTGCTGTAGTTAAATTTTTTATTTGTCACATAATTTGTAATGTAAACCCTGACGAGGACAATTGTGCATTTTTCTGGAAATACTAAATAAATAGCATTTCATAAACAAATTTAAAGAAATAGTTTAGCTATTTCTTCATTTAGAATTAGTCACTTTATTCTCTGTGCTTTTGAATTTATTCTTTTATGTATGTTGTATTTTAGGCTAAAACAGCTCTTGGTGAGCATGTTTCCAGTGTGGAGATAAACCGCGAGAACATGTCAGAGATTTTGCAGATCTACATGGCTGCTCACTGTAGCCAGACGGACCTCTCTCTGCTGGTAGAAAGTTTAAGGACAAAAGGCTTTCAGGCACACACCCCCACTCAGAAAGCCTCCATCATGGCTTTCTTGGTCAATGAGTTGGCCAGCAGCAGGAGTGTGGTTGCGTAAGTCCTTTTAACATTTCACATATACCAGGAAAAGACCCCAAAAAAAAGATTATTAACAGAATTATTATGATAATACATTACATTTTTTTTTATGTTTGACAGAGAAATTGACAAAAGTATTGAGCATATGACAAACCTACGGAGAGAAAAATGTGTCATTGAGAGTAGCCTTCGCAAGTAAGTTGTACAAAGGATCTCAAACGTTTTGATTAACCGAAGGTTTTAAATCGGTGTTAAATGACTGCCGGCTCACATGTAAGTCATTAAGATATAATTGTATGTGTAGGCTGAGAGGCATCTATGCTAAGCGGACCGGGAAGCGTGATAGCAGTGTAGGAGGCGAAGAGAGCCAGGCTTTGGGAACATCTACTGCTGGTCACAAACGCAAGAGAAAGGTTGGAGGCATTGAGGAAGATGATGATGAGGATGATGACAGTAATGATCAAGGAGAGGAGGAGGATGATGAAGAGGAAGATGGAGGGAAGAAACGAAAGAAAACTGAGACATGTGAGGAAGAGGTATGTAGGAGCATGTTAGGCAAGTGGCTCTGAAATAAAAAAAAAAACTTGCATACTTTATCTAAACAGTTTTCTTCAGATATTTATGCCATTGTGTGTTGTAAACATTAAAGTGCTTTCTGTTTCATTTGAATAGCTGTTTGTATTTTTTTCAGGATGATGATGATCAAACAGCCAGTGTAGAAGAGCTAGAGAAACAGATCGAGAAATTAACCAAGGTAAGTAAAAGTGTTAATTATTATAATTATCAGTGTTGTCATTGTTGTTACTATTATTATTATTATTAGTTGGATTTATTTGATGGTAACAGATACACTACATAATTTTAATGGCATCACTTGTCTTTTGTAGCAACAGCTTCTGATCCGGCGTAAACTGTTTGAGTCCTCACACTCCCTGCAGTCTATGATGCTAGGACAGGATCGCTATATGAGGTGCTACTGGGCCCTTCCTCAGTGCGGAGGGGTGTTTGTTGAGAGTACAGTGAGTAGAGAGGGTAAGAATAACACATCTTTTATTTTTAATGGTCACATCAACACTCATTGGCAATTAAAATATCTAAATATTTTATTCAGCAATATAAACTAATATTCCTAATATTTTTCACTAGTATAGCACTAACTGTTGTGAATTCCATATGTGTAAAGTCATATAATGACACTGTTTTTTGTTTTTTCTTTGTTTTTTTTAGATCCACAAGGGGTTCAGCAAGAGTCTGAGAAGTTGCAGAGTACTCAGTGGGTTTCAGTGAAAGAGGAACCCACAGAAGTACCAGCTAAGAAACCTTATGACAGCCCACAGACAAAGCATGAAAATTCTTCTCAGGATCTCCAGAAGGAGAATGGCTTTTTCAATCTGTTCCTACAGAAGCCAAGTTCTTTTTCCAAACTCAGCAAACTGCTTGAGGTCGCGAAGAAGTCCAGCATTGATCCTCAAGGCGTAATTTCCATTGTTCCCCGCTTACCTTCAAGTGCTTCAGTGTTACCCAACAGCCTCTCTACTAGCATAAACCAGGAAATAAAATCGGAGGTCAGCACTCTCTTACTAAACCATGCCTATATAGACAACCTGCAGCATCCTCTGCACAGTGACCAACTCTATAGGACTCTGGCCGAGAAACATTGTCACTGGTTCAGCCTGCTGCCACGTTCACCATGTGACAAGTTTTCCTTGATGACCAGTTCTCCAAATCCATCATCCTGCAGTGCCAAAGCCTCATCACCTGCCACCAGCAACAGCATGATCCAGTCTGCCTCTGCTTTCTCCAGCAATAGTCAGAACACCACCTCTACTGTCAGCCCCTCTGATACTTCATCAGTCAGTAACATTTTGAAAAAAGAACTTCAGGTATGTGTGCTGTTTACCCTGCATTCACACAAGCAAAGGACAAAATGACGGCAACAAAAGAAAAAGGAGACAGGATGAGAATTTAGTGATTTTTCTCAATTTTATGCAAATTACTTGTAAACTGGCATTCTGTCTCTCTCTTCCTCTCTGTGACCAGTTTATTTATTTATTTTTCTAAAATGTGACTGTAATTGTGAAGTTGGGGAAACAATGAACTGCCATTTAAGTGTGTGTTCCTTTTTTTCTTTTGTTTTTGCAGATGAAAAACATGATGGGTCTGCCTTTTCCTATCTGGCAACCTGAAGCGATGAGTGCAAATATGTCCTTCAAGGGCATGTTCCCAAGACTAGGGGACCCCTTCTTGACCACCAGTGTGGCCACCAGTAAGAGTGAGTCCCCAGTACCATTGAGTGAGAAATCCCCTGCCCTAGAAATGGCCAAAAGCCAGGACTTACCCACCCCACAGCCTATTCCGGAAGGTAGGAGAGTTCCAAAGACTTCCGCATTCATAGATTCCTGTGAAATTTTGCTTCTGTGATTTGAATGCTAGCTTACATGTATTATGTGTGCATGTTGTAGAGATGCTCACCGGGTGGTGGAGGGTGTCCAGTTCTGAAGAGCTAAGCCGCATAGTGAGTGCCTGTCACCCGCGTGGGATCAGAGAAAGACTACTACAGAAACAAATCCAGAAACACATGGAGTTCCTCACTCAAGTCTGTGCCAAGAACAAAGATGGTAAATCCAATATGTCACTGATGATTACAGAAGTGCATTGTAATGTTTAAGAGTTTCTAGACCCGTAATAAAGTTTTTAAATTTCACAAGTTAAAAACATCTAAAACTATAATTTCCTGCAGTGCTATGCAATTAATGTGGCTATATAGAGTCTTCTATTTATGTGTTTCTCTCTGGCACTTTGTGTTGAACAGCAACTTAACAAGATATGTAGATTCAACAAACGATTGATTGAAGTGTACCTGCCAATTGCAGTTTCTTACAAACTATTCCTTTAACTAATCTGCTATCTCAACAGTTTACAGCTGATATGGTCATTTAGTTTTTATCTCCATGAAACAGCTTATATGTTTTAAAAAAATTAATTACACCTCGCTGATTTTGGGCGATTTGTAGATACAGCCTTTGATCTCTGTATGTGTCTAGCTGCTGTGATTGATGTATGTGAGCTGGAGCAAAGCCAGGTGTGTGAGGAGACTGTGCAGAGATGGTGTGTTGAGGAGCATGCCATGGATATGGACATTGCTGTGCTGCAACAGGTGGAAGAGCTGGAGCGCAGAGTCACCTCTGCCAGATTACAAGTTAAAGTAAATGTCTTTTTTTTTTTTTTTTTTTTTTTTTGCTGATTCTATCAATTTTTCAAATAGACATTTGGGTGCCTAGGTACATTTTCCTGTCTTTTCTTTTAATCAGGGCTGGATGCCCAAGGAGCCACAGTCGGAGAGCGAAGACCTGCTCTATTATGAGCACAAGGCTGTAGGCAAGAATGAAAGCACAGACATTGTGCGGCATGCCAATAACCCACTGGACATCGCAGTGGCACGCCTGTTTGAGCTTGAACGGAACATCGAGAGAAGGTACCTGAAGAGTCCCTTAAGCACCACCATCCAGGTCACTCTGGATAACCGGGGTATAGTTAGCATACCGGCTTCAGCAACAGCTAGTGCGGAGTGTGATGGGTAGGTCATCCAGCATCTTAGTTGCCTCCAACATTGTACTCCTTTTTACAACACTGTGTTCTCTCTCTCTCTCTCTCTCTCTCTCTCTCTCTCTCTCTCTCTCTCTCTCTCTTGAGATCCTGCCACTCATACTGGCTGGTCTTCCTTCTTCCACCTGCTACCTGTCGCCTTCTCTTCTCTCACTGCTCTGCGTATATGACCTGCAGTTGCACTCTGAATGACTTGTGCATTATATTTGGTTGCATCACATTGGTATATTGTAAACTTGGTTGGATTGACAGGGTTTGACATTTTAGCTACCACAAGCTATTCAGAACAAGATATACTCAGTATGAAAAGATTTGTGTGGTTCTTTGGTGGAATTTTAGCTAGACTGTCATGTTTGGTAAAATTAAACCTCTCGTCCCTTAAAGAGAAATGAAATTTCTGCCTCAGATAGAGATTTCAAATTAGTCCAGACAATTAGAGCCAATATCTATCGTTATCTCTCCATTAAAATTGGACTTTGAACACTGCAAAGAATTTCTGCCTATTTAGTATACTGTACTGTGTACATCTGTACTGTGTATCTGGGCAGTGCAATTAAGATTGCGCGTGGCTGTGTATGAACATGACTGTGCTGTCTCTGTTCAGTGAGTGTTAATCTTTTTTGCTTTTCTTCTACAGAGTTGTAGAAGATTTGGCCCCTGGGATGAAGCTGTGGAGGAAAGCCCTGCATGAAGTGCGTAGTGGTGCCCAGCTTTCAATCTGTCTGCAGCAGTTACAGCGTTCTATTGCATGGGAGAGATCCATCATGAAAGTGGTGAGGAAGATACATATACACTGGAACAGTCGACAGTAGATCTGAATAAACAATAATATTATTTTTTTCCAATTGGCAATTCTTCCCATTTAGAGAATAGATAAGGGCAATTATGGTAGTCATAATGAGGAACTATGAATGGCAGGAGTAGCTGTGCTTTGTTCCCTGATAATGCTGAGTGTCAGTGCTGTGTTGTGTTGCTGTCAGTACTGCCAGTTATGTCAGAAGGGGGACAATGAAGAGCTGCTGCTGTTGTGTGATGGCTGTGATAAAGGATGCCACACGTACTGCCATAATCCCCAAATCACTGCTATCCCTGAGGGAGACTGGTTCTGCCCTTCCTGCATAGCCAAGGTTAGGGAAGCAAAACTATACCAAAAAAACTATACCACAAAAAAAAAATATTTTGATGTCATCGTTAATGTGATGCATGACAGAATGTTAAATTTAAACACGGAGTTACACAAAATGTTCAATGCTGGTGACCTGAAACATACAATTCTTTCCAAAATACACCTGTGTACCTTGTGATTTTTTTCCCCCACATTTTAATGTAATCATCTATCTTCCCCCTCTCATGCCATCTCTGCAGGCAAGTGACTCGCCTCAGAAGAGTAAGAAGCAGGCCAGTCGGAACAGCGGAGGGGGTGAAAAACTGGCTGGAGCCAAACGCAGCAAGAAAGCCTGTGTGACAGGAGAGGGCTCAGAGAATGACACAGCCGGCACCAGTGCCAACAGCACACCCAAGAAAGGAGGAAAGGACAAAAGAAAGAGAAAAATGGAGGACAACCTTTGCACCAACACCACTACACAGGAAAGTGCAACACAAGCTAAAATTTCTAAAGCAACCCGAGACAACAGCAAAGACCTGGAGCTCTGCAGGTATCAGACACTTCACTCAGTGTGAACACACATGGGTAGCATATCGGCCACTGTTTTTTATTTTTATATATATATATATATATATATATATATATATATATATACACTAGTATTCAATATAATCAAGTCTTTGTTTATATATAGCATGGTTTAAATGTGCTGTATATAATGAAATGTACATACCTTTTGTTACAATTCAGAACATATCTAAATATCTTGGTTGGTTTTATTTATTTGGTAGTCTAAAATTTTATGTGTATTATTTTTCTGCAGATTGCTTTTGGCAGAGCTGCAAACTCATCAGGACGCCTGGCCATTTATGACACCCGTCAATCCCAAATCAGTCCCTGGATACCGCAAAGTCATCAAGAAACCCATGGACTTCTCCACCATACAGGACAAACTTTCCAACAGCCGGTATGTTTCTCTGCACAAACAACATTTACATATTACTAAATGTGAAAATTAATACGCACATGTGGTGGCCTGGGAAAAACCTTTACATTTATAAGGTTAACATTTTCTTCTATATATAGGACCGAGAACTACAGTTTTTTCCAGAATGTGTTTCTCGTTTGTATTTATCGCGACCATAAGTAAGGTTTTAGCATTAGAATCTAAGTACCTCTACATGTGAAAACAGAGAATGTGCCAGTATCTGCCATTTTTTATGGTCATAGCCTTGCACTTTAGTTAGCTGTTTCTTTACCCAACATGATCTTTGTAGAACATTTCTTCTTCATGAAGTATGTTTATGGTTTGGTGTCAAGGTAGGTAAGGCTCCTGAAATCTGGCTGTTTGATAGATTTCAGGAACCAAGGCATTCACAGTTGGTTTTCATAGACCGCCACTCATATAGAGCTTCTGAAGGATCTCTTGACTTCAACAGCTGTAATTCACTTACTGGTATTTGTTTTGCTTTTTCCTAAAGTAAGATTGTTTGGGAAGCAGATGCTATAGACTGGGCATATTCTTGGAAGTTCTAAAAGTGATCTATTTTAATTAAGCATGTGTTTTGCATTTTCAGGTACCTGAATCTGGAGACATTTATCATTGATGTTAACTTGGTTTTTGAGAACTGTGAAAAGTTCAACGAGGATGATTCAGACATTGGACGAGCGGGACACAGTATGAGGAGATTCTTTCAGCGCAGATGGACTGAGCTCTTGAAACAGATTAGCTAAAACTGGCCAAAAAGTCTCTGACAAAAGCAGTTGACTACTGCTGATTTAAATCTGTGATCAACCAAGACCTCTTCAAATTTATCCTTTACCCAATCACTTCACTGGTTTTCATAATGAGCTGTACAAGCAGTTCAGCAAGTCCTCATGTTGATATGGTGCGGTATGATGACATGAGTGTTTCCAATAAAATAGGGTGTCTCTCTTTAAGTGCAATACAATTCTGTTTCTTTACAGAACTTTTATCATTTACAGCTGAGACTGATAAGAGCTTTTCACCCTGTAAAATATACTTGATGTTTTTCCCCCTTTTTTCTAATATAAAGTTTACTATTATAGTGAATGTATTGTAATTTTTTTTATTTATAATTAATTTGGTATCATTTTTCTATGAAAAGGAAGAACATTTTAAAATGCATTAAAGCATTTTTACTGAAATATATATATATATATATTTAAAAAAAAATGTTTACACTGTTATGGTGCTTTAATGGTACCAGGAAACTTGTCACAGTATTGCTGTAAAACTGAATTAGCAAAAAATGTTTTGACCATTGAAGAACAGAGACTAGTAGAAGTGTGTACATAGTGTCTACTTGTCTAACAATATGTATGTGTGCAATTTTGCAAACATGTTCTTTGCCATTTTTTTCTGTTGTATGTAAGTAGCATAACTTTAAAATCTTAATTTAATGAAGAAAATGAGAGAAGCAGAAGAGATCATACTGGGACTAATTCAAAATGCCAAAATACACAAAAGTGTAAATCTAAAAAGAGTTGAAATTTAGCATAGTGCGTAGTGTTGCGGTACAGTATTAATCTGTGGGGTTGTAAAGTATGGTTGAATTGTAAAGTTGATGTTTAGGCATGGAGCATAGAGAAAGTGTAGCATTAAGGCATATCATGACATTAATGTGTAGACATGAGGTTTGAAGCATAGCAATGAATCTTATTTGAAGTACACACTTTATTTTTAGTTCAAGTTGGTGCAAAATGTCGATATGGGATGTAGCACTTTTTAATAAAAATCGAAACAAAGCAGCTTTACAGAAATCCAGGTATAGGTCTTGTTGCTCCAGGTATAGAGACAACTGTATCATGTAAAAATCTCCATGAGAACACATTACCGAGGAATCTTGAAGGGAAAAAAAAAAAATCTTTTCTGGGTAACACTAGATACAATTTGAAAGGCATGCAGTACAGGTATTCATCTTGGGGATATAAGAACACAAAACAGGTCATGGCAACAGTTTTGGGTATGTTTCAAGTTTGTCATGTGCTTTTAAGTATTCATATAGAATGAAATTCTTATGCTACAGATGAACACTGTGAGTGTGCGGTCATATAGTGGGAGATATTGCACATAGTCAGTAGTATAAATTATTAACATAATATGGAAAGTAGTGTACATACAGTACTAGGACATTCAGAGTAGAGTAAGTGATAATATACAAGAATGTGTGAGTCTGCAGAGACGAGGTGATGTTATCTACTGCATCAGCAATGGATACGAGTTATAAGCATAGGCAGAGTTTGAGAAGTGCTTGGGTATCTGACGAACGATGGGTAAACCAAAACTGCAGATGACTGAGACGAACAAGCAAGGACAAAAGCCTATTATAGCGTGAAGATCATGCATGTTCTAATGTTGTTTCTGTGTAAGTGGAGACTTCACCAGGCCTAGGGATGACCACATGAATAAATGATAGCACCAGCACAAATACTACGACTCCTTGAGACTTATCCTATAACGTGTCCTATGAGGCCACCATCAACATACCTGATGATTACATAAGAAAGCTGGGGCAACAGAACCAACATCAAGTTTACAATAGACCTCCTTTTCTAATAACTTCCAGATTTACATCATCATATGGAATTAAAGCTTAGACTGAAGCTGCCTCCATATCCTTTAGATACTGTAATCCAGCCAGGATTAAAGTATCTAACCAAAATTAGTAAAGGAGTGAACTAATTTATTCTACAGCATGTAATGATATTACATTCCTGCCTGTTGGATCTAAAGGATGTAGCCACTGTGTGCTTAAAATGACCAAAAAGCAGTTACAGAAGATAAATGGATACATTCATTTCATTCATTAATCTTCAGTAAGCGCTTTATCATGGTGGAACTTCAGCATACTCTGTCCACTGTCCAAGATGCTTTTGGCAGTGGAAGAAAACCTGAGAACCCAGAGAACCCCCACACAGACATGAGGAGAACACCTGAAACTCCACACAGATAGTAACTGAGGACCTGAAGCTGTATCATTGGATAATTGAATGTTTTAAACTTGTATATAACCACTGCTAGAGACTGTTGGCATCAGTGTTTCAGTGGCTGTCTGGCTTTTGTTTTTTTATTGTACTAAATAAACATTTATAATTATTTTTTACTGTCTTCTACACCAATGGAGTAATATGTTATGAGGCAAACCTGCTTTTGTAAAATGACAGATCCACACATCTAACTCTAGTGAGCTGCTCAGAGCAGTTCTACTGCAGGGATTGTATTTTCTCGCCCAAACATTTACCTCTTCCTCTACTGAATCTGTGAATCAGAATCACCTTTATTGTCAAGTACTGTGCAAGGAATTTGTCTTGGTGTGCTTCCATCATCATGGTTCACTCTATCACATGGTCGTACACATCGAAAGCTAAAAATCTGTTCAGCCATGTGTTAGTGAGGGAAAAGTAATTAAGCATCATTCAACACTCTGTATAAAGTTTAAGTCCAACATCTTGAAATACTGGAGTATGCTGAGAATAAGAAGGATTCCAGGTAAATATGGGAAATGTCTCTAAACTTTTGCTTTATCTAAAAATGCTTTTCAAGTTGCAGTGGAACATGAAATGTTAACAATAAAAGCCCTGATAAAACTAACATTTAAGTTTGTTTGGGTGCTAAATATTTTAGTGTTTACTCTGCTCCCAACACTCCAGCTTCAAGTAATTGGCTAACTAATACTCCTTTCTGATTTGAAATGTGTCTTACAGCAAAGAAAACATTTAGGAGAGGAGATGCTCCATGACCAGGATTGGGAACTTCTTGGATTGAAATTTTGCTGGCTTTTTATTTTTTTTAAAACAAAACTTTGGAAACAAGTTTCTTTAATTAATTCATTACCATACACACTGATGTGCCTTGCACAGAATGTGTTCAGACATTTGACATTTGACATTTTCAGACATCTGTAACAATTGATGACAAAGAGCCAAGTTGGATTGAAAAGTGTTCAAAAACCTTCTCCAAACTGTTGCCACAAAGTTGGAAGAGCAGAATGATCTAGTATGCCTTTGTGTGTTGTAGCATTACATGTGATTTCTCTTCACTGGATCTAAGGGACATACGCCAAACCTGTTTCCAGCATGACAATGCCCCTGTGCAGATTGTATGCCAAGCCTTCATCAGTGCCTTCATCCTTACTAATGCTCTGGTGTTTGAATGGAGACAAATCCTCATAGCCACATTCCAAAATGTAGTGGAAATCTTTTTACAGAAACTAGCAGAGGACCAACTCTATATTAATGCCCATGGCTTGTGAATGGGATGTTCAACAAGCACATAATGTGAGTGTCATGGTCAGGTCTTCACATTATTTGATGTGTGGAAAGACTGGTTAACACATAGTATTAAAATGTTTTCTTGAATTGTAGCATTGAGGCTTCCCTGCATTAAACCACAGTAATGTATTATGATAAAGCAAATGAGTTGGGATCGGATATGCAGTGAAGCACTAGAAGGCAGAATGAATAGTCTCTGTGTATGAATGTCTATAACAACATTTAATTAATTGTATATCCATGCTATTATAAAGGGATTGTGGATTTATTATTCTGGATCTGTTTCTCATGGATCATACACTGGCCCATCTTTCTGCCTTTATGAGAGTATTATACTTGCTCTTTGGGTAGGAAGGTTGGCTCATGTATGCAGATTATGGCAGGTAGTGTTCTCCTCCAGATGTGTTCATCTGCCAGTGATACTTTAGAAATTTAAAATAGTATAGTGATTGACTTTATGTGTATCCAAAAAAAAAAAAAAAAATTATAACAGCATGGATATCCCCATTGGTGGATAAAAGCAGCAAGCTTCTTGTCTTTTTCCACTCATCAGCCTTACGAACATTATGTTGGGCAAAGTGCAAGTGAACATTCTCTCTCCACTTCCTGTTTTTATCTAGGTCAGAGTTTCCTGTTTTCTCTGGATCGAAAAGGCTCTTGCACAAGCTTCTAAAGAGGCCAAAATGCAAAAAGCTTGAATTAGCCTCATATTCACAGCGTGTGATTTGAATATCATTCAGTGTGTGCATTATGTTTGTTTATAGAAACTGTGGCTGCTTAGTTTAAAAGAATTGAGAATAGGTTATCAAATTGATTCGTCATGATCTCTCATGAAAGTCTAATGTCAGTGATCACATCATTGCTATATTTAAATCTAACCCTCCTGCATTCTCCCACTTTACCCATGTTCATCATTGTCAGTATGACTGTGGAAAGATGTGATGTCTCCAAAATAAACCTCAAAATCACACATTAATCTGCTGGAGGAGAACTACAGTCCCCTCTGAAAGTACTGGAATGGCAAGGCCGTGATATTTACAGATAGATGTGTTAACCAACTTGAACTGAGACGTTCTCTGCCATGGTCATGCAAGTGTCTGTTCACCTACTACGTGTGATTAGATTTGAAGAATATACCAGGCTTAATTTATCAATCCTTTAGTAACCATGTAAATGTTTGTGTTAGTCCCCTCCTGGAACCGCCACCTTATTGTGGTGGAGGGGTTTGAGTACCCGAATGAACCTAGGAGCCATGTTGTCGGGGGCCTAGTGCTCCTGGTAGGGTCTCCCAAGGCAAATGGGTTCTAGGTGACGGGTCAGACTAAGAGTGGTTCAAAACCCTTATGAAAGAAAGAACATCCAGGACCGTTACGCCACCCGGATTGGTGCGACCGGGGCCCCACCCTGGAGCCAGGGTTGGGGTTGAGGTACTCAGGTGAGCGTCTGGTGCCTGAGTCTTTGCCTATGGGACTCAGACAGGCACAGCCCGAAGGAATGACGTAGGCCCACCTTCCCATAGGCCCATCACCTGCAGGAACAAGCATAAGGGTCCGGTGCAGTGTGATTTGTGTAGCAGTCATGGGCGGGGGCCCCAACAAACCAAACCCTGGACAAGGGTCCTTCACCTCACTGGGGGGGAAGGAGCCTGAGCTGGTGAGGGAGGGTGAGCGGTACCATCTCCACGCATAGCCTGGGCTCTGGAACCCAACACCTTGAGAGAGGTTGGACCCTCTTCTACTCTGGAGTGCCCCATGGTGAGTGGCGTCGGGCTGGAGTGGGCTTGTTTATAGCCCCCCAGCTCAGCTGCCATGTGTTGGAGTTTTCCCCAGTAAACGAGAGGGTTGTTTCCCTGCGCCTTCGGGCCAGGGATATGTGTCTCACTGTTGTTTTGGCTTATGGGCCGAACAGCAGTGTGGAGTACCCAACCTTCTTGGAGACCCTGCGAGTGGTGCTGGAAGGTGCTCCGACTGGGGACTCCATAGTTTTACTAGGGGACTTCAACACCCATGTGGGCAATGACAGTGATAACTGGAGGGGTGTGATTGGGAGGAAAGGCCCCCCTGATTGAGTGGTGTTCTGTTGCTGGACTTCTGTGCTAGTCACAGTTTGTCCATAACGAACACCATGTTCAAGCATAAGGGTGCCCATCAGTCGACGTGGTACCAGGACACCCTAGGCCGGAGATCAATGATCGACCTTGTGGTCGTGTCATCTGACCTTCAGCTGCATGTTTTGGACACTTGGGTGAAGACAGGGGCGGAGCTGTCAACCGATCACCACCTGGTGGTGAGTTGGATCCGCTTACAGAGGAGGATGCCGGACAGACTTGGCAGACCCAAACATATTGTGAGGGTCTGTTGGGAACGTCTTGCTGATCCCTCTGTTAGGGGGGTCTTCAACTCCCACCTCCGGGAGAGTTTCAACCAGATCCTGAGGGAGGTTGGGGACATTGAGTCTGAGTGGACCATGTTCTCCTCCTCCATTGTTGACGCTGCCATCCAGAGCTGTGGCCGTAAGGTCTCTGGTGCCGGTCACGGCGGCAATCCCCGAACACAGTGGTGGACACTGGAAGTAAGGGATGCCGCCAAGCTGAAGGAGGAGTCCGATTGAGCCTGGTTGGCTCAGGGGATGTTGGAGGCAGCTGAGGCATACCGGCAGGCCAAGCGAGCTGCAGCCCGGGTGGTCTCGGAAGCAAAAACTCGGGTCTGGGAGGAGTTCAGTGAGGCCATGCAGAAGGACTATTGGACGGCCTCTGGGAAATTCTGGCAGACCGTTTGGCACCTCAGAAGGGGTAAGCAGCTCTCTGCCAACACTGTTAACAGTGGAGACAGAGAGTTGCTGGCCTCGACTGGGGATATTGTCGGACGGTGGAAGGAATACTTCAGGGATCTCCTCAATCCCACTAACATTACTTCTGTAGAGGAACCGGATACTGAGGACTCAGGTAGATTCATTCATCACTCAAGCTGAGGTCACTGAGGTAGTTCAGCAGCTCCTCAGTGGCAAGGTACCAGGGGTGGATGAGATTCGCCCTGAGTACCTTAAGTTTCTGGATGTTGTGGGGTCTTGGCTGACACGTCTCTGCAACATAGCGTGGTGGTCAGGGACAGTGCCATGTGACCATGTCCCTCGTGGCATTCTGTGGGAGGTGCTCTGGGAGTATGGGGTCCGTGGCCCTCTGTTATGGGCTGTTCAGTCTCTGTATGACCGGAGCAGGAGCTTGGTTCACATTGCCAGCTGTAAGTCAGATCTGTTCCCAGTGCATGTTGGACTCCGGCAGGGCTGTCCTTTGTCACCGGTTCTGTTCAATGCTTTTATGGACAGAATTTCTAGGTGCAGCCAGGGGCTGGAGGGAGTCTGGTTTGGGGACCACAGGATTTCATCGCTGCTTTTTGCAGATGATGTTGTCCTGTTGGCTTCTTCAAGCCAGGACTTACAGCATGCACTGGGGTGTTTTGCACTGGGGCGTTTTGCACTGGGGCAAGTGTGAAGCGGCTGGGATGAGGGTCAGCACCTCCAAATCTGAGGCCATGGTTCTCAACCGGAAAAAGGTGGCTTGCACCCTCCAGGTTGGAGGGGAGTTCCTTCCTCAAGTGAAGGAGTTTAAGTATCTCGGGGTCTTGTTTACTAGTGAGGGAAGGATGGATTGTGAGATTGACAGATGGATTGGTGCAGCGGCAGCAGTAATGCGGTCTGTGCACTGGTCTGTTGTGGTGAAGAAGGAGCTGAGCTGGAAGGTGAAGCTCTCGATTTACCAGTCAATCTACATTCCTACTCTCACCTATGGTCATACGCTGTGGGTCATGACCGAAAGGATAAGATCCCGGATACAAGCGGCCAAAATGAGCTTCCTCCATAGGGTGGCAGGTTGCTCCCTTAGAGATAGGGTAAGGAGTTCTGTCACCCGGGAGGAGCTCGGAGTAGAGCCCCTGCTCCTCCACATCAAAAGAGGACAGTTGACGTGGCTCGGGCATCTGTTTTGGATGCCTCCTGGACGTCTCTCTGGGGAGGTGTTCCTGGCATGCCATCCTGGAGAGACTATGTCTCTCGGCTGACCTGGGAACGCCTCGGGATCCCTCTGGAAGAGCTGGAGGAAGTGTCTAGGGAGAGGGAATTCTGATCATCCCTGCTTAGACTGCTGCCCCTGTGACCTGGCTCCAGGTAAGCGGAAGACAATGATGATGATGATGATGATGATGATGATGTTTGTGTTAGTCAAATCAAATGAAAGTTTTTCACCAGATTTCTTTGTATATACAAATCAGGTTTTGAATTATCTTTATAATTGCATAAATATAGATCCAGTACACAGTGTGGAGCATGAAATTAATGATTAGTGTAAAGGCTGAAGAACAGAAGTAGAATTATTTTGACTCAAAATGATAAAGATATAGAGGGTAAATTTTTTTTTAAAAATTAAAAAGTTCATTCATTCATTGTCTACCGCTTATCCGAACTATACTCGGGTCACGGGGAGCCTGTGCCTATCTCAGGCATCAAGGCAGGATACACCCTGGACGGAGTGCCAACCCATCTCAGGGCACACACACACTCTCATTCACACACTACAGACAATTTAGAGATGCCAATCAACCTACCATGCATGTCTTTGGACCGGGGGAGGAAACCCCCTGAGGCACAGGGAGAACATGCAAACTCCACACACACAGCGGAGGCGGGAATCGAACCCCCAACCCTGGAGGTGTGAGGCAAACGTGCTAACCACTAAGCCACTATGCCCAAATTAAAAGTTTTAATTATTTAATAACAAATAACAGTGATCACCAAATCTTTTCAGCTTGGGCACTTCTTTAGAGAACAGCTTGTCTTTGGTTTATACAGTACCATTTCTTTTTTCATAAATAAATTATTTGTCTTATATCTCTTACATCATGGGTATGTGTAGGCTCAATGTTTGCAAATTAATGCCAATTATATAAAACAACTGGGTTTCACAAAGTTTTTCACTGGTGCTCTTGATCCCTGTGAACTAGCTTGAGGATGTGTTTTTTTGATAGAAACTACACAGCTCTTCGTTTTTTGAGCTCTTTTTTTTTTATAGAAAGTACAAGTCGCTCTTGATAAGGCCGTCACCTAAATGTTCTAAATGTAATAAAATAAGCAATTTAAACTCAATGTTACATTCCATGTATAAAATATTAACAGTTTTCAGCAATTTACAGGATTTCCATGAATCCCAAGTTAGTAAATGCTCATACAAGTGATTTATGAATAAATCTGTTCGTATGCAGAATGATAAATGAAGCCCATAGATATCAGACCAGCACTGTCCTTCAGAAACAGAAAGCGGGAAGAATAAAACTTCTGCTCCTCTTTACAAAACAAAGAGAAAATAGAAGGAGGAGGCCGTCAATATATAGGAGAATTATATATATATATATATATATATATATATATATATATATATATATATATATATATATATATATATATATATATATATATAAAAAAATTATGTGCATGTTTTTCCACAGAATATTTTTCTCAGACATGACAAGCACATGACTAATGGCAGCACAGACTGGGGCTTTCTGTGTTTGACAAAATCCTGTCTTTCTGCTTCACCACACTTGGGCACACACAGACTTCAAATCTGAAGCTGCCACACTTAGCCAATCAAGATAACATACTTTTTCAAAGCGTGTGTTTACATATTTCAGTTCAAACGGAATTGTTCTTGTCTTGGTTTTGCCTCTCTAAACCACTTGACTAACCCCTGCATTGCTGACACTCTTGCTAATGAAACCACAGGGATTTCATAAACAAACGTGTCAAGCATTGAAGCAACAGGTTTAAATACCAGTCAGTCTTCTACAATTCAGCTTCTATCAGGGGCAGAAGGGCATCTTCATCTTCATCTACAGTGTCATCAGAGACACTAACAATACAGAAACAATATTGTTGAGACTCATCTGTATTACACATATCATTAGTGTTTTATATGTTGTCCAGCTGTCTATAGTGACTGGTATAATCTAGCAGTGTTTGTTCAGCATTTTAGATATATTGTTTGCAAATGATTTTAAAAATGGATTTCATTGAGCTTTGCAGTTTTTAAACAGAGCTTTGAGTCTGAATGCAGCACTAGCCAGTTTTATAATCCTGGTATAAATGTAATACTGAGAGTAATACCTGGTATAAATGTAATATTAATACTGTTTTACATTTATGGCATTTGATAGATGTCCATATGCAGAACGACTTACATTTATCTCTCTCATTATTATTATTTTTTTTAATAAAGTAAAACTGAGCAGGTTAAGTGATAAATGAGGGTTAAGAGCCTCCTCAAGCACCCAGCAGTGGCAGTTTGGTGGTGTTTTAAACTTTACTGGGTCACTAAGCTTACTGTAAGGATTTCTTATGGAAGCTCTCCATCATATTTGATCATACATTACACTGTCTATGTGTGCTGACAGATTAAACAGTGCTTGTACTATTCCTATATGCCAGTCACTCTCACCCTGTCTCTGTCTCTCATTTCTAAAGTCTATGAACTGTGAATAAACCTCTTGTTATCAAAGTTCCTTGAATAATTCCCAGTTAAAGTTCCAGGTTGAATAATAATGGTTTCCACTGTTCAGGATACACACTGATCCCTTGAGTGTATTTCAGCTGCAGGAATGTGTGTGCTGGAAATAGAAGAAGATAGGGATGGAAAACTCTATGAAGAATCGTGAATCGTGTCTGCCAGATGATAATTTGATCATCTCATATTTAAGATGTTTTTTCTTATTCCAGCATAACCAGACACTAGGTTCTTTATTTTCATTCTCTATTATGAACATCTAATCTTGTATAGATTCTTCTACCTGCTTAATGTCTGGTACAGTCTTATGGCATGTGGATCATTGCCCTGCCATCTAGCGGCTACAGAACTCTACCTACATGTGTGTGTGTGTGTGTGTGTATCCCCATACATTATACAGTACATACATATATGTACATGTTATATATATATATATATATATATATATATATATATATATATATATATATATATATATATATATATATATACACAGTATGGACCATAGAATACACGGATACACAGTCATGTATTTTATCTTCATGATCATTCTTTTACCTTTCTGTTAAATGAAATAAAAACAAATTGCTGTGGTAAATTAGACAATCTAATCAGTTGCCTAGAAGAGATTGAGATTGATTGGATGTTGTCGAGGAAAATCTCCAATCAAAAATCAATACTTTCAAAGACAAACTATATTGCAAATGCAAAAAAAAAGATTGAAATCTAGCCATGGGGGTCACAGTCCAGTGACTTCTGTGCCGGTCCCAAGCCCGGATAAATAGAGAGGGTTGCGTCAGGAAGGGCATCCGGCGTAAAACATTGCCAAATTTAACCATGCGAATCGTCAGTACGAATTTCATACCGGATCGGTCGAGGCCCGGGTTAACAACGACCGCCATCGGCGCCATTGACCTACAGGGCGCTGGTGGAAATTGGGCTACTGTTGGTCGAAGAAGTAGAGGAGGGAGGAGAGTGCACAGGCAGAGAGAGAAGAGGAAAGGTAAGAGTGTAGGACTGAGAATAGGAACTCTGAATGTTGGTACTATGACAGGGAAAGGTAGAGAGCTGGCTGATATGATGGAGAGAAGGAAGGTGGATATACTGTGTGTACAGGAGACCAGGTGGAAGGGTAGCAAGGCTCGTAGTATAGGAGCAGGATTCAAGCTGTTTTATTATGGTGTGGATAGTAAGAGAAATGGGGTAGGTGTGATCCTGAAGGAGGAGTTTGTGAGGAATGTCCTGGAGGTGAAGAGAGTGTCAGACAGGGTGATGAGTCTGAAGTTAGAGATTGAAGGGGTGATGTTGAATGTTGTTAGTGGTTATGCCCCACAGGTAGGTTGTGAGTTAGAGGAGAAAGAGAGATTCTGGAGTGAATTAGATGAGGTGATGGAGAGTATTCCCACGGGTGAGAGAGTGGTGATAGGAGCGGATTTTAATGGACATGTTGGTGAGGGGAACAGAGGTGATGAGGAGGTGATGGGCAAGTTTGGAGTTAAGGAAAGGAACCTTGAAGGACAGATGGTAGTGGACTTTGCTAAGAGGATGGACATGGGTGTGGTTAACACTTATTTTCAGAAGAGGGAGGAGCATAGAGTGACTTACAAGAGTGGAGGTAGGAGCACACAGGTAGACTACATCCTATGTAGAAGAGGCAATCTGAAAGAGATTAGTGACTGTAAAGTGGTAGTGGGAGAGAGTGTAGCCAGACAGCATAGGATGGTGGTGTGTAGGATGACTTTGATGGTCTGTAAGAAGAAGAGGTCAGAGATAGAGAAGAAAACCAAGTGGTGGAAGCTGAAAAAGGAGGAATGTTGTGAGGAATTTAGACAGAAGTTGAGGCAGGCTCAGGGTGGTCAGGTAGTGCTGCCAGATGACTGGGAAACTACAGCAGAAGTGATCAGGGAGACAGGGAGAAAGGTGCTGGGTGTGTCATCTGGAAGGAGGAAAGAAGATAAGGAGACTTGGTGGTGGAATGAGGAAGTTCAGGATAGTATCCAGAGGAAGAGGTTAGCCAAGAAGAAGTGGGACATGGACAGGACTGAAGAGAATAGACAGGAATACAAGGAGTTACAGTGCAGAGTGAAGAGGGAGGTGTCTAAGGCCAAGCAGAAGGCATATGACGAGTTGTACACTAGGTTAGACACTAGAGAAGGAGAGAAGGACTTGTACAGGTTAGCTAGGCAGAGGGATCGAGATGGGAAGGAGGTGCAGCAAGTTAGAGTTATTAAGGATAGAGATGGAAGGGTGCTCACAAGTGAGGAGAGTGTACAGAGGAGATGGAAGGAGTACTTTGAGGAGCTGATGAATGAGGAAAATGAGAGGGAAAAAAGAGTAGAAGGGGTGAACTCTGTGGAACAGAAAGTAGATAAGATTAGAAAGGATGAAGTCAGGAAGGCTTTGAAGAGGATGAAAAGTGGGAAGGCAGTCGGTCCTGATGACATCCCGGTGGAGGTCTGGAAGTGTTTGGGAGAGGCAGCAGTGGAATTTTTAGCTAGTTTGTTCAACAGGGTTTTAGAGAGTGAGAGGATGCCTGAGGAATGGAGAAGAAGTGTGTTAGTGCCGATCTTTAAGAATAAGGGTGACGTGCAGAGTTGCAGTAACTATAGGGGGATAAAGTTGATGAGCCATACAATGAAGCTGTGGGAAAGAGTAGTGGAAGCTAGGTTAAGGAAGGTTGTGGAAATTTGTGAGCAGCAGTATGGCTTCATGCCCAGAAAGAGCACAACAGATGCAATTTTTGCTCTGAGAATTTTGATGGAGAAGTATAGGGATGGTCAGAGGGAGTTGCACTGTGTGTTTGTAGACTTGGAGAAAGCGTATGACAGGGTGCCAAGAGAAGAGCTGTGGTACTGTATGAGGAAGTCAGGAGTAGCAGAGAAGTATGTCAGAGTGGTGCAGGACATGTATGAGAGGAGCAGGACAGTGGTGAGGTGTGCTGTAGGTCAGACAGAGGAGTTCAATGTGGAGGTGGGACTGCATCAGGGATCGGCTCTGAGCCCCTTCCTGTTTGCTATAGTGATGGACCAGTTGTCAGAGGAGGTCAGACAGGAGTCTCCTTGGACAATGATGTTTGCAGATGACATTGTGATCTGTAGTGAGAGCAGGGAGCAGGTGGAGGAAAACCTGGAGAGGTGGAGGTTTGCGCTGGAGAGAAGAGGAATGAAAGTCAGTCGTAGTAAGACTGAGTACATGTGTGTGAATGAAAGGGAGGGAAGTGGAACAGTAAGGTTACAGGGTGAAGAGGTGAAGAAGGTACAGGAGTTTAAGTACTTGGGGTCAACAGTCCAGAGTAATGGAGAGTGTGGGAAAGAGGTAAAGAAGCGAGTGCAGGCAGGTTGGAATGGGTGGAGAAAGGTGTTGGGAGTTCTGTGTGATCAGAAAATATCAGCGAGAATCAAGGGGAAGGTGTACAGGACAGTGGTGAGACCGGCCATGCTGTATGGTTTAGAGACAGTGTCACTGAGGAAGAGACAGGAGTCAGAGCTAGAGGTAGCAGAGCTGAAGTTGTTGAGGTTCTCTTTGAGAGTGACAAGGTTGGACAGGATTAGGAACGAGTACATCAGAGGGACAGCTCATGTTGGACGTTTGGGGGACAAAGTTAGGGAGGCCAGATTAAGATGGTTTGGACATGTTCAGAGGAGGGAGAGTGAGTATATTGGTAGGAGAATGTTGGACATGGAGCTGCCAGGCAGGAGGCAAAGAGGAAGGCCAAAGAGGAGGTATATGGATGGAATTAATGAGGATATGAAGCTAGTGGGTGCAAGTGTTGAGGATGCAGAAGATAGGGATAGGTGGAGAGAGATGATTCGCTGTGGCGACCCCTGAAGGGAAAAGCCGAAAGAAGAAGAAGAAGATGTCATCTCTAGGAAGCTCTATTCCATTCTTGACCTTCTGAAATCAAACATTACGACTTTTTATTTTATTAATGAATTAATAAATGAATTAATCACAATCTACTTGTGATAAAAAAAAAAATCTATTCATTAAACCATATTAATAAGAAAATTAGCAACTTTCCATTTTAGGACATTTATCATTTTTAAAATTAATTATGCATTTTTAACTGATGAAATGTTACTTAACTTGTTAAAATGAGGCCCAAATAGTCAAGGTGTAAAAATATGCACTTATCAGACCCATACTGACTTCCCTGTATGTATATTGTCCTACATTTATTGTATGCAGTGTATGTCCTAAAACTGTTACCAATTTCTTGTGTCTAATAAAAAAGGTAAGAGAGAGTGAGTGAGAGAGTGAGTGAGTGAGTGAGTGAGTGAGTGAGTGAGTGAGTGAGTGAGTGAGTGAGTGAGTGAGTGAGTGAGTGAGTGAAATGTTTTAGACATCCAGGTGACAAGGTTTTGATTGCTTTCTGGTGGGCAGGACAGCCAGCTGAGTATATGGATGATTTCCCAGCATGCAACAGCAGGTACCCCTTCCAAGCAACCCACACACTATGCTGTGTACAGCGGGCAGATTCTGTTCTGACCTGAAGAACAAACTAAGTCAAACCTAATCAGATTTAACGTCATGTGATCTTACATCTTACATTAATCTTGTCAACCTGTCGCACTCCAGCTATACATGAGCCCGAGCACATGCTCTCTCAACAAATCATGTCCTGCTTTATAGTCGAGTCTGCTCCAGCATGCTGAACACCATTCCTCACAGCCTCCACAAACACACCAGTCTGCTTTTCATACTAGTGCTGCACTCACACTATTCGAGCATATAAAAGGTCTAATTACATAAAATGGTGAAATTTACATTTTTGTAGTGTAATTCGATTTTCTACAACTCTCTGACAGTTGTTATGTAAATATGTGTTTTCTAATGTGTTATCATTTCTATCTGTGAACACACAACCATAATCTAGCAATTGTATTTAGCTGATAGAATATAACTGTTAACAGAAATGAACTCCTGCAGATGCTGATGATGTAAATATAAATTATTAAAAAGCATGTGTTTTTTATTAAAAATGTAATTGTTACTAGACTGCTGTAAGAAAGAAATACTTCAAGACATGTTGCTGACTGAAAATAATCCACTTTGTTCTGGGTTATATCATGCCATCCCACTGAGATGCTTTTTTGTGTGAGTACAGAATGAACACTTGCACTGTCTCAATGTTTATCTTTTCCACAGCATTTATCCTTGTCATGTTATAAAAGTATGACGGCTTCTTGTTCAATTTGAAGCTGTTTTCCTATGCCACTGTTTCTGTCCTCCCTCTCTGTTACCATGGTAACAGTCATGCCTGGCTAGGAAGTGTGTCCCAGGTCACTTCCTGTTGAGAATCTCCCAGGGAGGCTTTTGTTTTAGACAAACCTACAACCACACTCACCCGCACATACACACAAGAGGGATAAATAAACCAGTTACAGGATGTTTTTTTTTTTTTTTCTCTGAGAAATTGGCAGCCCTGCAGGGTGAAGTGTATGGATGGAATTTTCTTGACTTGTACTGATGGGTTTTATTAGTCTCTTTGGGTGAAAATTATTAAAAATAAGCATGTTGCCATCAGTATCTGCTGTTTGAGTGGGCAGATTGAGCCTCTTATTAGTTCATGTTTTTAGAATAAACCTCTCCTCCAAACAAGAGCTAATATCCAAAGGCACCACATGAGCAGCTGTTTGATAAGCCATGGTGACTTCAGGTATCCACTGCTGAAGTATATAATCTCACTGGCAAACAAGCAAAGTAATACAACAAGCAGAAGAAAGTACAGTTCAGATTTGCTTACAATCAGCTCATATTGAACATGTTTGCTTTTACTCTTCTCTACATCTGAATACTTAGATTTATATTCCCATAATATGTTGTTGCCCTTTGAGTCTGGCTCCTTACAAAGTTTCTTGTTGGGTTTTTTTATTTATTTTTTTAATTTTTTTTTTTGCCATTGTCATTGGTGATGTAGTTCTACACTACATGGCCAAAAGTTTGTGTTTAACTGACCACTATACTAGCATGTGCTTTTTGAACATAACATTCCAGATTTCGTTCCTCTTTACTATTATATTAATCCGCTCTTCTGGGAAGATTTTGGAGCATAGCTGCGGGGATTTCTCATTCAGCTACATTTGTGAGGTCAGGCACTGATTTTAGGTCAGAAAGGTTCAGGTGTTCAGTGGGGTTAAGGGCACTCAAGTTCTTCACGCCAACCTTGACAAAATATGTTAGCTCCCTTCTTTCCCTTCAGCACACACACACACACACACACACACACACACACACACACACACACACACACACACACATTAGGTCTTGTCATTGCACTTTTTGGCCACTAAGGGGCTCTGTCTGTTATTTGTTACTAGGATCTTGTTTTGTTTGAACTTGTTTGGGTGTCTCATATGAACAGACCGACCAGAGATTTCACAGAACCAAGCAACAGATCCATGACTTATGTAAACGCCATACCTGTAATGGGTTAGATATAGATGATTCTTCTACCATTATTAGGCAAAGAGTGAAGTAAATAAGAAAGCCTGTCCCTGATCCTGTTGTATATGTGTGTGTTCACTGCAGAATGATGGCGCTGTCCTGTACTGTGTAACACAGCATGAGAGGTGATTGCTCTCTGAGTTTACACTTTGTCCTGCTGTGAACCAAACAGCTGACCCTTCAATGACCTGTTCACTTGTTCACCCTCATTCTTTCTCTCTGTTTTTTAACATGTGGATTAGCTTTTATGACTTATTCACTGGATAAACCCCTAATCTGTAGGACTAGGGATGGCATGCAACTTGTTTTATCTTTACAAAATAATAATGTCCATAATGTATGATTTGATTTTCAAATTAATTTAGCTTAAAAGTAAAATTACACTATATTATTATTATAGTTCTCATTTTTATGTCATGCTGTAAATTACATTTCCAACAAACTGTAGCACATTGCTCATTGCATAAACTTGCTGTTTAACTAAATGACCAGCAGCAGAGTTTTATCCCCTAAACTCCCTTAAAAGTAACTGCTTGGTTCTACACTGTCATACTTTAATCCACTAATCTACAGTACACTCAGTCAGAGGGAACAGATGTGTTATTCCAGAGCACGCCAGGTGAGCTTTTCACCTTTTACACTTAATACGCATCACATAATCTACACATTACTCGTATTGCTGATCAGGTCAGGATTATCATTTGTAATGGTGACCAGATTCAGCAAAGAGCTCATTAATCCTCATTAGTGGCATGTGTGTGTGTGTGTGTGTAAGAGAGAGAGAGAGAGAGAGAGAGAGAGAGAGAGAGAGAGAGAGAGAGAGAGAGAGAGAGACGAGCGAGTGAGCGAGCTGTGTTGATCAGCCACACTGTGCCCTGCAGTTGGTTGGTTAGGTGTCATCGCCATGCTGACAGATGGCACAGGAGTCTGGCTGTAAGACAGAGCTGGCACTGATTACAGGAGAGCTATTTCCCCACATGTACAACTAAAAAGCCGTCCTGTACCCAGGCAGAATTCATACACAGCCACTCAGTATCCTCCAGGCTCCAACAAGTAAACGTTTTGCTGTATTTGTTCCAGTGCAGACCCACTACACAGCTCATCCTATTGAGCTTTCCTGAAGAGAAGAGTAGACTTGCATACTGACATGCACTGAATATTACTGCAAGCAAGATGATATACTGTGTATTGCAGGGTTTCAATATTCATTCATTCATTGTCTACCGCTTATCCGAACTATTCTCGGGTCACGGGGAGCCTGTGCCGTCATCTCAGGCGTCATTGGGCATCAAGGCAGGATACACCCTGGACGGAGTGCCAACCCGTCGCAGGACACACACACTCTCTTTCACTCACACAATCACACACTACGGACAATTTAGAGATGCCAATCTTTGATTGCATGTCATGATGCATGTCTTTGGACTGGGGGAGGAAACTGGAGCACCCGGAGGAAACCCCCGAAGCACGGGGAGAACATGCAAACTCCACACAAACGGCAGAGGCGGGAATCGTTATTCATTAATAGCATTTCTAATTGCATTTGATGTTGTGAGATGTCTATTAAAAGTGGTGTATGGTATAGCAGCTAGCTATATGGTATAGCTGCTGTCACTTTCTCTTTAAGTTAATATCACAAAAGAAATGCAGCTTGTTGTCACCTAGAAATGGCAGTCCTCTGAAGACTCACAATACAGATAAAAATAAAAATTATTAGATAGATAGATAGATAGATAGATAGATAGATAGATAGATAGATAGATAGATAGATAGATAGATAGATAGATAGATAGATAGAAAGTTTCGGTTGCTGTTGTAGAAAGGATATTATCAACATTTACATTATTTACTGTCCAGTGTCACCAAAAAGAGGATGAGGTTCTATTCTGAGCCTGGTTCCTCTCAAGGTTTCAAGGTCTGGTAGTTACTAAGATCTACATTTGCTCATGACTGAGACAGACTCAAACATGCACCTACTCTCAATTATTATTCCATTTCCATTGTCTGTATCTGATCTATTCTTGGGTCACGGGGAGCCTCAGGCATCATTGTGAATCAAGGCAGGATACACCCTGGACGGAGTGCCAACCCATCGCAGGGCACACACACACACACTCTCATTCACTCACGCAATCACACACTACAGACAATTTAGAGATGCCAATCAACCTACAGTGCATGTCTTTGGACCACTGGAGGAAACCGCCAAGGCACGGGGAGAACATGCAAACTCCACACACACGGCGGAGGCAGGAATCAAACACCCAACCCTGGAGATGTGAGGCAAACATGCTAACTACCAAGCCACCGTGCCCCCCTCTCAAATTATTATCCCTCACATTATTTTCCTTTATAAGCAAGGCTCTGGCGAGGACAACACAGTGCTGAGGAGGACGTCAAACAAAAGAGTAAGAATGAAGAGAGAGTTACAGGAGAATTAAATATTCTTAAGGCTCTTCTGTGAAGAAACTTCTGACCTCTAAGGTCAGTTCTCATGGCCAAGGAGGAGAGAGGAGCTGTGGCAGAGTAATGTTTGTGCATTCAGAAGAGCAGGAAGTCCTACTTGTTTAGATAATGTTTTAAAAAGCACTGTCTCTTTGGAGAAAAGCGGAGCCATGGCTACAGCAAAAGAGACTGGCTGCACCTACACAAAGACTCGCAGAATACCAAGAAAACATAATCAACTGATGATTCTAGAAATGTAATGCTTGAAAAACATTCTGCATCGCCCCAACATAATACACAGTTATTTCCGCTGCTTCTAATATATAAGTTCCCCTCACGAATACACGGTTATCTCTCCACATGGCACAGATTGCAGCTACTCTACAATACAGCCTGATTTCTGTTTATCACTCAGAAGCCTCAGCTGGCTGAAGCTCACTCACGAAGGCTAAACCCAGTTTACTGGCAGCTTTTAGATTGTGTGTTTTAGCTAGAAATGGGATCTTGTGTATTCACAAAAGCTAAATGAGTCTTTGGCTGTATTTTACAATCAAATAATCTAACAGATGTTTGAGGAAACTAAATGCTTTTGTACATTAGGCATATCATGGCTTCCCTGCATATAAGCACACAAACTCTGCAGTCTTCTGCAGAACAATCCTGTTCATAGAATAACACTTAAGCACAAATATGTGAGTTTATGAAACTGTTTTGTTCAGCTCTGATTAAAAAGCCTCCAAGAGGTTTAACTTTGTGTACAGAATTTATTGCTTTTTAAAGATTAATTGTGTGCTCAGAATGATCAAAAAAAAAAAAAAAAAAAAAAAAAAAAAAAACATTCGCAATTTACAAATGGAGATGTTCACTAGTAGTATCTGTAGTTTTCTTGTTACCAGTGTTTTAAATACATATCTGTGATATAGTCTTGTATCTGTCTATATTGGTAGGAGAATGTTGGACATGGAGCTGCCAGGCAGGAGGCAAAGAGGAAGGCCAAAGAGGAGGTATATGGATGGAATTAATGAGGATATGAAGCTAGTGGGTGCAAGTGTTGAGGATGCAGAAGATAGGGATAGGTGGAGAGAGATGATTCGCTGTGGCGACCCCTGAAGGGAAAAGCCGAATGAGGAAGAAGAAGAAGAAAAAGAAGAAGAAAATGTCTTGTATCTGTCTGGATCTGATAGGAACCTTCAAGAGTTTAAAAGCTTGGATCATTATAAATAAAATGTATTTTTCAGGATATAAATGCTTATCACTCTGATGATAAACTCAAGTATTATGCTTTATTTTCAACTTTAGTTACTTGGGCAAAATGAATGTAAGGTATTTTAAAACATAGTTTTATGTGCATTTACATTGTTTCTGTGTAAATGTACCTCAAGGGAGCATTAATAGCATTAATCTTTATACATGTATGTGATATCTGTGTAGTAGTGATTACCTTCACACTGATTACCTGCTTTGCTGCATGCCTGTTATTTTCTGGGTTACACATTATAACAGAGTTTTAAAACTACTTTCCCTGTACCTGATGACTGTGGAGAGAAATCAGTGGTTGTAAACTCTGTGTCTGTAGCTCAGTGTCTGAAAACGAAATATTTAGGAACTCAGGGTTTTACGCTTTTTCCCAAAGCAAACTAATCAGTCATTGTGTGAATTCACATTCATTCATAGGACCCCAGAGGAGTGAAACACATTCACAAACACACAATCTCACAAATTGAAGTGCCTTCCCGATTTATCCATGAGGCAGACAGGATGCAGATTCAGGCTTATTACATTTATCTTCATTTATGCTGGTAATGCTACAGAGACAAGCTGTCTGTGTGCCTGGCCATGAAATTTAAGAAGCTTGATTTGAAGTGATGAAGTGTTTTATTAAGGGATAAGATTGCAGAGGCAATGAAACACTTCTTTACTGGATTCATTTCTGTTCATTGCTGTGTTTTTCATAATGTAAAATATATTTTTTTCAGCAATGTTTGTTTCAAACTGACAGCTTTGGTATTAAAATGAAATTGTATCGTTTGTTTTGCTTTGGCTGGAGAATTGCTGAGACTTTTAGATAGCTAAAATGAAGGAGCTGTAGTCCCTGATTGGTGTTGGTGTACCAGAGGAGTTCCTGTGTGCAGAAACAGTTCATAATGGCTGCAGGTTAGAGGGTGATGGTGTTAAATCACTCTTGCCCATGAACTGTTCTGGCCCCTGTGTTTGAGATCTCCCTATCTAAATAGTTTTTCATGAAAAATCTACATTTAGCTACATTTTTAAATGCAGACAATATTAACAGAAGTATATCTAAATGCATGTGAAAAACATCTGAGTGTTTTTTGATCGAACCCATTGATCGAACCCACATTTCATGAAAACATGAATACATTCTGTCATTTCCTGAGTAGCAGCCTAAAAGGGTACAACAAAATGAAAAAAGGGGTTTCAAACACAGTAGTGGCCAAAAAAGATTTAAAAAAACAAAACAAAAACAAAAAAACATTTGGTCAGCATCTCAGCATGACTCCAACTTTTAGTCCTGAACTTTCAGTAAGAACAGAGAGAACTAAATGCTCATTCAGCTTCTATCCTGCTAGTTTCTGCTCATTTGCTTTTATACTAAAAGCCGCAGTGCAGATCTTCAGCTCTAAATAAAATGGTTCTGAAGGAAGCTCACATGCCGTCCCCTATACATCTGTGCTCTTAGCAGAGAACATCACTGACTTTGATGCACAGCCCTCAGCAAAAATCACAGACATTTTCAGGGCTTGTGAAGTTGTATTCTTTGAATAGCCGGTTACTTCTAGGAGAGAGGAAACTGAGAGGGCTGGAATGATTGGCAGTGCTGATCCAGCTGAGATAAACTTCCTGCTCTGCAGCGCCATCATTACTTCCCTCACAACGTACTAATGGCCTTGAGGTTCTGTTGAGCTACTCACTGATTTTAAACTGTGTTCATTATAAATCCCAGTGGGTTTAGGATGTTCCCCAGACAGTTTACAAAATCGAGTCCTGGTTCGAATCTAGGTTTTATTGATATCCTTTTATCGGGACAGTAATTACAGATTAAACACATTCGCTGTTGGCTGTTTGTCTGGGAAAGCCCAACATTAGATAGCAGTATATGTAAACCCAAAATGTGAGGAAACGACCAATCGATAAACTCAGACACACTAGAATTATTACTGTAAAGTGAAAAATATATTATTTACCATTGTCTATACACATTCCATCAGCTGAGGTGGATTTAGTGTGCAAAGTTTATTTAATTTACTAAGAATTAATATATCTTTCTTATGTGGTTGACCCTGCATGATGTAAAGCCACCTATAAAAATTGATAAAAGTACATGATATAAAAACATAAACGCAGCAGCCATATTGAAAACAGAATGAATTGTCCCAAAGGCAAATTTGTAGATTAGAAGCAGGTTTTCTTTGTATATATTTCATTCATTGTCTACCGCTTATCCGAACTATTCTCGGGTCACGGGGCGTTATTGGGCATCAAGGCAGGATACACCCTGGACGGAGTGCCAACCCATCGCAGGACACTCATTCACTCACACAATCACACATCACACAATTTAGAGATGCCAATCAACCTACCACGCATGTTTTTGGACCGGGGGAGGAAACCGGAGCACCCGGAGGAAACCCCCGAAGCACGGGGAGAACATGCAAACTCCACACACACACGGCGGAGGTGGGACTCGAACCCCCAACCCTGGAGGTGTGAGGCAAACGTGCTAACTACTAAGCCTCCGTGCCCCCTTTGTATATATTTATGATTTTAAAATATGTTCTATATAAATACGTTATATTGCTGTTTTATCAGCAACTGTACAAATTGAGCCAAACAACATGAGACGATAGATTAGAATTTCAGCTTTAATCTGCTGATATTTACATTTAGATTAGATGAAGAAACAACTTCGATCATGGCCCCTTTTGTGGCAGACCATTCAAATTTTATGTGAACAAAAGTATAGGATAATACAGATAGTTTAAAATAAATAACACTTAATATTTGATTGCAAGATTAATCAGAAAGTAAATTATATTAAAAATTATGACTTGTAGGAACTGCATTATGTTGTTGCATTCTTTTTTTTTTTTATGCTTTTCCAGGTTTAAACTAGCACTTAAATATCTTATGTTGTGTGCTTTCCTTAGTTTATTACCTCCCCAACACAGATAGGCTGATAGTGATCCAATATCAGCGTGTGTTTATTGATAGAGACTACAAAGGACTTCTGTAAGTCAAACGGGACAGTTATATGCAAAATGCCACAAATGTAAATGAAGCCTTCCCTCCTGCCCTGTAGAGGTTGTTGGTGATGCCACTGACTTATTTCTGGATCTTTTTTTTTTTTTTTTTTTTTTACAGCTTTCACAGTGTTTGTCATTAACTGCTGTCGTTTTCCTCGGCCAATCTGTCCAGTGGTGTGTTTTTCATTTTAAAAACCTGCTAAATTGTTTCTACTGGCTATGTCCAGTGCTGTGCAGTGACTATGATTTTCCGCCTGCCTTTCTCCTATAGACAGCTCATGTTGGTTTATGTTTGTAACAACAAATACAGTATTCACACAGGCAAAACCAAGTACACATAAAAAGCTAATAACAGTAAGTAGTAATTGCAAATGTTTCTAAATCTTGTGGCTGAACAGAGTGAATGATGCAGGCTGGCTATTTATCAGTGAGATTTATTATTTCCTCTTGAATAATGGCAGTAATGCATCTTTACAGCATGTAGCTAAAGAATGATACAGTTCACATTACTGAAACATGGCAACAATTGCAAATAAAATACTTATTAAAATAGAATTTCCTGACCCCAAAGCCTAACAGCTCTCATTTTATCCTGCATTTCCTCTTTATTAAAAATGGCAACTGTCACATGCACTTCAACCCAGGTCATCTCCATAGAGCTTCTTATTGAAATATTTTAGCAGCTGTGCAAAAATAACTATATAAAATATATTGCTTTTACAATTGCCAAGCCATAGGCGCTGTAAATAAATTATCTCAGAGAGCAAAACAACAAGCACATAGAAGGAGAGAAGTTTTAACATTATGGGGCAGATTTATATGTAGCATACAAACATACAAACAGGAGTCTATTTTCAATAACCTCAAACATCTCAAATAAAAAAAAAATGTGCATAAAATAACACACAACCTTAACACGTACAATTTTCCATTAAGTCAAATACAATGACAGACTTTTACATAAAATAAAGGGCTTGAAAAATACAAGTACTATTTACAAAACTAAAAGCCATGTGTCAGATCCAGTCCTGGAGTAGACTGTAGTGTTTCCTCGACCTGTAACACACCTGCTTCAGCTTGTAAGAGGCTTCAGTCTGATTAGCTGAAAGAGGCACGTTAGAGCATGACCAATAAACTGCTATTACCACACAGGTTCAAAAATACACTGCACTAGTGGTTAAAGTGTCTACTCATTATTGACCTCTTATATTCTTTTTTCAGTAATTAATCGCCACATTTTAGTCATTATGTTTCAGCACCAGTGACATAATGTCAACAGATAAACCTATTGTGTGTATTATGAGCACTTGACAGATTTGCAGTAATGGTGTGTAAAGTGCTGTGTGTGGGTTTATGTGCGTCTCTTTGCAGTGGTTTGTTTCCAGTGTGGCTGAAGTATGATATGACAGCAGCCCATTAGTACATACTTTTGGCCTTACAGGACATAAAAAAGGACAGAAAAAAAGAATTCTTCTTCTTTCGTTAAGTAAAACATGAACACGATTTAGTTGTAAGGCCTAATACAGTGTTAAAAAAAAGATTAAGAACAAAATCCCTTTATTGAATGTTGAAGATGTTTACTGTGTATTTGTGTGTGTTGAGAGAGAGAGAGAGAGAGAGAGAGAGAGAGAGAGAGAGAGAGAGAGAGAGAGAGATGGGAGTATAAATGAATGAGCGAGGAGCAATGGATTTCTGTTTGTATTATGAATGGGCTTTATACGTTGGATTCAATAAAGGATCGCTTTGGTTTCATTGAAGCTACATGAATGGCAGGATTATCTCGGCTTAAGCTGGGATGTTTGGGCTTGTTGTCCGTGTAGGAATGTGCCATGGCCACCGCTGGCTTAGGCTCTTTGTAAGAGGTGGCGGCCTGACAGTACTTGTCACTGAGTGTTGTACAGTGCAGACTGCCATTGTGGAGACTCCCTAAAGCAACAGAGGAGGATTTAAGCTGCTCGGGGTAAGTGCTGCCCGGTTTGGCAAAGGCTAGCTCACTGTTCACTCCTGCTAAGGACATGCTGTGGCTGTCTGAGTGACTCTGCCAGGCGCGGGACACTGGCTGCTGGCCCTGCGGATGGTGATGCTGCTGAAAGCGGGCCGTTTTGTCCATAACACCCATGAAAGGTCGGGGTTTGTACTCTTGGTTGGCAGACTTGTTTTTGTCCACGGTGGTTTTGGTTCGAACGTCTGGCCCATGCATCTTGCCATTGTCTGACAGGCTGCTGCTGGATGCCAGGCTGCTGGTGGAGCTTGACACTCTCATACTGCCTGGCTGAGATCCAGAGCCTGATCCTGCTCCCTGAACCAACTCCTTTCTCAACTCCTGCCCCTGAGCTCCATGTCCTGCTGACAGAGCCAGGCCCTCTAAGGAGCTCACTGAGTGGGCCAGGAGTCTCTCTGGAGCCCTATTTGAGCTACAAGACACAAACACCTCAGATAGCTGAATCCCTTCACTGTCATGGTGAGCTGTGACAGAAAGAGGACACCTGTCCACTTCACTAGGGGGCGACAGAGGGCTGATGTCGATGCCTGGCCCTGCTTTCAGCATGTGGCGGCTAGGGACTGGGCTGGAGGAGCCATGACTCTGTGACTGGGTCTTAGTGCCTGCTGGGCATGTGGAGCTAATGTGCTGGTTGGTTTTGATGATCTGGGCTTGTTTAGTGGGCTGGAGAATCAGGCTTTTGTGTGTTATAGGTTCTCGCTGGTGCTGCCGCTGACTCTGCCTATGAGGAGGAGGAGAGTTTGACTCTGGCAGTGTCCGGTTAAATGAGTAGAAGCTTTGGGACCAGGCTTCAGTTCTTGTGTCCATCTTAGAAGACTCCTCCTCTTCATGAAACTCTCTACTTATGCTGTTCTCTGTTACGTCTTCCTCTTCCTCCCCCTCTTCATGCTCATGGTCAGAGTCTTGCGAGACAGTGGACTGGCTCATCACTCCCTGTTTATTTTGTGCACGCTGCATTTGTTTACACTCATCCTCTACTCGGGCCAGGAGTCGGCGAATCTCGCGATTATTTGGGCAAAGCTTGGCTGCTTCATGTAGGTCAGCTAATGCTGCAGTAAACTGCCTATAAGTGGGAGAGAGAGAGAGAAATATTGAGAAATTTAAAGTTGCGTAAAGAGTACAAGTAAGAGGACACCAAGAAAAACCTGAATTTGCAGGGAGAATGCTATCATGGTTAACTTAGTGTTCTACAGTCTAGACTGTATTTATAGCCTATAGAGAAAGTTGGCTTCTTGTACCTGCTGCTCCTCTTGGCTCGAGCTCGAGCATAGTATGCTTCATAAGACTTGGGCTTCAGCTCCAGTGCCTTTGTTGCAAATTCTTCAGCCAGGCCAAAGTCCTGCATGAAAGACAGCACACAGGAGCTTCAAACAATGCAGTGAAGACCTTCCACATTTAGCATAGTAAAAGACTTCCAAGTCTGAGCTGGTTTATTGAACTTTCTGTGCTCAGTATCTTTGTAGGTAGGTAGGAAGGTGCTGTGCTGTAATAGTGACTTGTATTAATAATTCATTAATTGAAATATATAAAAACCAAAATGCATTAGGTCAACTTATAGTTAATATTGAAATCAATTTATTTTAATAAAAAAAGTGCAGAATATAGAAACTGTCTTCTATTATTCTTTCTTTTAGTAGTTATTAGAATGTTTTTTACTTTCCAAAATAGCTGAGTGCAATAAGAGCCAAACACTTGCTGACTGGTTTCTATAAAAGGCTGGTAATGGTTAACAGATAGACTTTTCATTGTATTTGAAGCATTAAGGTTGAATAACAATTGTTTACATATCTCAGAACCATAGAATTCAGCTGTACAATAACACAATATTATGTGCTTTGTTATTAAACATCACCGGTAATATCTTATCAAGCTGTTTTTTTTTTCAGTAGTATGCTTTCCAAAACCTCAGATACAAATACAGGTATATTTAATACGGATGCTTACATTAGTTTTCCTACGGCAGCGTGAGAGGTTGAGGAATAGAGAGACTCGCAGCTCTCTAAACGCTTTCAGCTCTTCACCAAATCCTTCTCTGGGAAACTTCCTTAGTGCATACTGATACCTCTGAGCTGCCTCCTTCATCTTCCCTCTCTGAGAGAGAGAGGGAGAGAGGGAGGAGAGAGAGAGAGAGAGAGAGAGAGAGAGAGAGAGAGAGAGAGAGAGAGATGAGCAGTTGGATGAGAACAGAAAAGTAAAAAAATAAAACATAAATACAAATAAATAAAACCAAGGAGAAAGCACAATCAGATACTATCAGTCATCAGTCATACAGAACAGCTCACACACCCTGCATCAATCACTCGATTCTGAATTGTTCCCTCTCTCTGACACAAAACTCATTCTCTTAAATGTCACACAGCAATCAGTGTAACACACACACACACTTCATCTTCTTTTCATTTTGTTCCAATCATCCTCTCTTCTTATTAAATGATTTTTATCAGGTATTTTTCAAACCACATTTTCATGGATTAGAGGGCAAACCTTGATAAGTTAATTGAAGATAATAAATTGTCATTTTCATTTTAATAAGTGCTTAAAAGATAAGAGCAGGAGTGGAGATTTGGCACTGAAACATCACGTTGAATTTGCTCTGTATTAGAGTTCAAAATTTCTTCAGGTGTTCATGACACAAGCTCAGCACCTGAGGCTTTCACAAGGAACTCCTGTAAGAAATAACTTTATTTAACTTTTCTAATAAAAAATAACTTTTGTAAGAGAAATTACTTTTTCAAAGGAAAAACTAGCCAGTTAGCTGAATAACAACACTAACACTCAAAGTTACTGTGCCAGGCTTGAAGTAAATGAAACAGTCACACATCTCCAAGCTTTCGTTGAGCCTTATTTTGATTGTTGACCATTTTAACCCTTACCTTGTAGAGCAGATTGCCCTCTTCCATAAGTTTCTGAAGCAGAATGATGAGGATGTCAGGTTTTGATGTGGCCATTGCCCACGCAGCATTACCTAGATTATACAGGGAGATGAGAGATACAAGTTGCTTAGCTAAATCTCCAAGCACAAAAAAAATGAAAAACTTTTTTCTGTATCAGTATCACAGTGAAGTTACCTAAAGACTGTACCTGTTCGATCATAAGGAGATGTTCTGTAGCCTTATGACAGTTTTATTGAAAGCAGTTAAGAGAGAGAAAAAAGTAAAACAGGGTAGAAGTGAAAGACAAGCAAAGACAGAAAGGCCTTACTTAATGCAACCGAGACAGAGTCCATGATCGGAGATCTTGAGTTGAAAATCATACACAAACAACACTGGAAGAAATTAAGAGACCACTGCAAAATTTCTCTGGATTTACTATTTATAAATTTGCGCTTGAATAAAATGAACATTATCTAAACCACCGTCAACATTTCTCCCAAATTTCAAAAATTTTGAGAATTTATTTGCAGAAGATGACAACTTGTCAAAATAACAAAAACAGATGCTGAGTTTTCAGACACTGAATACTACAAATAAGTTCATATTTATTTTTAAACAATACAATATTAATGGATTAAATTAGGATGAATTCAGAAATCAATATTTGGTAGAATAACCCTAATTTTCAATCAAAGCTTTCGTATATTGTGGCCTTCAGTCTTTGATCAGTGCTGGGTGACTTTATTCCACTCCTGGCACAAACATTCAAGCTGCTTGGCTTTGTTTAATGGTTGGTGATCATTTATCTTCCTCTTGCTTAAATTCCAGGGGTTTTGCATTTGAGGTTCAGGTCTAGATATTGGGCTGGCCATCACATGGTCTTGAACTTGTAGTGCTCCATCCACACCTTGATTGACCTCAGTTGAGGAACATTATTAGAGCAGAAGGAAGTATCCCAGCCTAGCTGAAGCACCATGACATTGTCATCAATCCTTCACCAAATTTCACAGTGGGTGAGAGACACTGTGGCTTATAAGCCTCTCCAGGTCTCTATCTAACCATTAGATTTCTTGGTAAAGCTGAAAACTGTATTTTTTTTTCTCTAGCTTAAGCCCTGCCCCCAGGAGCCTGTTTTAAACCATCCTCACCATATGCTTCACGACACTTAACGTTGGCTATTCTTTCTTACAGGTCACTTGATGTCATCAATCAGTGGAGAGTCGTTTTGCCCTTTGCCAGTCTGTATTCCACAGTGTCTTATGAAACCTGATGCTGTCTGTATCCCTCTGCCAGTAAAGCCAGAACTGAAGCCTTCTACAATTAAATCTTTTAATTTCAATTCTTCAGGCCTGGTCAATATTTTTTATTCTAATTTTATATAAATTATTTCTGAGGTACCACTAGCATTGTTTTTTTTTACCATCCAGCAGGGCCTACTGCAAGAGGACAGTGATGACCACAGTAGTGGAACCTCATTAAGATTCAAGATTCAAGAGGTTTACTGTCATGTGCACAGTGAAAACACAACGGTTTAGACCATACAATGAAAGTCTTACTTTGCCCATCTCCCTTAAAAATAATAGAAATGTATAAAAAAAAAAATCCAATAAAAAAAAAAAAAAAAGATGCAGTATATACAGATTTAGACACTGAGTAAGGTGCTCAGTGTGTTGTGTGGCAGCAGTCAGTGGGGGTGATGGGGTGTGAGGTAGTGGAACAAGTTGTGCTTGTATTGGAAATCAACACGCACTGGAATGGAATGACTGCTTTACATCTAGAGATGCTGTTTCAGTTTTTAGAAAAAAAATGTCAGAGCTGTACACACACACCCACTTTAAATTTACAGTATATTACACTCAGCAATCATATCAGCTTTACATTTCATACTATTCATGTAACTCTGTAA
>JAUCMX010000006.1:13585242-13672742 GCA_033459395.1 Hemibagrus guttatus
TTGCTGTCTAATTTTCTATTTACAGACCAAAAAAGACACCACAAGCCAAAACTATTCCGACATTACTGGAGAACAATGATTATATTCATCTTAGTGGCACCAACACCATTGCAATTCAATCTCCACAAATTCACTGAATAACCACTCCGGCTGCTGGCAAAACATTCAAAATGGCCCTCTAAAATAGTACTGTGATCTTTATGTAATGAATAAAATAACATCACAGCAAGTGGCAGGCAAATGCAGTTGGACAGAATTAAAGTACTTGGTGTCTGCTTCTGTGAGGTGATCAATTCTCCGATGCTTCATTAATGGAGCATTACATGCACATTTTAAACCAGATGAACTGAGATGCTAAAGAATGTCATTGTACTCATATAATTAAACAGTTAGATTCTAGTCTGCACTGCATATATACAGCCCTGAGTGCCAGATCATCTCTTTGGAAACAGGTCAATGCACCTTAGAAGACCATGCTCCATACACTTATCTGCTAAAAGAAACTTAACATTTAGAGACTATGTAATGTCATTATAATTCACATTAATGCACTTCTGATTATGTCTGCATTGTGAGTCGAGAGGAAGAATAAATGATAAACATTCTAAACATTTAGACCTGCTTGCCTGGTTAATAAAACACAAAATAGAAAGCATTAATGGATTGAGATTAACAATATATTTAAATTACACACATTTTAACGAACCAATGATAATCATTTAAAGATAGTGTTATACATTCTTCAGCTATTTAAACTTCATTAATGGTTTCTATTTTATAGAGGGCACGATTTATGCAATTTTAAAAAAATCTCCATGTTTTATAAGCTACAAAATATTTGATGATAAACTGACCTATATCTTACTGTGATTTGGTAGTGGGACAGTGTACTGTATTTGACAGATGGACACAGAGAGAGCATTGTTCCTGTCAGAGAGAATAGTCACTAGAGTTCAGCAAAGACAAACCGCACAAAGTCCAGCAGCAGCTTTGTGTACTAAACACTGAGACCTTGGCTTACCCCAGTCTGACTGTGACTGACAGCAAGACAACTAAAAACCATGTATATTTTTATAAGCCCTAGTATTCTGCGTGTAAAGATTTGTAGTTTAGATAAACAGTAAAGAAGAAATTTAAAAATGGTCTTAGCTACTGTGTATATCTGAAGCAGCAACAATACAGGGAGGGATGTGTGGAGTTGTTAGTTTAACAAACTTATCTGATCCCCAGCTTTTCACTGAATGAATATTCAAACAGCTCTCCTAAGCTGTGCACCCCCCTATTCAATAAATACTGTTTCAGAACATGGAAACACATATGTACATACACACACACACACCCTAAACCTTCAGATGGCTTACATTCAGTACAATGTATGTGTGGTTTACACTACTGCATTATAAAGAAGCAACTTCATTCTTAAAGACTTTTCATGTTTAGAAAAAGAACAGCTTAACTTATAGAAAGCTTTACCGTACCACTGATTACAAACGTTTCTAAATAAAAGTCTATGTGGAAATTGTTACTACAGAAATAACAATATTAGAACAAGTACAGTAATATAAATCCTGCAGCTGAAGCTATTATCCAAGCCATGCAGTTATGTAACACCTTTTGACCAATCAGCAACAAGCATTCAACAATGCTGTGGTATATAGAATAATGAGTACACCCTCCATTAATTCTGTTTTCATTTAAAAAGAACAACTGTGTGGTCTTCTAGACAAACGATTTTAGGTGACAACAACAAAAAAGAAAAACCCAAAAGATTTCAACATTATATACATTAGTATAGTGTTTCTAATAAAGTGCTCAGTGAGTATAGAATTGAAGGAGGGTGTACATTCTTTTCCCCATGACTGTAAGTACACAATCACTCTGCAATGGATGTGAATGTGAAAAGGTATGGTTTGTCTCTGAGGCTTTAGGCAAAGAGGCACAAAACAGAGACTCAAATAAGCAGCTGTGAGTCACCAGGGAACAACAAGAAGGCTTTTATTTGCTACCTGCCATTCAATCCATTTTCTCAACCCTAGCTTCAAATTTCTCCAGCACCTACAGGAGCTTGAACCCCCTGTGGTGACCTCCAGCCTGCAATATCTCATGGCTCACAGTGACTTTTCTACACTGTTCAAAATAGGAAAATATGTGATCAGAAAAAGACTTTTTACATTTGATTATTCTGGCGTCAAAGCTAAAGATGTTGGTATAGTCAATATTCTATAATATAGAGGACAGAATAAACAAACCCAAGACAATAAGTAAAGAAATCAGTGCAGCATTATGACTGTTTAATCACTCCCTTCTAAAAGTAATCCCAAGCACAGTTTCAGTCCATTTCCAAGTAAACAGGAAAAAAATTGTACCAAATGTTGAATGGCAGTTGTGTTTATGGACATAATAATATGAACTAAAATGATGACAAAAGGATAGTGCTTTTCATTCACATGATATTAAATTGTAAATTAAGGTTATCCTAGAATAAGAGGGAGAATTAGAGGTAGAGAGAGAAAAAGAAGAAAATGTAATTACATGCAGAGACTGAGATTAAAGCAAAATGTACCTGTTTCTCCCCACAGTGTATCATGAGCATCAATCTCCACGACCACCTCATTATCAAGCGCCAGTAACTCTCTCACCACCTGCCAAACAACAAGCCTGACTTATTAAATAGTTTCGGTATAAAGAAAAGAAATATATGATTATGTATATAACAGCAGTGTAGCTTCAGGCAGGTGTGAGAGCTATACAGCAGACAAAAAGACTTCAGGTGATCAATACTGAGGTGCCATGGAGGGTTAAGATTCTCTCTGATGTGATGCATAAATGTGAAGTGCAGAGAAATAGGAGGCGAGATACTTCAGTGAGGTGCACTCAACCTCATTAATATCTAAACACTCATCCTTCTGGCAGTGACCTGGATCAAATACTCTTCTCAAACCATTAAATTTATAGCCAGTATCACATCCTTTCAGTTATTCAGTCTTTATCCATTACTCATTTTCTGTTTCTCGGTCACACACAATTTTTACTTACTCAATCTACTGCACTATTTCACTCACTCGGTCTCTTTCTTAAACAACTGATTTATTTGGGTCTTACTCCCAAAACATATGAACTTTTTTTCCCCATGCACTTCTTTTACAAAGAGGGTAAAATGTAAAGCATGGTCTTACATCTATCACACTGCAGTCTCAGTGGCCTGTTGCCATGGCTAATCTCCCATGGCAACTGTATCACAAAAATGTGCATTAGTGTGGAGTTCAGCTGTGGAGAGGTAAATAAGTATAGAAATCTGTCCATATTACATTGGTACCTTTTATGTGTGTATGTTTTAGCAGTTATATGCTGATTTGTTTCTTTTTAAGTTTGTGTATTAGCTGACCTGTGTGTGTCCCATACTGGATGCTGCTATGAGTGCTTGTTGAAGTGATTTGCTCTTTAAGCTGAGCTCATGTTGCTGATCCTCTCTGCTCCACCTCTGCTCCAGCAGGTACAGGATGATATCCAGATGGCCCCTCAGAGCTGCGTGTACTAGAGCACCCTGTCCATTCTTATCCACATGATTCACCTGATGATAATAAGCAATAATACACCAGTCAAAAACAGCTTTTATTAAAGTTTGCTTTAAAATATGTTTTAAGAAATATATTGCCAAAAAACATCTGGAATCATCTGGAAACACAAACCAGTTCTTAATGCTTAAATGTTGTCTCATTTTCTAAAATCCCCAGTTTTTACAACTCTGGTTGTGTAAAACATGTAAATTTTAATTTGGTTTTCATTCATTTTACTGCATGATCGAATCAACTGTTTGCATGTATTCAAAGTGTTACAAGAGCAACAAGACGCTACTGTTTGCTCTGCATATTAGATGCTTCTTCAAATTGCCTGACTTGAGTTTCTATCAAGTCTTAAGTAATGTCAGTCTCAGCAAATTGTCCTACAAATGTCCTTATTAAAGAGACTACGGGAAGAAGAAAAAAACTATTTATGTCCTGAAGCATTCTACATTCGGAACTTGGCTATTTTCCCCCCAACAGAACTGCTTTTTTGCACTTGCCATGTTGAAGTGTGTTCATTACAACTAAAACACATGTGCTCAGAATATATGCAAAGATTCTGCCTGTGAAAGCTGCATTTAAATGGTTCCTAATAAACAAATCATTCGCCTTGGTCGATTAGGAAGAATTTTCATCTGGACTGGCTCCACACAACTTACACTGATTTATACAATTTTTGATTATGCACATATATATATATATATATATATATATATATATATATTTTTCTTTTTTTTTTTTCTAATGATCAGTTGCATTATTAACAATTTGGCTCCATGTAAACATACTCATTAATTTACTAATGATTTGCATAATTTCATTTTTTTAATTTATTATTTTTTTTTATCAAACTTGCCTTGGCTCCTCTCTTGCACAGCTGGCTGACCAGGCTCAGGTGTCCTGATGCAGCAGCATAACTGAGTGCACTTATGCCGTTCTCAGATGCCACATCCACACTGGCTCCAAATTCCAGCAACAGGGCCACCATTTCATGATGACCCAGGTGTGCCTGCACGCACAGCACTGCCGCGTTGTTTAGCACTTCTGTACGGTAGTTTACGTTCGCACCGCCCAACATCAGCAAACGGCTTACCTGTACAAAAGCATGATTACACAGGTTACACAACAAGGTAGACTTACTGTCTTCAGACCAAGACTTCATTACAAAAGATCACCATAGCTTTACTCATTATAATAATCAGTGGTCAAAAAAGTAAGGTAACAGAAACAGTAATAGAATTTGGATTATTCTGGAATATACAATATAGATGTATTATGAAACTGAACTTTAAACTGCATCATTAAATGTCTCTGCACTACCACAAAAGCTCCAAAGTGGCAGACAGTGGTTATGGTTTGGTGATTTTGCTTTTCAGTCTTTCAGAACAATTACGTCCCTCCCTCTCTGAAACAACACCTCAACCTGATTAGCAAAGCATGCTAATCACAACAGCACTCTAGCACAAAGTGGAATATTCTGGAGCAGGCTTTAATCAGGCACCATTCTTCCTTTTGATAAGCAAATTCAATAGACCTTATACTAACAATTAGTTATGGACATGGGGCTCAATGAGAGTTAAAAATAGTGGGAGATGAGTTAAAGCACAGAGAAAGAGAGAGACTGTGAGAGAGTGGACAAAATGGTAGATAAAAGAGTGTGTGAGGAGAAAGTAAATATGCTTTGTAATACTGTATTCTTGAGAAATGAGTCTTTCGGACAGTTTTCTCTTCTAGTAGTACCTGAATGACAGTGCATGATGAGATCATTTTTGCCTTGAGCTAATTTTCATCAACTCTGCTCTTACTTCCCTGACAACACTAAGGATTGCATTTCATACCTCAGTAACACAGTGGGTATGACATGAAATCAGCAGAATTTATCAGAAAATTATTTATCCAGCGCCATAATTAATACGGCTTAATTACCACTAATATAATGGGCTCAGGAGTATTTTAAAATGTCATGAGGCCTTCAACATATTTCCCTACAGAAAGCTTGCTGCAGAAATGATAATGTATCAGGCTAATGGGAAGAAAGTATGTAGTCCCATTCTGGTGGGAATATGTAGACGCTGAGTGAATAAAGACACTTAATAGCAAACCATTCACAGCTTCAGATTTTACCAACAACTTTACCATCAGAACACGATTATATCAAAATTCATTTCGATTTCTCATCAATTATTTAACTATCTTTATTGTTAACAAATTTGTCTTATGACTATTTTATGACGGTGAACTGCATTGGGAGTCTACAAACCCCTGTCTGAGCAAGCTGGATGAATTGTGAGTACTTAATTTGGTTGAGTGATGATATGTCCTAAAGATTATAATACTGCAATGGCAAACAATCTGACACAGACAGTTATATTGCTAAGGATATGAGATCAAATAATAATAATGATAAAAAAAAAATCTAAATTGTCTCTATTGGGCCTTTGAGCAAAGGTCTTAACCTGCCTTGATACAGGAGTTCGATATCATAGCCGACCCTGTGCTCTGAGCGCAACTTCCTAACAAGAAACAGAATTTTACTCTGCTGTGCTAGTATACATCATAATAAAAGCTGTCATTGTTGTACATGCTATTTACCAGTGAAAAATGACACATAATTCATGCTTTGTGGGCTAACCTGCATTATTGTTAGATAGGGGCAAATGATAAATTCTAACTCATCTTGTGAGCCAGCTATTGTTTTATTGGTATATCTTTTTTTCTATGCAACTGCATGTGAGAGTGTCTGCTGACCTTGACATTAGGTGTATATAGGTTTCTCAGGGAAGCCAGAGCAGCAGACAGACTGTCAGTGCTGCAGCTAATCCATAAACCCTGCAGAACACTGGACGATACTCCGGTCTTCTTGCTCTGACCCTGTGGAGGTAATACACATTGAATAGGTGCATCCAAGCAGAGACACCCCAACACCCACTTGTACTCTTATAATACAGTATTTCTACTGCCTTCTGCTTTAACATATTTAAAGTAAACCTTCTGGCTCTTTAAGATTTCAAAGAAGCTCTTCCTCATTAAGAAGCAGATAAATGTCAACCTTTAAAACAGTCACATGCTTTTATCATTCAAGTGTCTTCTTTTCCACTTTTTTAAACACACTCCATACACTCACTCAGCATATTAATTAAAATAGACTGTGCAAAATATCATGAACAAATGGCCAATATAAAGTAAGAATGCAATTTAATAAGAAAATGCAGTAAAATTACAATTTTAAAGCATAAATTAGCTGCCATTAATTGAATCAATGACAGGACTACATTTATCTTTGTAGCTGAAGTTGGTAGATACCAGCTTCATTCTAAGTTACCTTAAATATGTGTGCTTTTAGAATATGATGTCCCAGCTCCATGGTCTGCTGCCTGTTCAGCTTCCCTTCCTGCCTAGACAACATGAATGCCATCAGGGCATGGCCACTCCTACAGGGACACAGAACCAATAAACTTCAGCAATAATAATGAACAATAATAAATAATAAAGCAGATTACTAACAGAAGGACGATGAACCAAATTTAAATTAAGAGGCTTAAATAAAAACAGGGCTTGACAAGCTATTGACAGTTGAATCATTAGCAAGCGATGATTTTGCCATCATGTTACACACACACACAGACACAGACACACACACAGACACAGACACACACATAAGTATTTCCAGACAGGAAGGCATGCATGCCCAGAAGGGAAGAACAGAAGAAGGTGTCCTCATGTTCTCCATGCTTGGCCCGGACTCTGGTATCCATTAACAAAAAACTTAATTAAAAGGACATGCATGAATACAGCAGACTTTGATCAGCTCATCAGCTCCTTCACTACTAAAGTATTGGTTTGTGCTCACTTTCTGCTTAAGTGAAGTACTAACAAGCTGAAGTGGCAGGACCTTATTTTGCAAGTCTCTCTGTGTCAAAGCCAAAGCAAGGGATGTGTTTTTCCATTTGATAATGAGAGAGGAGGACAGGAGAGGGAGAGGGAGAGAGAGAGAGAGAGGGAGAGAGAGAGAGAGAGAGAGAGAGAGAGAGAGAGAATGATAGTGGATGAGAACAGAGTGTCCGTCTTACTATGGGGAAGGGTATGTGCTAAGAGGAGGTGAGTCACCAGCCTTCATTTGTCAGTCCCATAGCTGGTGCAGTGAGGACACACACTGTCCAATCAGAAAGCTCAGCGCTCCACACCAACCAGAGCAGGAGAGGGGGGGGATTGAATAGCAATTAGGCAGCAGACAGTTCTCATCTTTATCTACACCACATGGAGGCATCTGAAATAAGCGAGCCTATGTATATCACACTATAATGACCTGCTTAGTAAAGCTTTATCACAAATCCACACAAGGCACAGTACACAGCCAATTATCACACTTTGTCATAAATATGAGTGACAATAGACAAGCAACAAATTAAAGGAGAAAGGGGATGTGATTCATACAGGACATGACCAGACTCATCAGCCTGAACTGACCATTCACAACTACTAACAGTGATTGTACATTTTAGAGTTCAGTGGTGCAAAAAGTAATATGGTCAGACTAGGCATCCTTCAGTATATTCTCAAGTGGGTGAGTGTCTGTGACATGCACACCAATAGAACAGTTCAGGATTGAAAGCGTAACCTGCACAGGGGGTCACTTGTCCACCTAGAAAGAAGAGTTCTTCTGACTGATTAGCTTTGTCCTCTGACAAAACATTTCTATGCAGCCATAGAGAGAACAAGGGTTCGAACCAATCCCCCCCCCCAAACAATTTATATGCTATGGCATTCACAGACAAAATATTGTTCTATAGCTCAAAGAACTTTATATTAGCAATTGTCATCACAGCCAAGATTATATATGACCCCTACATACGCTTTCATAAAATCCAAAGCCCACAATAAACTTTAAGTGCCATGCTTGCAGTTTAATTAAGACTGTGATTAAGAGGTACTGTAAGCAGACAGGTGGGATAGGCACATTCACCAGCCTAGGGTTAGGGTTATTTCTACATGCAGGTTAGTAATGACATACTTATAATACATTCCATATTCCTACAATAAAACCAAGACTGCATCTTGCCATTTACGACCAACAAAATGCTCCGAAAGTGCCTTTAGAAATAACTGCCCTTTTACTGAGATGCCAAACTTGCCAAGTCATTTGATTAAAAAAGTCAGAATGTTGGCAAGCAAGGCTGTCAGGCTGATTAACATGGAGATAAGTTGGCAGACAACAGTTACAAGAGACCCAATAAAGCACCGTTCATGAATTGTGTAGGTTTACTACAGATTACCTTAGTGTTTACTAACAGAGCACATGCAATGTATAATCAAAGCTAATCAAAGCTACAATTTTCTCTGGTTTCTCATTTCATGAACACATGGCTGACTACTCAGATCGTTTAAAGACTTAAAACATATACTGCACTGAATAGATACGGAATATAGTGTTAACATGGGGCTTGGTGTTTGGACATATATAATAGAACATATAGGTGCTAAAATTATAGAGCTGAGTGTTCAGATTTGATGCTTTTTTCTAACCAATCTTCATAAATCAGCATAGTGGCTTTAAAAATGTATCATCTACACAAAGAAAAGAATCCAAAATAAAATTAAGCAACTGACAAATACCCACAGACATGTCATTATTGTTAATGTTTCTAACTGCTAAAAATTTAACAGGTGAGCAGACAAATTACTGTTGTAATAACCATTATGTTCTGTTCAAGTTAAGGTGACATAATAACCATTATGTTCTGTTAAGATGACTTGAAAAATGGTTTAAGATAAATCTTGAAATGGACAAAGTGGTGTGCACTGCACATTACAAACACACACAGACCACAAGCCGAACATGCATGTCATTTTTGGTAGAAAACTTCTGAAACATCACCAAGGCAAAATCATGTTTAGAATCAGTTCTCTTACCATCCTACCATTCTTGCCATTTCATTAATCACCAAGCAAAGTTAATGAAATTAAGTAAACTATGTCTTCTAAATAGTTAAGAAGGATGTGGGGTTTCCATGATGCCACACGAAAAATGAGAGTTAATGATAATTCATTATTACTTTCCAGGACTGATTTTTCTATTTAAATTCAATTACAGTACATCCTTAATGCATTCCATTCCAATACGACGCAGATCCTTATAGACTTGACATATTAAGTGCCTAGATTAAGTGGCCTATAAATGGCCAATAGGCACACATTTTGCAAGGTAAAAAAACTTGGAAGTGACTTTAGATAAAAGTTGTCAGAGGGTTTCTGAAGTTGGTCATCACACATCCTTATAATATTTTAGATATATTTATTTTAACACTGCTGGTCATCCTTAAGCCCTCTCATGCTCTCAAATTAACTCATGGATAGATGCCATGAGGAAGCCATTTCTTGTCATTTAGTCTATATTTAGTGGCATTTTCACATTAACAATAATAATAATAACAACAACAATCTTAGCACTGTCCTTCAGTATTAACTCAAGCCTACTTCTTTATGCCTACTTTACAGCATGTCCACATCTTACCTGGGGTCACAGAGGAACTCAGAGCTCTCCCCATCAGCCCTCCACACCAGCCACTCTCTGAAGGATGGATGGCAGAACATCCGCGTCTTATCCCGCCGTTTAATCAGGAACGCAGAGAGTGTGTCCATACGCTGCTGGAAATCATCCCACTGTAACTCTCCTTGCACTGCACCAGCATTCAAGGCCTGAAAGAGCTGCTCATCTGTCAGTGGGTGGAGAGAGGCCAGGGCAACGTTGAGGATGGGTATGGCACGCTCAAAAGCAGAGTTGCTCCTGAACTTCATGTTACATTGCAGTAGGTAGATCTCAGCCAAAGAAATGGGCACCACTTTGTAACTGGAGCTCTTGATGACCAAATGTCCCCTCTCAAAGAGGTCCAGTGTGAGCTTTAGGTAAAGATATGAGCCCTGGCTGCGGGAGATGAGGTGCGAACTCAGCTTGGACACAGTGACAGGATCTGCCTTTCCGTTCAGAGAAACATTGTTAAGGACGTCAAGGCTGCTGTTCACACGGTGCTGGATGTAGGCATTCAAGTCTGAGCTGATCTCCTTGTTATCAGGGAAATCATCCAGACTGATCTTGGTGAAGGGAAGCAAACTGGTAATCTCCTTTGGAAACACAAAGTGAAACAGCTTTCATTTACCTCTGTGAGGACCTGCACCTAACCCATACCTGCTATTAAACAATTGAAACTTATGAACAGTCAGTCAACTTACCACTTTGTAACATGCACTGTCAAATATAAAGTATTACTGATTTGTAAACATTTAAAGTTAGAACAAATATAACACTCCATATCAATGTTAACAAACATATAATCCATCAGATAAAGAAGGAAGAATAAAGACAATTCTCTCTCTCTTTCTCGCCTTGACTGTTCCTCTGTCTCATCTGTCCTGCCATAAGAAAATGCACACACACAAGCAGGTGGTGTTAAAAGTCTCTTCCTTTCTCCTGTGCTATGGTATTGATGTCCTCTAGGTAATTTATCTACAGAAGATCAGAACAGAGCAGGAAATATCAGACCACTGTGAACACACACACACACACACACACACACTCACTCTTTCTTGCTCTTGCTCTCTCTCTAAAAAAAAAAAATTAAGAAGTGACAGACTTGAGAGAGTTGGACTCTACAGGGACACCCACACATTACACTCTGCACAGGCATACAGGATACATTCCTACACACAAGACGGTTGCTGTCATATACACATGCATTTGCACTATACCACCTCACATTTCGAAGAGCTTCACACAACAGTTGACCTTGCTTTTAGAAAGAAGAACATTGTGGTTGAGATATGAACATGATCAGCTGAGCCACTGCAGTGTGAGAGACAAACATAATGAATAATACATAACACTGGGCGCCGAGGTAAAGCTGTTTTTGCTTACTGTTCACTTGCTTATGGTTTGCCTACTGATAGGAAAATATAAATGAGCTTAAATGTTAAACCTAAAACTATCTCTACTACTTCAAATGATTTATGAATGCAGACAACAAACGTAAAGCTAACATGCACCACAATAGAACAGAATAATTCTTCTGTTACTGCTATATTGTGAATCTTGTGCTTATTCCAGTCTTACACTGACCAGTCATAACATTATGACCACCTGCCTAATATTGTGTTTGTGCCCCTTTTGCTGCCAAAACAGCCCTGACCCGTCATGCATTGTGTATTCTGACACCTTTCTATCAGAACCAGCATTAACTTCTTCAGCAATTTGAGCAACAGTAGCTCGTCTGTTGGATCGGATCACACGGGCCAGCCTTCACTTCCCATGTGCATCAATGACCCTTGGCCGCCCATGACCCTGTCACTGGTTCACCATTGTTCCTTCCTTGGACCACTTTTGATAGATACTGACCACTGCAGACTGGGAACACCCCACAAGAGCTGCAGTTTTGGAGATGCTCTGATCCAGTCGTCTAGCCATCACAATTTGGCCCTTGTCAAACTCGCTCAAATCCTAATGCTTGCCAATTTTTCCTGCTTCTATCACATCAACTTTGAGGACAAAATGTTCACTTGCTGCCTAATATATCCCACCCACTAACAGGTGCCGTGATGAGGAGATAATCAGTCTTATTCACTTCACCGGGCACTGCTCATAATGTTATGCCTGATCGGTGTATATTGTATGGTAAAAAAATAAACCCTGCTTTTATCCATCATTTCCTGATCTTTCAGGAGGGATGAACTCAACTAACAAGGAAATCCATCCAATTCTATCTACTCTGAAAGGGTGTGAGGGTCTTTCTGTATTTATATTACGTTATGCAGTTATTAAACAATATCGCTTCCTGTAGCTAAATGAACTAAACAATAAAGTTTATTCTTTCTGTCCTGACCAGCCTTTTTCCTTTTAAATGACCACATATTGAAAATACCTTGCTGCAGAGATTACATTCCATGCAATGCATTTAGAAATCTATTTAAATTTGCAATTCAAACTGAGACTCATTTGTTCATCTCCATAAACTTTTTCCAATACAGCAGATTGACGATTGAGATTCATTCAACAGTAGCGCAAAATATGTTAAGAGCAATTAAAGAATTAATTCAACTCTGCTATAGCTACTATATGTGTTTTTATGTTCAAGCCCCAGTTTTTCATTCATTTCATTTAGTCTCTACACAATCATTATTCTTTTTACTTGGTAGGAAGTAACAGTAGACTACAAGGTAGACAGGCAAATGACTAAGATTTCTTTATATGTATTCTGTACTACTGAGCCTGCAGTGTCTGACAAATTCTCTCAGTGGAGTTTACGTCACTGTTACTCATAGAAATTTGATCATAAACCCAGACATAAAGCACACTGGCAGGTATCATATTATCTTTTAGCTAACAGTCCACCATTACCTAACTGCCAATGTGACAAGAAATACGAACTGCATAGAAAAGAAAAGCATTACAGGTTGGGGAAGGCTAAAATCATGAAAAGATGCAAGTTCTCTGAGAAGGAAACTGACAACAATATAGTTTGTGCCAGATAATTCACAGACACATTATAATCCTTATATGATGCAAAGGAACACAATCCAACTTCCAGTGAAATTGAACTTTTAGAATATACCTCTTGTTTATATGGTTGGCAAACATTCTAACTGAATAATGAATATGTAAACAAAACACTGACTATGTAATTAATCCACTGCAGTGTAAGTGGCCCATGCCAGCCTCCATCCAACCACTTAATTTATATCAAAAGAATCACTTTCCTGGAACCAGTGCATCAATAGAAGCACTTTAGCATATATGTTGAGCCAGTCAGATTGTGATCTTGATTCATCTTCTCAATTATACCCCATATTGATCTGAGTGTGGTTGAGCAGTTGTGGTTGTTTCATCACAGTGGCATATGTACGTTGAAAGGAATCAGATATCGGTTGTAGACTAGCTTTTGATCAGTAGAGCTAATAACTGCAAAGTCTGCTCTGTCAGCAATGAACCCAGCCAACACAAACACATTCACCAAAGATCTTTTACCCATCATTTACCGGTCCCAGGCCGTCTTGTTCCTCTATCCACAATACCTTTCTTGTCTCAGTGAGAAAATCTATGTCATGCCATTAACCTATATGACTGGCTTTCTTGAACTGGTGCTATCGTAATTGTTACACTTGCCAGATTCGGGATTCTCTGAAATTCTGGGTATACAATTAATCTTTCAAAGCAATAAAACAGCAGCAGATAAATCTTGGCTGCATTAAGGCTAACATGGGCACAAAACTGCCATAATGGCTGAAGCATAAGAAGAGTAAACTCCTGACATACTGAGATATCTTGCAATCATAACAGTTTAAAGCAAAGAAGCATATATTTTCTATAAGCATATAAAATTAATATAAAATACACACAATAATAAATAATAATAAACATGTGAATAATCAAGTATACTAATCTGTCAAGAAACGATGATGACCACTTTATTGGGAGGCAAACATGGTTTCTAATAAGTCTCCTATTATACTCAGGTTGGCTTACCTGTAGGCTGGCCCGCACAGTGACAAGAAGTTTGAGCCAGATGGGGAACTTTGAGATACACTTGGTAATGAAGGATGCCACTGTGTCACCATAGTCTGGTTTGTGAAACTCGGCCTCATTAAGCCCATCGATCAGGATGATGTAATCTTCTTCAGGAATCTTCTTTTCTGATTGGGAGAGTAAATACAGAAAGATAAACCAGTGTCCTCATATCAGCCACATAAAAATACGAAAGTGAGGTCCACCACACAGCCATGGCTTACTGTTCCTCAATCTGCAGAAAAGCAATTGTGCATTTCTTTTGAGGCTTTAGAACAGTAGCAAACTGGGACAAATATAAAATTTACTTTAGTGGGCTGTGATGTCACATGTGCGCTACAGCAAGTTTAAAGCGTCAGTGAGACTGCATTATACTGCTTTATTATAACAGCAACGGATAAAGAGTTAATAATCTGCGCCTACATGTTTTATATGCACCAGTTTAAATATTCAGATATAATTTGAATAAGGCTTTGAAGAGTCAAACCAGTAATTTTGCATGAATTGCCTGTTTAATTATGAACATGAACAAGCATGAGTATTACACAGAATTTAATATGAAAACAGGATGCACTCGAATTTACTGCAGTGTTCTCAACTTGGTATAAGGGTAAAGGTGCCATGGCTAAAATTCTGCCTTCGCTTCATGCAGGCAAATGAAGAGAGCATTTAAAAATTCATTACAAACCAACATAGTGATTTGAGCACATTCCCCTGATCAAGCAGACTGAATTTACACAAGGCAGAAAAAAAAATTCTTTACTGAGGGAAAGATTGAGGATGGAGTGTGCGAGTGAATGCCTCTTTCTTTTATAGACCTTTACAAATAAGGCTAAACAAATAGCCCTCGCCAAATCCACAAGTGATCAGAAGTTTTTAATTGAATAATTAAGTGGATAAATTGACATTTCCTCCTATTTCTGCTAGAATATATTGAGCCATTTGTTTGAATAATGTGTGTATGGGAGGTGGAGCAGCTGTTAGTCTCAGCTCTGCACCCTTGCCTGCTGCCACCATATTGATTCTCAGTCTTTTCCTTTTCAATCATGTAAACAGGGGGTTTGTCTATTAATGTCTCCCACAATAGCACATTGATTTAAATGTAAAGCTGAAAGAAAAGACTGGACCCCTGTGTTCAATAAACCATAGTGATCCTGAAATGAGTGTGCTGCCTGTTGCTTTATAAAGCTAACAAATGTGTCAGTTCTCAGCAGGCTCAGTAAATAACAGTGTTTCTAAGTGGTCAGTATGGACAGCACAACAGCTGAATCTGTCCAGTCATCATTCCTTTTAAGAGAGAGAAAGTAAATTTCATAAGGAAAAAAAAAAAGGTTAGAAAAGACTTTGGTTGCCTTAGTGACCATTATTAAAGTTAGGCCTTATCATTAGAAGCTGTCTTATTCTTTTATTCCCTTTTTAAATAACATCTAGATTGGACACTAAATTAATACTAATGTACTGTGGCTCAAGCGAGCATAAATTTGCATCAATATTAAGTGGACTAAAGCAAACCGTTACATTGACTATCATCCTAGCTGGAGGCACTGCCTTCATCATGTAACTAAAAAGAAATGTAATACTAAATACACATTAAAATGACTAATTGCAAAATCAGTCCTCTTAAATATGGTGGGATGGAATTCTCACAAAACAGTGGTACAAGACAAGAACAGTAATACAACAGAACAACTACTGATTACAGGAAGGAAGGGCAATGATACCTTTGCGCAGGTTAATGAGTGGCTCCAGCACACCCCTGCGGAAAGCCGCCATCGGGTCCTGCACACAAGAGCGCAGACTGAGCATGCTCTGCAGGTGGGGTTCTTTCAGTAGCAGCTCTCTGTAGGCTGTAAGTTGGTGCGCTCTGCACATTAGAGCGGCCACACTGTGTACAAACTCGGGCACTAGACAGGTGTAGGTGTTATCCGCCTGGCAGTAATGATATGCCACCACCTAGAGACAGAGTGAGGGAGGAAGAGAGGAAGAGAGTTTTGCAATATTAAAAAACTCCTTGTAAAATCCAGGTCTCATCATTCTGTGTATAATATCTGCCCTGGTGCTTATGTACATGAAGGTCACTGAGTCTTTCGTAATGCTATGACTTCACAACACTCTCTGAGATCAAATTTCAATTTCAAGTAAGAGCAGCCATTTTACTCAACAGTTGGAAGCATCCTACAGATTCATTTTTAAGAGTTTCAGAACTTTCACTCTTTTCTATTAGATTTGTAATAGTTTAAATGAACAAATAAATTTAGAAGAAACTCTTCTGAGAAGCAAAGGTCATCCATAAAAGCCCATTTGAGGACTCTAGCCAAAAAATAAATAAAAAAACGCAGGTCAGCATAGCCCTTCAAAGTGCCTTTCATAGCTGCCTCTCAATTTTCTGATTTATTAGTGAAATCCCTGTTTGTCAGATGGCTGTGTTTTCCATCTGGATAGGATTAATAAGAACGGCTCAGTTTTCACGTCAAGAGAAAACATTTCCAGTCTGTCACTTCATTACATATGGATATATGGAGACCACTCATTTTAACTTTAGTTAACTTCTGCATTTTCACTAAAGAGAAAGATTTATTCATTGTTGATGCTTATGCTAAGGCACGATACGCTTAAAGCAGCACCTACCATTTATCTGTCATTATGTTATCAAACTCTCACAGATGTTACTGCTAATTCTACCTACTGAGAACTCTTTGTAAAGAGTTCTGCTTTGTAAAACAAATCCTCTAGCCCATTAATGCATATTCATGATTTGATCAAAAGTCATTCGTAAACCAGCAAACCCCCTTTGCTACAGTCAGCGCTTGGCAAGAACAGAATAACAGGAAGGCTCATATGCCCTGTGACAGACAGAAGCTCAGGAAGCAGATGTCTACTGCATGGCATGAATTAGAAATAAGGTGAGTGGTAGGAAGAAAGGAAAATAAATAAATACACCTACATTTGTCTTGTGTCAAATAGGAAGATTAAGATTTTAGGTGGACGAGTTGATGTCGGTTTTAAAAAACACCTTTCTTAGCTTTTGTAATACAACTAGACTTAATATGCTGCTCAATCTCTGTCATACTTGTCTATTCTACTCTGTCTCTTCTAGCCATCTTAGCAGCTGCAATTCCCTCTTCACTGGGATTAACTGAAGATCCCAAGGTCATTTTCAGCAGCCCATCTCATTCAGTTCTGAACACACACCTGTACTATGCAATCTACACTGGCTTTCACAAATCTCCTCCTTCACTTAGTGTCAGCATTACTCCCCCTGTCTGTCAATCATATAAAAATGTTTGGGGAGGAAAATCATGGGATGCGGTACCGCTATTAGATATGATGAGTAGTATACAAGGTAGAGTTTTCATGCGTATAGAATGAGTAGCAGCTGGCTGAGTGTGGAGATGAGCGTGAGGTTTTTAAAGGACTGGAAAGACTGTGAAAGTTTTGAATCTGAGCTTGCAGAGCAGGTGGCTCAATAAGCCTTGGGTAAGTCCAGACTTCACTGCCAGACTCAACAGATCTCAACCAAACTACAGCAGTTTATGTAGTTGTGTACAGTACAGTGGAAGTTGCACAACTCCAGCTGGGGTTTAACTGAAGACAGGCTGAGCCAACATGGCTATAGTCCTGATCCGAATATAGCCTAGTGCTGATGTGTGTTTATGGGCCATGACATCTGGTGTTATGCAATCCTTTAAGGTACAACTTTTATCAATCAGAGAGACTCAGTCAGGGATTGAATCAAAACGTTTCCTGTCCTGACTTGCCCTGAATCACATAAGTTTATGGCTGGAACTAGAACTCTAGCATAGGTGAGATAAGCCTCAGGTAACCTCAGAGAATAAGTGAAATGAAACTGTCAGGTGCTGATGCATGAGGTGCTGATGCATGAGGTGATGATGCATGAGGAGGAGAAGCAACAGACTGAATCTCAAGTAGAACAGCAGGGCTCTACAACATCAATTCTAAAAACAAACCCATGAGAATCGCCATCAACAAATGCTGACAGTAGAAACATCGCCTGCACATTCAGGTTTGATTTACAGAGACAGACACATGCAACAGGACGAGTGATATAGCCATTAATGAGAGGTAATATTTTCATTTGGTCAGTAAATAATCAGTGATTTATGTGCAGCTTTGAGGCAGCACCCTCTCTGTTAGGCAAGTCTGCTTCTTCATTGCTTCTGTGAGCACAATTATGTACCTTAAACCAAATGACCACCTTGCCAAACAATTGCCATGGCAACACATAAGCGACTGCAAGTCCCCACATGGAGACTCCGATTACACATCCTGTACTTCTGCTAGTGAATGACAGTTGTCAAATCACTATTATTTTATAAGTGATTTTCTAACAGCTGCAAACATACACTTGGAACACAGCAAACAGGTAAAGTAGTCTATATTTGTCTCCACCAGAACAAATACTTGTCATTTTTCTGGGATTTCAGGAATCAATAACACTATGACCTTTGCTCTTCTGTGTGACCACCTCACCTACAAGCCAAAATACAGAAAATAAACAAAATACAAAAATAAAATACATTTTCTGTTTAATGTGTATATGTTTAAGTTTAAAACATAAATAATATCCATCATATATTCATTTCAAATGCTGGATGTTATAAACAATGATGTCGTTTTTATGAAAGCATATGCAATGTTCTTATATATTCAAATGAAACTCATGCAACATGTACATACGAGTGCACAAAAATGGTCGTATAAACTCCACAAAAGTGGGAAGAAGCAGGGCAGCAGGGCAAACGGAGGTGAACGTGTGTCTATTGAGGTTTTAATTGGCTTTAACTGAGCTTGAATTGCTTTGGAAAGAGCAAGCGAATCGAAATGAGGCACGGCTGTCTGATCTCACCCTGACCCGTTAAAACCATCATGCGGCTTTTCACACACTCCAAGCCGACTTGTGTGTGCATGTGCATTTGTGTGCTTACAAAGAATACTGGAATTATTTACCTACCCAAGGCCATACCTATGCACAGAATATAGGAATTTTACAGCAGTAAATTACTGATGTATAACTGAGACCAGAAGGCAGGAAGGTAGGCTTGGTGATGGGAACATAAAGACAGACTAACCATACATTCATTACACCTTAGACAAACCATACACACGTAGTTAATCTCTGTCACTGTTCTAAACTCTAAACAAAGCAACAAAGCAACACACTAAACAGGTCGTGGGGATGTTGAGATGGAAAATTTCATTACACTGAAGACATATAAACTGTATAAATTCTTCTAGCAAGCTACACACGACCTTTTAATTCCTATACGAGTGTGTAGAATGGAATTGATATTCCAGTGACAGCGAAAAAGCGGCACCAGTTCAAGGTGACAAATGGCATTTAAATAAAAACTCCAATCTTCAATTTTATTTGACGTGACGAAGACATTTAGTTCCCACTCACGTGTTTGACGTGTATCTTATAACAATTCCATGTCTCCTATAAAACTGCGTTTTAAACTAAACTAACAATGATGTGTAACAATTACATAATAGATTAGAATTTGCTATACTGACATATCTGTAAAAATGGTTAGTGCAGATATAGTTCACAAGCAATAACAGTAGCAGTCACTACATGCCCATAAGAGATTCATTTTATGATTGCTAGTGTCAGACTCCCATCACATGAATGCATTTAAGATCACACATGTTGAGGCACAATTGTTCAGTGTGTGGCTTATGCAAAGCCTGTTTTCTTCCCTTACCTATAGATCACAGCTGGTATGCTTCATTAAAGCATTACTGAATACAGGTAGGCTTACGTGAGCTCAATATAATGGGACAAACAAGCTAAAGGGCTCATAAAACAGATACACTTCCATTTTAATCCACCCCAGCTTTGTGACTTGCATGGGTAAAATGTGACCACATCCGTTCAAATTGTATCTACTTTTTGTCCACTTACAGGTTAGAAAATCATACAGAATGAGCTTTATTTAACACCATAATGTACAATAATGCCATGATTGTGTTGACCTGTAATTGCAAAGCAAAGGCTATGTAGGAGTCTCACAATATTCTTGCTCATCACTCAAACAAATCATTCAGTCATCTTCAGGGTTATGTTGGATCTGGAGCTTATCCAGGAAAAACTGATCGTCACCTTCGATGGGTACCTTGCACACACTCATGCAGACACTCATGCAGACACTCATGCAGACACTCATGCAGACACTCATGCAGACACTCATGCAGACCTGGGGCAACTGAAAGTACCAATTGACCTATTAGCGTGTTTTAGGAGGAAACTGAAAAACCCAGAGGAAATCCACACAGACACAGAGAGAACGCGTGAAATTCATCACAGACATAAACCTGAGCTCAGGACTGAACCGGAAATCCTGGAAGCAACAAATTAACCTCTGTGCTCATGCAGAATAAGATAGATATACTACTTATTCGCTGACTCAGAGTTGTCAGGTTTTCAAGTGTACTGGACTGTAAGTACATCTGCCCCTAAGACATCGACCCTCTCAGCCTCTGGACACTGCTGTATGTATGGGCTTTTCAAAACCATAACACCACAACACAAGACACCCTGAAGGTTAACTGTAATGCATTTTTCTTTTATAACCTGGTAAGACTAAATGAAGTGAACAAAACCACACACACACACACACACACACACACACACTTCAGCTGCAGCCAGTGTTGCAGTGGAGGAGCTCACCTTGGCAGCCAGCCGCTTCACAGCCTCCTCTCTGTGTCGACGAAGCTCAGGTGTACTGGGGCAGCTGTTGGACTGCAGGGTGTTGGTGTTGCTGGAGGGAGGAGTGACCTGTGGGGGCTGGCTCAGGGGCAACTCTGAACTCTGATTCGCACCTACATATGTAAATCAAACACAAATTAATACATATGGACGATGTAACCAAGTAGGAATACACCGCATAATCAATAAATCTGTATTCAAATGTACTGTCACCTATAGTATGGGAGCATTTTATCTGACCTAACTAACAATGTAAATAAGACTGTAAAAGTCATCCAGACTGTTTCTGTAACCTCATGCAGCATAAATTTACAGTACATGATGCACTGCAGTCTCCACCTTGCACTGATGCATCACAGCTGTACTTACTTTTTGGAGATGCATGAGGACTGTTGGAGGCGATCTGTCTCATGCGGCCTCCATGGCAGCTGAGAGCCACCAGGCGAGAGATGATGGCAGTCTTGCCAAAGCCCACATTCCCCACCACTGTGGCCCCACGACTCTCTCCTGATTGGCTGCCAATCAGCACATCCTCTAGCTGCTGAAACAGCCAATCTCGACCCACAAACACTGAATCCGTAGTGATGCTCGGAACCTCAAACAGAAGAGGCTTTAGCATGATATCCGCAGGCTTATATGGAGCAAAGCGTGCTGTGGGATGAACACACGCAAACACAAATAAAGTCAGGCAATTACTGAGCAGAGAGCATGAAAGGAATGAAAGGATAAAACAAATTACAACGGTCAACCTCATATTAGTGCCAGTGTAGTAATAGGTGCGTCTGATAAGCCTCCTTATGAGACACACTCCCTCCCTATTCTGATATTCACATGACTCTCACCTTAATGTAAATAATAACCATACATGCTCTAATGCTGAACGATGAAAATAAGCTCATTCATAAACTGATCATTTTGTTCATGTTACTATCAGCTGCTAAATAAATAACCAGGGAAGCAAATGTAGTGTGAAGGTCTAAGACAGATGTGCGTCTATCCTAAAGCCAAACGCTGGTATTACTGATGAGGGCAGTGCTGTCTGTCTCTGCAGCTTTGATCTTATGACACATTGGCTGGGTATGTTTGCCAAATCATACAAGAAGCTGATATGAGAGAACCAAACATTTTAACATGTTAACCACTGCCAAGAGCAACAAAAGTCAAATGCAGTCAGGTAAATTAAGCTTTGATAAGACAGATAAATCAGATGTGTGTGCCAAGACAGGGTCAGAAATCTAGCTCTAAGAAGAACATCATAACCTTTTAAATGCTCTTATGAGTTTAGTCTACTCACAGATTAAATAGAATCGAATAGAATAGAAATATTCATTTGTAGGACAGTTTGACAGCTTAGAAGCTAAGGTGTGTGTGTGTGTGTGTGTCCAAAGAATTATGAGTCTCCACTATTGCACTTCCTCTTTTCCCCACTCTTTTAACTCTCTCATCTCCTCAAAGCTTTTTTAATGCATGCACATCTCCCTGCCACTCCTGCTCTCTTCTCTCTGTCACTCTCCTCTCTCAGTAGCGATCTTCCTCTTCTCCCTTTTCTTTCACATTCTCAGGATGAAAGAGAAGGCTAGGTGCAATGTGCCTAGGGCAGGGCTGCTCTGAGTGGAAAAGACTGCAGAAGAGAGTGTATTATCATGCACTCTCAGCACTGGGGCTTTTATTCTTCCTTTCCAATGACACAGTCATTTACAGAATTCAGCTGAATCCATACTGACAGGTTATTACTTTCTCTGTGTAACACACATATACAGGCACACAATCTGAATAAAGTACACTGGAATATACTTAAATGGAGGGCAAAACATTACCTGGGCTCCAGGGACAAGCAGATTGTGTTTCTGAACTATTCTAATTTCTTTGTTGTTACCCAGTGAACAAGTAGGTTCAGCGACTAAACCCCACCTCCTTCTTTTCTTCTTCTTCCTTTCTTTTTTCAAAGACAAGTTTTGGTATGTAGCTTCACAATCGTTCAGCCTTGATGCAGTAATTATAGTGCATATTTAATTCTGCTCAGGACCCGGTTGACAGTAAAACGGCTTCATTACTAGGTGGATCACAGACGTTCGTTTCAGAATCATGGACAAGCTGGTATGTGGAAACAGATTAAAGCTCACTGCTGAAACCTAGGTGACAATGATTAGGTAACATAATGTGTTACAAAAAAAAAAACTTTATCAGAAATGTGTTAAGGATATAGCTACACACACATCACCTCCACAGGAATTTATATACTTGTCCATTTACCTTAGATTGCATTACATCATTAATTGGTCTAGTCAGTTAAGTTTCTGGGTAACTAAAACAGCACACTACAGATTTTACTAGCAGCTAATAAATGCATCATTTTTCCTCCACTGTACTTGCTTTACAGGGCATATTTTCACACACACACACACACACACACACACACACACACACAGTTACAGAAGTAACTAGTGAAACTCTACCTGGGCTGCCACTGGCTTAAACAGGGGTGTGACGAGCAAAGGTTTATTAGTAAAATCTGCCATTAGAACATTTGCCTGGTCTGGGGAAAGCTAAAAAACAAACAAACAGCCTATTGAAAAATCTTCATGTGAACTGTGTTCAATGTGTACATATCGCCCTTTGCTCTACATCGAAGAAAGGAGCAGGAAGAAAGTATGAAGGCTTGTTTGAGAAGTATGCGAGAGCTCAGTGATTTAAACTTGCATTATTGATGCAGTGGACTTCCTCGGCTCAAACTCAACATCATGTGCAACATGCAGACTCTGACCTTCCAGAAAATGTTTCCGCCAACGGCATCCTACCACTCTCTGAGCACAATGGCAGGCTTAAATTCAACTATGTGATGTGATGAAATACCCAATTTTTATTTCCAGCTGATTGTATCGCCTGAGGTCAGTGCACTAAACTTGAATTGGCCATCTCATTTAGGGTACTCGTAAAGAAAAAAAGTCATTTCCTACTATCAAATTAAAGATTTGACTCATGGCTCAAACGCAATCAACAGGTGCCGGAAGAGTCTGCTGCCATTATATCGTGATTGCTGGAAGAAACGGCTCCATTTTCCTTGATCCTACACTGAGATTGCATTGTAATTGCAGAATACATGAAAAGATGTATAGTTTTTTTTAGTGATGGTAAAGGTGAGTAAACATCTTGCCTGGAGTTTGCTTTTCCGGCATTGCTAATTTGATTATAGAATATAATTGTGCAAGAGGCTGAAAGAGCGGGAATGAGGGTACCTTTGTCGTAGGGTGGCCTTCCTCCGGTGTTGTGCCACGGCATGCGGATGGAGGTGCGCAGTGGTGTATTACGCTGTTCATCAAGATAGCTCAGGTCTTCCAGTTTGGTAGAGCTGGTAGCTAAAAGTAGAAGAAGGAAGAGAAAGAATCGTTCAGATGGGCAACAGCAATGTCTGCCATTCTATACTAAGCACCAATGTTGTCGTTCAGCAAGCTGAAAACATTTTGATCATACAGCAAAACAAGTGCTATCAAACCTATATTTTAAAGGACTCCTGCTGATGTGGCACAGTAATAATGCAAGATAGTGAGGCTTCGTTTTTTAGTTATTTTTTTAAAGAATGAAGTCCCAGCTTCACATGTGGATTTAGACTGCTCTATATTGCTTGAACAAGTGGAGATTAGAAAACTTCACCCTCATGGAAGCTTGTAAAAGTGAGCTTGCATATTCCGCATTAGTAGCGACTCGAACAGCCTTTCTCAGGAACCAGAACTCATCTGAAGGTGTCAGTACAAGCACTCAAGGGACACAGAGAAAATGCTACAGGAAAGAGAGGCACTGAAATGAAAAACTCTATGAGAAAGGAACTGGCAGAACTGACAGGCATTGAAGAGGGAGCTATAGGGATCTAGAACCCTGTATAAAAATGCCAAGATGTGCCACTCAAGAAATTCTTACACAGTAACAAAGCACAGTAGAGAGACCTTGAAGTCAAAGACGTTTGGTAGGATCCCCCATACAGCACGATGTAGTGTATTGTAGCTATATGCTAACACTGCACACCAGAAACAACACTCCAGACCATCACACACACACCATCCCCAAAGGTGGGAAAGGAGACTAGCAATGGTCTAGTCACGTTCCCAGAGCAGTTATCAGAACCACTACAGCACAAGTACAGCCACGCTACACCAGAGGAACATCTACAACACCCTACAGAGACTGGGAACTCAAACAATTACTGTAGTACATCTGCACAAACCTCATAAAAAGACAATATTACATTTCATAACCCGCCATGTCGCCCAGAACACGCTGAATAAAAGAACCTTTTATTGATCCCTGACGCTGTTATGAAATGAAATATCTTTTCATAGTTCTATCATCTAACAAGAGAAATGGTGCTGTGCTGAGACTGCCACTCACTGTCCAAAATATTAGAAATATTTAGCTCTATGTAGAAATGCCTTAAAAGGATTTCTTTAAAGAAGGATACATCACTCAATGCTATATCTGCCAATAGCTTGTACAGCTAAAGAAATGTTTCTGGAACAAAAATGACAGATGTGCCCTTTCCAGACCCAAGAAAAAATGTGAACATCTGTGAGATCTGAATGAAGGAATAAAGACGAATGTGTGTATTTTTTCTTATCAGATATTTGACAAAGTAAAATAACAGAATAGTAAAATCTAGACTTCATGGATAAGCTCTTGTTACCCTTAAAATCTTAAATGAATTTTTTTTGACCAAATTACTACACCACTGATCTTAATTACATGCTAAATAGCCTCTGTGCATCCTAACCCAATAATATCTACTGCAAAATAAAACAAAACAATACAATACAACAAAACAAAACAAGTCTTTTGTCAAGATTTTCTTTCCTCTAGTGTGCAGTACAAGTATCTGTAAACATTAATAGAATAGCATCACTTCAATACATCTTAAAACATTTATCTTGTACATTTATTTCTCATACAAATGCACTGCAGTTTCCTATTTGCAGTAATATGCCACATCAGGAGTCACTTCATTTTTACCAACCTGATGTGCGAGTTTTATTTCCTGTTTACACTGTTGTTACTTTATATGCTGTGTGTATGACTGTGAGAGCTACTGAAAACTGGAATTATATTCCTGGTGTGTCCAAGCGTGGTCAATAAAAGTGAAATGTAACTTCTCAGGACAGCAGAATGAGACAGGGCTGCAGTGTTTGTCCCAACACAGTGTAAAGTCTGAGGTCAGATGGCTCAGAGATAGCCCCTTGATGCAGATGACCTGGTTTTGTATCTTTCTAATGGAACAAGGCCTACAGCATAGCCGGGCTCGAGTGCCATAGTAATGCCAAACATTAATTAGAAAATCAATTATTCAGAAGGATATTCAGCAGGGAATCAGTAAACTTTGAGACAATACAAGGCTTCTGTTTTATAAATGCTAACACTTTGTGCAAGTTGAATTATGAGTTCGCAAAGCCTTTATAAAGAAATCTTAAACGTTCATAAGAGAATGATGGAAATAATGCAGTGGACAATAAGTAGAATACTCAGTAATGATAGAGACACCAAATGAGCGGTCACATTTTGGGCAATCAATGAGCCTAAGCAATTAATTTTACTCAGCTGGACAAGAGTCATTTTAATATTTAAAGCAGAGATTCATGACTAAATCAAAACAGCACAAAAGGACATTGCTAAACAGCTAGTACACACACTGCCTGGCTAACACACTTAACCTATAGAAACGTGCAGATGCCAAAAATGACCCAAAGAGCAAAAGATATGCGTTAGCTCTAGTAAACCATTTAACTAATGAAAGTGGCAAACCTGGGGGAGGGGGAAATTACATCATAGAAAATGCCATTCATGGAGAGCGATGATGACAGACGCAGCAACCCACTAACTGTGCAAAGAGCCATGTCAGTCAGAGCACACACACGCGCACGCACGCACGCACGCACGCACGCACACACACACACACACACACACACACACACACACACACACACACACACACACACACACACACACACACACACACAGCCTTCTAAATAAACTAATTCATTAAAGAAATCAAAACAAAACAATGCTGTTTTATGCTGGAATGTCCTCCACAAAGAGGTCATGCAGAAATTAACTAATGAGAGATCAGAGATAACGAGTACGGAGGGTAGAAAAATTACTCTTCATCATGAGTATGATGATTCAATAGCAGTTCTCAAGCAGTCACCAAAAAAAAAAAAAAATCACTATGCACAATACACAAACGCAGGCTACGTTTTTAAACCAAAGCACAAAAAAGCATTCTGAGTTACTGTGCTTTTGCTCAGCTACATCTGAAGCCAGCAACTCTCCCACAGCAAACTCCCTTCGCTTCCCACACTGCTAATTCCCTGTGCGGAGCCCGAACACCCAGGAACAGTGCATACTTACAGAGTGCAGCCGGTCATACAGACCAGCATGAATGAAAGAGTCTGTGCCCCCCCAAAAAAAACACACACAGGAGGTGTGGACAGCATCTTCATTACTAACAGCGGGGCAGACGAGCCAGCCCTCCACCTCGCTGCTCAAAATCCTCCATATCCACTCACACACATACACACACACTCACTCACTCACCCTCTCGCATTCAACTGGTGACTGAAGCTGCAGCGAGAGCAAGAGTCGCTTCTGAAGATCCAGCACACACACAGAGAGAGAGAGAGAGAGAGAGAGAGATAGAGAGAGAGAGAGAGAGAGAGAGAGAGAGAGAGAGAGAGAGAGAGAGAAGGGGGGGTAGTGTGTGTGTGTGTATGTGTGTGTGTGTGTGAGTGAGAGAGAGAGAGAGAGAGAGAGAGAGAGGAGAGAGAGAGAGAGAGAGAGAGAGAGAGAGAGAAATAGTATCTGGCATTAAAGATGTGAGCCCTAATGCAACAGCTCACAGTGAGGGTGGGGAAAGAAGAGAAATGTGGAGGGATCTCTGTCAACCAAGCAACCGACTGAGTAGCTGGAGAGGAATTAATCAATGATCCTCCCGGAGAAAGAAAAGGGGTGGAGGATGGGAAAGAGGGATAAATGATAGAACTGGTTGAATAATAAACACAATGAGAAAAAACAGAAACAGAAACAAAGGGAGAGGGAAAAAAAGCTTCAGAGTCCAACTGATCGAGGAGAGAGGTGGGTGAGTTTAAACGGCATAAACGAATGAACTGAAAGAAAAAAGGATAAAGCCAGAGAGAGGTGATTCTCTCTCTCTCTCTCTGATGCAAGACGAAAGCAAATGGGGGTGGAACCAGAAAAAGAGAGAGAGAGAAGTGAGAGGGAGAGAGAAGAGATAGAGGGAGGTGGGGGGAGCAAGAGAAATGCCAATGCCCTACAAGCCTAACTCTAACCCCCTCTCTCTCTCTCTCTCTCTCTCACACACACCAGTCTGAACGCATCACATTGGTACACGTGGTGCACAGAAGGGCAGAGATGGTCCTGAGGATAATTGCTCTCAGGTTAAACCTGGCTTAGCACACACACTTGGCCAGTGATCAGCTCCACAAAGTAACTACACACCGCTCTGTCAGCTTTGTCGGTTCAGCAAAGACTGCAAAACCAACAACCTGCATATATCTGTTCTTCCAGTTAACAAAGGTACTAGCAATGGGTCATAACCTTACACACATGAAAAGTCATGAAGGCAAAAAGCAAAACAAAGGGCTAACCTTGCTTGTTTTTTTTAATCAGTCCATCAATAATTTGTTTGATAAAAGCAGCTAGTATTTCAACTCTGAATGCAGCAATGAATGGCTTGTTGCCATGAAGAGGGGCCACTGATCTCCCACTGATCAATCATACATTGCTATTCATACGGATGGAACATATCCAAGAATCATGATTTTCTCCAACAACAGCTTACATAATAGCTTTAGGCATATGCTAAAACTGTGACTGAAGATGAATGAAAATAAGAGTTGTGCAAGAAATTGGCTGTGCTCAGAACATATTATATATTCTACACACCATAAACCCCCAACAAAATAAACAACAAATATTTCCAGTACGATGAACAGATGACATACTCAGGTTACATTACCAAGAGCAATCATTGTGGTACTGCATCCCACCAAGAAACACAGTTGTCTGATGATATTGTTCAAAACTAAGCTGATGAATGGACATTTTCCCATCATTGTGTCAGGAAATTCCTTGTAACTTTCATAATGTTATAGTTTGGACTCAGTAAGCACAGAAGTCTAACAAAGCCTCAATCTGAGGGAATTCACATGTCTATATAAAATTCTCACATATTGAATACTACACTGCGTACTACAAGCTAGTAATGGTCATGTTCATCATTTCTTTTCCAATACTTTAGCTCTTCTGCCCGAGATGCTTCCTGTACACTTTAATCCACTCTTCTGGTGACTGGTGTGGGGTTCAGAGCTCCAAATAATTCCACAGGTGTTCTACAGGACTGACTATTCTGTGATTTTTGCAGGCTAGTGTCTCAGTGTTCCATCAGGCTTGTCAAATAATTCACACTCTATGTACCCTTGTCCTCCTGGAAAACTGTGTTTTGCTTAAAACAAGTAAAAAAGCAACCTCAGAAATCAATTTTTCCATTTGATCCTGCTGCTCAACCTGTACGCAGCGTATAACATGGCGCTGCTATCAGTGGATGCGACTAATTTTTTATCCAGAGAGAGTACATGTATACAATTAAACACTAGCTCATGTTTAATTATACACCGATCAGGCATCATGATCACCTGACTAATATTGCGTTTGTCCCCCTTTTGCTGCCAAAACAGCCTTTGTCCTGTCATGCACTGTGTATTCTGACACCTTTCTATCAGAACCAGCATTAACTTCTTCAGAAATTTGAGCAACAGTAGCTCTTCTGTTGGATCTGATCACACGGACAAGCCTTCACTCCCCACGTGCATCAATGAGTTTTTGGCCGCCCATGACCCTGTTCCTTCCTTGGACCACTTTTGATAGATACTGACCACTGCAGACCGGGAACACCGCACAAGAGCTGCAGTTTTGGAGATGCTCTGATCCAGTCATAATTTGGCTCTTGTCAAATCCTGCTCAAATCCTTACGCTTGCCCATTTTTCCTGCTTCTAACACATCAGCTTTGAGGACAAAATGTTCACTTGCTGCCTAATAAACTGTCAGTGCTCATAATGCTATGCCTGATCAGTCTATACATGTAGGAATGCTGTATTGAGTACAAAAAAGTCAATCATTTTAAATACATTTTTGAAAACCACAAATCCCCTTCCCTTAAAAGCAAGCAAGCAAGCAGCACTATAAGGCCAAAAGACGTACCAATCACACCCATGTGTCTCAGCAAAGTTAAAAACACAGCATTTTAGGCATTAAAAATTCTCTTCACTGCAACTAAAGGGCCCAAAGCTGTACCAGCATGACAATGCCCCTGTGCACAAAATAAGGATCATGAAGACATGGCATGTCCAGATTGGTGTGGAGAAACTCGAGTGTCCTGCACAGAGCCCTGACCTCAAGCCAACAGAACACCTTTAGAATGAACTGAAACGCAGACTTCTCACTGGACCTCTAGCAGAACAACAGTACCTGATCTCACTAATGCTCTTATGGCTGAATGAGCAAATCCCCACAGTCACTCTCCACAATCACTTTCCAAAATCTAGTGGTCTTCCCAGAAGTGTAAGACATTAGTATAACAGCAAAAAGGAACTAAATCTTGTATAAGAAGAAGCCTTTATTATTGCCACATACACATTACAGCACAGCACAGTTTATTCTTTTCTTTGCATATTCCAGCTGAGGAAGTTGGGGTCAGAGAGCACGGGCAGCTACAATACAGAACCCCTGGAACAGAGAGGGTTAAGGGCCTTGCTCAATTACCCCACAGTGGAGCTTGGCAGTACTGGGGCTTGAACCCCGAGCTTCTGAGCAACAACCCTGAGCCTTAACCACTTGCCACCACTGGGCTTACTTACCACCACTGCCCCATGGTAGTAAGTAAGTAAGTAAATAAATTAGTAAATATTTGTGTATTTATGAACGAACACCACAACAATAATCTGAAAAATGTTAATGTAAGCTCTTTTTCACATCATTTACTCAACACTGTAATATTCCGTATGTCTAATAGCACCCTTCATGCCCATTTGAAAGATGAGCTAAATGCCCGTCACTTTTCTTCAAAACATCATGAATCACTCATTCATATTCAGGCAGCTCTTTTTCCACTTGTGTCCCAGAGGGGCAAACTCCACAGTCTGATGATGCCAAGTCCATGAACATGTAGAACATTGCATGGTGACAGTGCATCTGCAGCCCAAACAAGCCTATGGCACTGTAACTGCCTTCTGCCAGACATGCTCAGTTACACACATCCCAGTTTTGACAGCACACAGCAACACAACACACACAAACACAGAGAATGAAGAGGCGCAGAAAGAAAATTCCATTTTAACTACAACTCCTTAGATTTTACCCTCAACTCACAAGCTATCAGATAATCAGCAAAATGTTTTGCTCCACATGATGTTCTCTGTTTTGGCTGTGACTGCAATACACCCCCAAGATATTTCTTTAAAAAAAAAAAAAATACAATACACTTTTTTCTAAGATATCACAGATATTTTGATGTTCAAATATTTATTAGTAATTACTGAAATTATTAGAATGTACCTGCACTACTGCTTTGTTTTCTTACTAAACCCATATACCATGATACCTAAAGTGCATCATAAAAACATATCATATAATACTTTGGTCAGATTGGCCACACCCAAGTCCACTGCACCTCTAGACAGTCAAGCAAGCAAATAAATATATGAAAGGAAAGCTGTACAATGTTTTATATATCAACAGGGTTAAGATTTCATCAGATTATCTTTCATTCATTCTAACCAAATATACTGAGTATATTTCATTTACGGTCTAGATTAGGTTCATATCTTATGGCACCAAAGCTAGTATCTAAGTAAACAGCTCTATCATGTACCACAACCTTTCCTTATGAAGTTCAGCCATTCATCCATCTCCCTTTCTCACTCTTTAATTCTCTCCATCATTCCTGCCTCATTGATCATGTGCAGCCGCAGCAGAGGTAAGAGACAAGACTATCTGATTCACCTGCTCCCCCCGTCTGCTGAAGTTCTTCCCACAACCGTATGATTATTGGAGAATCTTTCATGTATGAATCCCCTGCTGCTTTCTGTGTTTTTTTTATGGGATCAAAGGCTGCATTCCTAAAGTCCAGTGTTTCCCCACATTAAAGTATATAGTGCATTTAACTGTGGACACAAGTACTTCTTCACAGTGGACAGTGGACTCTTCACAAGCAGCTTTACAGGAATATGTAAAGTGAGGAAATCAATGATAAATTTAATAATAAAATAAAAGAATAAAATAATCCTCTAAAACACCTAATTTAATATTCAGTGTTTTAAGAGTAACCTTACAATCAAATATTGGAAAACATGGACTCATCCCTATTAAAGTCTTACTGATAAACCTGCATTAAAAAAAAAAAAAAAATCTATCAGATTTCACCAAGAAATGGTGGTCTGCTACATTAACCTTTACTAAAAATCCAATTAGAGGGAATGATAATTATTTGAGACAAATCTTTGATCTAAGTAATGACGATCAGTCGTGTGTCCAAGAATTGTATTGAACACTGCAGGTTTAGTGAACATTAATGAAACTGAAATGTACACATGGAGATTCACAAGAAGAAAAGCGAAAAAATGCAGAAACACAACCGACAATTATGTCATTACAGATGAGAGCAGATGACGGAGAGACATAGAGGATGATGTTAAAAGTATACGTTATATTTCAGATTTATAGGAAACAAGTCTGCACTGACCATCACAGTACCAACATCCATACAATATTGAGAGGGTAGAAAGTAAAGATGGGTTCCAGCACTGCAACTCCAGTACAGTCATCCGATATTAAATACAACAGGAATTGGCCGTGGCAGTTTTCACTCCAATTTAAAAGCATACCTAATGAAGCGATTCCTGAAAGACCTAAAAGATCAGTGGAGCTGTGAAGCCCCGCAGCACATATGATGGTGTCAAACCCGTCATGGTTTCCAATTTCTTCTTCTTTTTTTCCCAGTTAATCCAGCAAACATACAAATCTCTGTTTGCCTATAAGACCATTACAAGCTGAAATGAACATGAAATTATTTTTGAAAAAGCATGCCGAGTATGCTGTTTATGACAGCTTGATAATATATAATAAACACCTTAAGAAAGTTAGCCAATTTAATTCCTTTTCTTAAATAAATAAATAAAGTTTGGGGAAACAGCAGAAAACAAAGCAGCACACCACTCATTATTTCATGCTACTGTACTGAGAAAATCTGGAATTTGGAAACTCAGCTCAACTATACGTGTGGAGTGGAAACTTCCTAATTTGTTATTCACTTTGAATAAAAGTATGACTGCAAAATGTAATGTACTCTCTTTTTTGCTAGAGTTCTCGAGGTGGAAAAACGCTATAATATCTGTCTGTATGCTGCTGGCCCTGCCTTCTCCTCCCTGAAACCCAAGCACGCGGTTCCAAGCTGATGAGGAATATGATTGGCATTCAAGAAGAGTTATGCAGAGAAGAGTGCTGTAGACATGTCCTACTGTGAGATAACACACTTAGAGTTATAAAAGGGAGGCTTAATGGCCATTCAGCATGCAATCAAAATATAACAAATGAATTGTCATAAAGGGAGAGCAGAAGTCCCTCTGGCAGACTGGGGGTGGTGATAGTGTGTGTGTGTGTGTGTGTGTGTGGGTCTCTTTTATTCATTTGTGTTAGTTTGTCAGTTAAAAAGAGTTAGGATTTGGATTGTGAAAGTCTCAACATTATGGATATTTTGCTAGCACACAGTACAAGAGAAGATTGGGGTTTTATATATATATATATATAGTATTTATCTGTAGTCATAAACAAGTCTAAGTCGATGTATAAGAATATGAATATGTGCTAAGGTGGTTAGGGTGCCAGCGTTAGTGGCACAGTGTAGGCTGGAATTTTTCAAAATGGCGTAATGACTCCACAAATACTATAGTAACTCTACAAATATTTCACAGGGCCTCCCTCGAAACTCTTCTTAAAATCGTAAAACCCCTGAAAACCCTTTGGCTGTGTAAGTCACTACTAATCGCTACTGTAAACATTTACACTTCTGGCATTTGGCAGGCGCCCTTATTCAGAGAAACTTACATTTATCTCATTTATACAGCTGAGCAATTGAGGGTTAAGGCCTTGCTCAAGAGCCTAGCAGTGGCAGCTTGGTGGACCTGGGATTCGAACTCACAACCTCACACTCACTAAACACATTACACTGCTAGCTCTTGCTGCCACTGCTAAAACGGTTTGGAACTTTAGAAACAACACAGAGAGGAACATTGACATGCTCATCAGAACTAAAGAAACCAACAATATACATATTCACTGTATACATTCTGTATTTTGCAGAAATATTTATGTATTAAGTTTTACCACAGCTTCCACATATTAGGTCTCTATTTCAGCTGACGACAACAAGATAAATACTCACAATGTAAAAGATTTTATGAAAGGTCTCAAAACAGGCTTCTAAGGTTCTAACCAGAACAATTAAGGGATTTGATCTTTTTATTTCTGTTAAATATACAGTACAATAATCCTTTAAGTATCACCACCGGCCTCTGTGTGTTTAAAAGGTTTTTTAATACCATGACCCCATTACATTTTTAGACTAGGTGATCATACCATGAACATTTCGAATTGCAGCACCCCTAGTGTGTATCTGAGTATTACTTCCTACATTTTTCCCCATTCAGAACTTTTCCAGAATGCATTAGACAGCTCTCTGGGCATCTGCTATTCTGATTAAAGACACAAAACTAAACCCAATCTGCCCTCTGCTGCTTTAATCAGCTCACACACTCATTCCACCCCAAGTACCTTCTCTCTCTCTCTCTCTCTCTCCCTCCCACCCTCTCAATTACCACTTAGAAAACAACACTGCATTTCAGTAATAAATTTATTAAACCATTCCCCTCACTTCAATATATTTAATTTGGAGGAACAACCTTAGAATAATTTGATCTAGAAATGTCATGTAGCATTAACGAGGAAATGAATTCAATCAGCCATTAAAAAATCGCTGCCTTATCATTAGCCAATTTTTTTTTTTATTTAGAACGACTCTGCTCATGCTGGCAGCACAAACGGTTTACGTGGCAAAGGGTGCCAGACTGAAACTACAGAGTGAAAGCGAGTGTGAAATCTCACATGGATTTCAGCGTTGTTGTATGAGACCATGTGTGTGACTGAGCAAACGAGCTTTCTCTGCGTTACACACTGCAGCTCAGCACTCTCACTCAATGATAAGCTCCAGTGAACTCAACATGCACTGTATATAAAGAGCAAACCAGTGTGGTCTGTTACAGTGCTGACTTTAAAGGCTGATGGCCTGATTAGCCCTTGATCAAAGTTAAAACATTTCATCACACTAAATAGCTCTGGTTTAAAACATGCATTAAACAAACCAAAGCTCTTCCTTCTATACTCCTTCCCTGCTTCACTCCTATTCTCAAGAATCTCACTATCCTGTCACCTAGAACTTAAAATAAAATACTACAGCATGTTGGATCTCTCACTCCCTGCATTATTTTTTAATAACCTCACGCCTCATGGTGTAGTTCTGCAAATAAAATAAATGATGGCTTTAGCAATTAATGTGCTCATACTAATAAGCTCACTGACAGGGATTTCTACATTGGACGCTGCTCATAATCTAAGACTACACATTTTTAAAAGAATATGTTTATTAAAGAAAAACAAATAATCGATACTGTGGTGAAGTCAGTGCTTTGTGACGTTTACGTATTTACGTAACGTCTACGTTTGCGTATTTCTCTGTAATATGACGAGCTACGTTTTTTCTGGAGAGAGAGAGAGAGAGAGAGAGAGAGAGAGACCTGTGAGATAGAAACTGTTTAGCATGTCTATATCATGATAACAGGAACCAGCTTGTCTCTCAGACATTCTACAACATTACACACTTATCTATGCTATGAGCTGTTAGAATATGCAATATCATTCATTAATAAACATTATAATAAACACTCCAGTCTGCCATGTGTTGAGGGATTAAAGCGACATGTTCATAGATTTGGTCAGAGCTTTTTAAAAAAGCTGATCGTGTATACATGAGATTTTTGTGCACTCTGTGTATTTAGAAGCCACTTCAAACCTTTCTGAAGTGCCATATTTTCTATGTTTAAAGACCAATCTCTCTGCATTCTCAGTAATGAAGCCATGTTTGTCAGCCTGTCCCTCATTTTTCTTGAAAGGAACAGAACAAAAAAACAAAACAACAACAAAAAAATCTAATCAGAAATGTGACTCTTCTGCCTCTAAATATCACTTCATCCAGTCAGGACCTCAGGCAGAAACACCTTGCTTAGTGATGTGGCTCAGAGGACGAGGCTATTATTTTGTGGCCTCAGTGTTAAATTGTGTGTGTGTGTGTGTGTGTTAGATAGAGTGAGCCTGAGAGAGAGGGGGGATGTTTTTGTGTGTGTAAATGAGTGAGTGATATTGAGATAGGTGTTAATGTGTAAGCGAGAGAGAGAGAGAGAGAGAGAGAGAGAGAGAGAGAGAGAGAGAGATGTCAGTGTGAGTGAAAATGTTGACATTGCAGAGTCTTTGGTACAGAAGAAGTGCACTGTTGGTTATGAAGCTGTGAAACGCACGGTTAAGATTAATGCTTTCTTCTCCGTAGATGAACAGTGTGTGCGGTAAGTGCGAGTCAGTAAACGCTTGCTCATATAAAAACACTCACATGCACATTAATTCTCTCAGTCCAGCTCACATGCACATGAGCTTACACAGGACACCCGGTCAATTTTAATAGTTCCCTGTAATTAATTAACACACAGGAAAATGCCCCAGCACAGTAAAACCATCACTGATCATATCTATCACTTACACTGAACACCTTCTGCCTCTCTCTCTCTCGCTCTCTCTCTCTCACCATGCAGAGCATTTCATAACTCTTTCCCATCTTTTTCACTAGCACAGCCATATTTTCCTTCCTGTTTGCACCAGTTTAAAAGATTTACAAGTTGCACTGCCAATCCTTCAGCATCTTAACACAGTAGATGACATTACAGCAGATTCTTACACATGGCATGACTATTTCATGTTAATTCGCCTTTTATATATATTCGTTTTTAACATGCAGTTGCTCAAAGAAAATGTTGCTGATGTTTGCATTAGCTATTTATTTTCTTCTAAATTTATACCACTGGGTGAATATTACACCATTACATTTATCAATTTTTAACAACAACAACCTTTAAACTTGCTGCACTGTCGCATATAGTTCCTAATGACAGTAATGCTAATAGCAAGTCACACAATATATTATATCAAACAAAATGAAGCTTTGTCCATGCTCCTAACATCACCACTTCACTGTTTCACTGTCACATACTGGTCTGGTCCCAGTATCAGACTGAGTAGTATATTTGCAGGCAGCCAAGCTTCAGAGAAATAAATCCCACAGAGTCCTACCAAGATTGCACACATTTCAGGAAAAAATCTTTGTGACTTTGCAAGATCAGCACAAACACAAAAACTAACACAGGTGCCCAGTATATCTTAGAAAGACCATCAAGCCCTATTACTCCAACTCACTCTCACTCTCTCTCTCTCTCTCTCTCTCTCTCTCTCTCTCTCTCACACACACACACACACAGAGACAAGTATATACCACAATCCATCAGACTTTCTTAGACATAAACTCTCTAAGTGTACTAAAACCACCAGATCTCTCTCCTTCCTAAAGTCTCAGGCAACATCACCAGCATCAGTGTCATGCTCTCAGAGTCACCAGTCATCCACAACATTATAAAGCAGACATCATTATTAATCATAAGTTTCTGACCTGTCTGAGAATCGATTAGCTCTGTATCTGCAGTGAACTAGTTTCACAATTCCTCACAAAAGCTTCACATGAGTCAAATCACAGAATCAGTAAATAACCAATATACAGAGCAACACAATCAGCACACAGCTGCAGCACCATTCCAGCTACCATTACCACAATATTACACAAAGACAGGTGGTATTAATAACTAAGATGTGAGGAGAAAATAAAAATGAAGGCTTCACACTGTACCTGCCACTGAGTTGGGTCTGGGCATCATAAGGCTGGAGGAGTTCTGTGTTGGATAGTTGACCGGTCCCTCAGCATTAAACCCTGATGCCATGGACCCTGCTTTTGCCATGGCTGCATTTCTGATGGCCCCAGAGACTTCTGTGTAGGAAGTGGGCACTTCTTCTTCGGCCACAGGAGAGCAGGTTTCTGTGCGCATGGTGGGCGGAGCCAGCGCATGATGCCCTGTAATCCTCACACTGCCGTCCTTACTCCACTCCAGACTGGACCCGTCATTCTCAGAGGAGCTGGTGATTGTAGCTACACAAGAAAGAGTACATAAAGAAAGGGTTTCAGAAAGCTTGCAGCTTGTATTTGGGAAGAAAGTGAAGAGGTGGAATTAAAAATGGATGAATAATTTGGTATAAAACATCTCAAGACATCTTATTGGAATAACCATGTACCTACAGTCTGGTTAGCACAAACCACTTTGCCAGAGTTTTTGAAAAAAGTTTTTTTTTTTTTTAATGTTTGGGGGCTCAGGATTTATTACAAACTTTCTAACAGAACCAAGGTGCCTCTGTGTACCATGATTCCCCAAGACAATTCCTCTTACACGCCTAGGCAAGATGCTGAACTGAAATGGGTTTCTCTGAAAACTATCTTTTAGCCAGCAATCACTTCAGCAAAAACAATCAGAAAACTCTATTCTCCAGTGAAAAACTTGGCTGCATGTGTCCAGATGACTCTCAGGTGACCTTGTGGTTAAACCTAGGATTTCTGTCCATGGGTATATTACTCAACCTTATAAATCAATTGATGGACCTTGCAGAGTTTCATAAAGATATTCACTTACTTCTCTGTGCCAGTACTATTTAGATCAGATGGCAGCTTAACTGATACTCAATAGTCAGCGCCCAGCCACGGTTTGAATTTATTTGCAAAAACACATTTCGGGTAACTTTGGGAGTAGTATTTATTTATACTTTCCTTCCTTCCTTAATTAATTTCCTCATTGAATCATTCATTCATTGAATAAATGAGTTCCACAGTAAAAAAGGTTCTAGCGATGCCCCTGGACCTAGCCAGAGCTCAGACCTGAAAGCTACTAAAAATCTCTGGAGTAAACTGAAGCAGGCTCTGCACAATTTGATGGATCCAAAATGTTTTTGCAAGAAAGACTGGGAAAATATTGGCAAGTCAAGATATGCATAAAAACATCATAATAAATCCTGTTATCCTTTCCTGTTTTCTCAGACTGCCTAAAAAGCTGGAAAAAGACAGACCTGCCAAAAAAAAATCGGTGACACTCTTCCAACTACAGGGAGCAATCATTTCCTGTCGTGTGCTATCTCTATCTTTCATTCTCTCCTCTCCATCAGGCTTTCTGGATTGTAAAAAGGATATTGAGGACTTCCTGCTTCAAACACGTATTGGCTCACAATAGACATCACAAAATCATGCCATAATACAAAACGTCTTAAAAGAGGAAAGAAATTCTGTAGTAATGAATCTTTTAAAATGTGACATCATTACAAACGTAATAAGTATGTTCATTAATTAGTATTTAAAATACTGTTAAAGATTACATAAATGCAAGCTGATGGCATCTTTTTGCCTATGCAAATATTCCATAGGCTTTCGCACCCAAGTATGTCTCTATGCTCTAGACAAATAAAGCCCATTGTAAAGCTTCTCCCTAATTAATAATAAGTGGATGTGTGGAGTCCTTGAGAAAATTCTTACTGCTATGCAGAATCATCTACTTCTGAGGGGAAACTTTAATCTTAGGTATCAGAGAGCAGGGGATGCTGGTGTTCAGCTTTTCATTACAAAGCCCAAGAAAAAAAAAAAAAAGAAAAAAATCACCTAGCAATAAAAAAAAAAAATCTAACCACCATCTTCTCTCTCTTCCTACAGCAGAAACAGCATTAAGTCTTTATCAACCCTTTATCTCTTTTTCCCTCTCGTTATGTCTCTCACTGTACACAGATTTAATGAATGTTTTGGTGTGTTATCTCATCGCACAACTATGACATTGTCAATACTGCTAAAGCAGTAAGTAGTACACTAGAATAGCAGCAGTTTAATCTTGATTGTTATTAGCAGAAACATCTTTTGTCACTTGCCAGATGTTTAGAAACAAGAAAACCGCTCATTTAGATGTAACCATTGGTGCGACTATACAACTGATTTATTGAAATGACACCCAGTACGAATATTTCTATACCTTTTAAAAGTAAATATCTGTGCAAAAGTACTAATAATGTGACTACAATCGAACCTTGTGATGCATAAATCAATCATGGCACACGTAGCAACAGACTTCTAGACATATCCTTCCACATACATACTGGGGAAAAAACCTTAATATTACTTTTAGTAGTCCACAAGCTATGACAGCAGCCACATGAAAGCATCACAGATATCTTGCAGATGTGTTATTTTGCATAAATTTGTCATTTAGGTCTGGGTAGCAGTGTAGAAATGTTGCATAAGAGCTTCTCTGTATATAAATGCTTAAAGCACTCTTTATGCACATGAAAATAAACTTACACAAAAATGTTACAGAAGCTCTTACGTTTCATAACATTATTAAGGAAAAACAACTCAGATTTTCCCCAGCAGTAGCACAGATGATCTCCATTACCATCTCTCGACAACAATACACAGCTAATAGAAGATTGATCCTATACCCCTGTGCAATAAAATAACTAAGCCAAAGTACAATAAAACCTCATATACAGGGTTTCAATGTCAGAGTGTCCTAATAGAATTTGAGAATGTAGCTGGGAACTGCCAGAGAGACTGTTGCTGGCAGAAGAACAGTGTGTGTGTGTGTGTGTGTGTGTGTGTGTGTGTGTGTGTGTGTGTGGGGTGCGTGTGCGTGTGTGTGTGTGCGTGTGTGTGCGTGTACGTACATCATTCTTGAATAAAGCTGAGAGCTGATAACGGTAGTGCTGCAGAGCTGCAGAGGTTGAAAGAATAAAAGTGCGTGTGTGTTACCTATAATGCCGCTGTCCTTACTCTCAAGCGTGGAGCTGGGGCTGGTGATTGTGCCGCTGGGGCTGCGCTGGCTGGCATTTGGACGAGTGGAGCTGTTGTTCAGAGTGGAGCATGGGCTGTCTGTACACGCAGACGCTGTACTACTGGTCAGAGTGGAGCAAGGACTCACCCCCTGATTCACTGAGCCCTACACACACACACACACACACACACACACACACGCACACACGCACACACGCACACACACACACACAGAGAGAGGCTTTTAAGCTTTGATGTTTTATGAACACACTGTTAAATCCAATCATGTAAGCGCTGCTATCTTTTTCAGCTTTCTGATAATACTGAGAGAGAGAAGCGAGGGAGAGAGAAAAGACTTCATCACTACAGAGGAATGGTCTACAAAATTAAGCTTACAGATAAATATCAAAGCCGTACACCAATAAACTACATGCCGATCAACAGATTCCCTTTTCAGGCGAGCGCTGAGAGTTCACTTTGAGTTCAGCCTTTTTTCACACTCCAAACAGATCCAGCAACATCCACTGTTTGAGCAAATAAATCAGCTTCTCATTAGTCACACAGAGACACATGTTTGGAGTAAGATCACTCACCACGTTATTCATCTGTACCAAAACAAACCAAGGACAAAACTGCTCTATGTTAAAACCATCACAAAGCTCTGAAACTCAATCTGTCTTGATTCTACTCTCTGCTCCTCTTCCAATTACTCAGCAGCATCTGATCACATCACTGCCTTCTGTACAAATCTGCTAAACTGGCGTCTTATTCAAATCACCTGATCAGATGCACAAGTACGAGCACAAAATATGTTGTACTCTCAGAATGTCGTAATGTGTAACAGTTGAGTGCAAAAGCTTTCATAGCCTTTTAAAACCAACTAGACAGGGTTTGCAGATGTCGCTTCATTATCACGAGTGGAAAAGTGTGTGCTAAGATATTAACAGTAAAGCAGTCTATGCTATTTCTAAAAATATTATTAACATGAACTTATTTCATTTGCCTCAGGGAGGCGAAATAAAGCCCCTGCTGTTTGTTACAGGTTGTTGTGTATCTCTGGAAGTTTGTGTTTACTCTTTAGCAGTGTCTTCGTGTCTATTTCTACAGCTCTGTTAAATTATAATCATTTCAGTTTTTACATCTCCTGATTCCACTGAATCCATAAAGAATCTGTTTAAAGCTGCTGAAGCTTTTCATGCCTTAATAATAAGAAAGTAAACTGTTGACTGATGCAACATTTATGGCATTTGGCAGTCGCCCTTATCCAGAGTGCTTTGAAGATTTTATCAATGAATACATTGATAAAGGTTCACTAGGACATGGACTGAGAATGCAATCAGGCTAAAAACTCTGTTGGGCATATAGACAAGTTTTAAGTGATGTAAATGAACATTAATGTATACATTATTTACAGTGAGACATCATGTTTGCCAAAAAAGATGCTTACTTTAACTGTTTTGTAATCATATTTATGCCAAGGCACAGATTATTAATCAGATATTATAATTAAATAAATAATGATTATCTGTATTTGAGATTTAATTTTCCCCACCCAGAACCCAAGGAGGATGCAAATACACTGATCAGGCATAACATTATGCCTAATACTGTGTTGGTTCCCCTTTTGCTGCCAAAACAGCCCTGACCCATCGAGGTATGGACTACACTAGATCCCTGAAGGTGTGCTGTGGTATCTGGCACCAAGATATTAGCAGAAGATACTTTAAGTCCTGTAGGTTGCGATGTGGGGCCTCCAAATTACAGGACTTAAAGGTTACTTACAGGACTTAAAGGATACTTTTGATAGATACTGACCACTGCAGACCGGGAACACCCCACAAGAGCTGCAGTTTTGGAGATGCTCTGATCCAGTCGTCTAGCCATCACAATTTGGCCCTTGTCAAACTCGCTCAAATCCTTACGTTTGCCCATTTTTCCTGATTCTAACACATCAACTTTGAGGACAAAATGTTCACTTGCTGCCTAATATATCCCACCCACTAACAGGTGCCATGATGAGGAGATAATCAGTCTTATTCACTTCACCTGGCACTGCTCAGAATGTTATGCCTGATTGATGAATTTCCATTAAATGCGTCTTCTAAGAGGTCCAAGATAAATATATTTTGACAAATATTTTATCAAAATACAGCTATATTGCTATTTCAGTCCTAAAACAGGTGAGGAAGTTATGACAAGTGAATTTAAATGTATTGTTAGGGAACAGGCGTAATATCAGTTTCAGAAGTATCTCAGTAAAATCATTTCTCAGCCTGTCCCTTTAGAGCTACAAAGTAAAGAAGCAAACTTTATCTTGTCATGTTATTTTGAATCAGACTGAAAATTTCAGAAAATATTTGAGATCTCAAACTTAAAGTTGGCATGATGTAATCTAGACGCTGTTAAACTACATCAACAGCAACAGCTCACAGAGACAACGTGCATACTCTAGTCTGCATTAACCATCAGGATTACACCCAAACCCCATGGACCAATCTGCAGAGGTTTGGACAGATCCCCTCATTAACATGTATTAAGTGAGAAAATTAGCAAATGTTAAACGAGTAAAATGGGGGGAAAAAAAGAAAAAAAAAGAGCTGGAATCAACACAATTAGGAAGTAGGAACTTGAAAAATGAAAGGAATATTTTTAGCATATCCTATTAAATAAACAAGATGACTGAAAAAATGAAATAAAACAAAAAATGTAGATTTAGATCAATTTTACGGGGGAAAAATGTGAAAAACGAGTGTTCCTAATGGTTAAAGGAATAGAAGTAAATGAAATAACATCAACAAAACCCATACAATATTTGTACTGATTAAAAATAACTAGTGTCCAGTTTCACAATCGAGGTCACGTACCCTGACAAAAACTTTGATCCAAGATTAAATTTTATATTTCCCAGTTTTAATCAGCACTCCCAATTCCCAGAATTCCCTTATATAACATTAAAAACATTTTAAAAATAGTCTCCAAAGCCATTCAAGATGTAGTCCAAACAGAATCTACAAGCAGTAGATTTAAAGGCTTCTTTGCTTCTTCCACACAGTTAAACACTAATTATTTCCCAGTCGCATATAAGCAAGAGCCTTCGTAATGCGCTCCGTTTCCTTTACACACTCTCCAGATCATCTGAGGACAGATCAGTGAAGAAACATTGAACTGCACAACTGAACACAAAATTAACACAAATCAATAGCATGCACTCGTAGACAAGCCCTCTAGAAACGCAATGTAAACACAAGCACATGCTCGCACCTGATCAAAGTTTCTGAAAGCCTTATTTTAAGAAAAGAGACACTCCAGTAAGTCTATAATCCAGCTTCACTGATCCTCTCTTCTCATACACTCAAACAAGTCTGCCTCTTTGACCCTCCTGTCCTCCTCTGGCTATAAGTGTTGTTTCACTATTGCTCATTTCTAAGACTCTCTCTCTCTCTCTCTCTCTCTCTCTCTCTCTCTCTCTCTCTCTCTCTCTCTCTCTCTATCTATCTATCTATCTATCTATCTATCTATCTATACTGTCACTCTCATTTGCCTCTCTTGTCCCTCTCTCTCTCTCTCTCCCCTCTTCTCTATTCTCCAGCATCAGCTGCAGTAGGAAAATGAAATACCTTCTTCTCATTTTTCTCGTCCATAGGTATGCGCGTAGAGCCTGGGATGCCTTCACCCAGCAAGAAGCCCAAGCGTGTCATCAACTCCTGAGTGGCGGGGGAGGAGCCAGGAATGGTTGGCTCTGAAACACAGACAGAGAAAGAGAAGGGAGGGAGAGAGAAGGGCGAAAGGGGACAGACAGAATGTGAATGGCAGAGAGACAGAAAGACAAGCAGGAGAGGGACAGAGAGAGAGAGAGAGATGGGGGGGGATCATCAGTTTCCCACACATGAACAGAATTGTGCTTTGGCATCATTCTATATAGTGTTTCTCCATTGAGAGTGTGCTGTAAGCTGGAGTGACAAGTGTCTTTGTACCACACACACACACAGCTTTCTTTGTGAGGACTTAACTATTGACATAATTAATGCAGCAATTTAAAAAATAAAAATTAATCAATCAATCAATCAATAAACAAACAAACAAACAAATAAATAAATATGATTTCTGCTGTTTTTTTCCAGTTTTATCAAAAATATTTGGTCCTTACCAAGATATAAAAACATGCCCACATATACCACACACTCCTCATTGAGGATGCACAAGGCAGTGCTGAGGTCTCCAGTGTGAGTGCACTGTTTGACTGTTTGCAGTCTAAGCTCTTCAAGACAGGAAGAGAATATTAATGTGTGAAGATGGCCCTCAGCGTCATTCGTCTGTCACCAGGCACAGCAAGCCAAGTATGACTGTTATGCACCATCGTTCTACATCTGAGCTTGTTAAGGATTTCCCAAACACGTGTGACTACAAATGTGTGCATGATTGAAATGAGCTGTTTATACTGTAGGAGTCCATATTTAGATCATACTTCAACAGCTGAGAGACATCCTCAGGAGGTCATCTTAATTGGGATGGCGAATATATCATATTACAATACATAAAGGACAACATGCTTCATGTTATTAAGCTTTTCTGTCAAAACAGTAGAGGTAAATTATTTTTTAAAAATCATATGAACATGTTTTAATTCAACATCAAGTGCAAAGAAAATAAGGGAAAAAATAAAATGGTAAAAAAAAAAATGGATACAGTACAAATCCATTCAGTGCAAAATATTCACACACACTTACACACCTGGATAGCAAATTAGAGTAATCCTCTAGCAAATGTGCTGATATTTTCTCTCACTGCACTCCAACACTAAATGAACCTTTATAAAGGAGTGATGAAAGTATTCCATCATCATCCTCTAGCACACACACACACACACAAACCCACTCCCATCACATCCCCCTCTCCAGCTCACATATTAATACCACTGACAGACCATCAAATTACCTTATACCCCCTTCTGGAATCTAAAGCAGCTATACACGTCAACTTGATACACAGTCACACAAACACCTGGTAGCAAGATGCACAAATAAGAAGCAACACCTGCATACAAAATCCCAAGAGATCAATCATTAATATGTAGATTTCTATTCTATACATCAGGTCTTTATCTCTTCACCGAGGAATACAGAGCTCTCAGCTCTGAAAAGCATGGCGTCAGTGTGATCCACGACAATAGGGGTTTGATTGTGTGTAAAAGAGCTGAGAGGAGTAACTGAACAATCTCATTACTCTCATGACTGCTGTTCAGAAATTATGCACATAAACATCGGTGGAAAAGTGGCCTACTCGTCCATAACGCACGACCTTGATTAAACTACTGGATTCATCATAATACGCATGTTCTTTAAAACCGTTAAGAGTTTCATTTCAGCCCCTTACTGTACTATACAGCGATACTAGACTACAGTGAAATCTGCATTGCAATTTCTCATTGACATGCGGTACACATTCCTCCTATCTCTTGCTCGCTCTCTCAGTCTTAATAGCTTACACTGAATCACAGATTTCTTTCCGCCTGTTCGGTACAAGAAAACCACCTGTTACTACAGCAACAAGCAGTTAACAAACGCTTTTTGACTACCCGTAGAGAAAAGCTAAATGGGAGCGATGGCATGAATAATTAATTGATATGCAAAATTGTTGGAAAAATTTTCATGCAAGCTGAGAGCTATTTCAGGTACATATTATCAAGAATAAAAAACTCTATCTACAATCCATCTGTATGTATGCGCTACAGAATCAATGTACACCCATCATTCATTCACTCTCATTAATTCAATCCTCTTCAGTGTTTGCTTTACAGCTTAGGGTTACAGTGAATCTGCAGCCTGGATACATGCACATACACACGCTCATTCACACCCATCTGGTATAGCCATCCACCAGCTTGTTTTGGGAATCAAACCAGAGAGAACATGCACAGGACTGAACCTAGGATTTTGGAGCTGTGACACAATACAATCTGCTGCGCCGTCACGAAGATCTTAATAAATTTCAGACATATAAAATCTCCACTTATGCAAGCTGAGTGTTTGGTCTCAGTCCAGCCAAAAATCCTCTATGATGAATGGTTTCAATTGTTTCTGGTCATTTGTAGAAACAACTGAAACAAAAGAAAACCATAAACTATAAAAAGAACTATGTCTTGTATAATACTTTCCGATAAAAATCACCCACACTACTATTACTCAGAGCCAGTTGTGTACCACAGAGCAATTGCACATGGACAGTGTGTTCTGCTTTCTATTAACAAAAGTGAATTTATTCTTTATTGCAATGTGAAGGCAGCTGATTGTGGTGATTATGTTTGGGAAACCAGCAATTGGTTGCAAACCGCCTTTTGACATTTTGACATTGAACTTTTCAGACTGATTGTAAAGTAAAACAGTTTGTTTGTTTTAGTACTCCTATACTGTTATATTGTATGATTACGGAGAAACTACACTGAATAAACTGGCTACATATACTGATCAGGCATAACATTATGTCCACCTGCCTAATATTGTGTCGCCCCCAACCCCCCTTTGCTGCCAAAACAGCCCTAACCCTTCGAGGCATGGACTCCACTAGATCCCTGAAGGTGAGCTGTGGTATCTGGCACCAAGATACCTTTAAGTCCAGATCTGGCAGCAGATCCTTTATGTCCTGTAAGTTGCAAGGTGGGGTCTCCATGGATCGGACTTGTTTGCCCAGCACATCCCACAGACGCTCTATTGGTTAGAGATCTGGGGAATTTGGAGGCCAAGTCAACACCTCAAACTCATTGTTGTGCTCATCAAACCATTCCTGAACCATTTTTGCTTTGTAGCACAGCGCGTTATCTTGCTGGACAAGGCCACAGCCATCATGGAATACCGTTTTCCTGAAAGGGTGTACATGGTCACTGTTTAGGTAGGTGGTATGTGTCAAAGTAACATCCACATGGATGGCAGAACCCAAGGTTTCCAGCAGAACATTGCCCAAAGCATGACATTGCCTCCGCTGGCTTGCCTTCTTCCCATAGTGCATCCTAGTGCCATGTGTTCCCCCGGTAAGCAACGCATACACACCCAGCCATCAACGTAATGTAAAAAAAAAAAATAAATAAATAAATAATAAGTGAATTATCAGGTTTCAATTCAGAACACATTTACAAGAGGACGACCACCAAGAACTCCAAATGACCCCAAAGCCATTCAGCATCATAAGCCAAAATATCTTGTTCATGGTCGATTAAGCACACTTCCTACTTAGCCTGGTGCTGCCAATGCCCTCTGAAAGTGCCTGTGTGCACAACGTGGGGTTAACCAACACACCTGAAACACACTCGTGACTTTACTGAAAAGGGCTTCACACTGAATAATTGACATGAAATTAGACTTGGGTTTTAATAAACCCTGACTAGATTGGGTGGCGGTTCACCACTTTCAGGGTCCTGCTAAATCATATTCCAATTTGCATTTCAATACATCATGTGTGCTACATCATCATCATCAACATTAATGTTTGGTTCTATGTGGATTTAACAGGACATAGTCTGACATGTCCTAGCACGTCTGGAGCGTCCGAATTAGCGCTGGCCATGGAGTTGCTGAGAAGCAAGCAAACAAATCTCATTAAGGATTCTGTGAGGGATTGAGCTGTCTGGCCCTGCAAGGGGAGTTGAAATGGATTAATTAGTTTTAAATATTTCGCTGACCCCTGGGCTATTTCATTTCCCTGCTGTCACCACATACACACTAGGTTAGGTCGTCATTGTGAGGCTCGGCAAACCTGGATTTTTATCTTACAGGTATGAGGATATCTCATATGGCGCTTGAGTTTAAATATAATCTGTGTAGGCATTATCAACACCGAGACGTTTCACTGTCTGATATAACAATTTAGGACAGCCAAATCTGAAAATCTGACCTGTGAAACAGCTTGCTTTCCTTTTCTGGAGAAAGGAAATGACAGGCTTGCTCTATGCTGTGAGTTAGCACCTAGACAACCAAACAACTGAAGAAACGGGGAATACAGAGTTATGTTTTAATTCCAACACGTCAAACTCTCATTATAGTTTATAGTCCACTGTAATCAAACCATGCTGAAGCTCTTCAGTACAGAAACCGTGTTCGGATGTGAAAAAAAACAACAAACAAAAATAGAATATAACGGTTGGATTCCATATGCAAAATATATTACACCTGCTTAGGTGTTTTTGGTTTGTCTAGCTTTAAATCCCACATAACACCAACTTCTTCAGAACAAATTTTACTCCAGCTACACTATATGGCCAAAAGTATGTGGACGTCTGCTCCAAATACCTGTATGTGAGCCTTCTCCAAATTGCTTGCTCAGCATCAGTGGCTGCACAAGCAGACCCCACCCACATCACATCCCAAAATCTAGTAAATAAGCCTTCCATAGTGGTGGCTGCTATAGCAGCAAATGGGGGACCATTTCCATAATAACAGCCATGGTTTTGGAATGGAGGTAGTGGACATGGAGGTGATGGAAGATTTGACCATATAGTGTATATCAATCCAGTTTATCAGCTGAAATTCGGGGGTGGGCCTCAATAAGTTTGTATTTAAAACATATTTCTTTGCATGTCAAGACTTGCCCTAAACTCAAAAAAGATGCATATAAAATAACAACCATTGTAGACGGCACCAACCTGTATCTGAGCACCCGTTTCATTTCTGACCACACTTAGATTCAAAAGACTCAATGCACACTTGTGTAAGCTGTTAAAACGGTCAGTGACAAACACCTGAACCTGACTGTCCTGTCAGCTGAAAACACAATTCACAGCTTTGTATTATTTTTATTACTTTCAAAAAAAGTTTGACCTAAAAGTCACAGTGTGTTTTTGTCCTCATGTGCATACTTTAAAGTCCAGCTACAAGCACTGCTCTAGAGATAATGACAAAGCCGAGTGCATGATGGTAGCAGACTGGCCTGTGAGGGAATGATAAGCTCACATACAGATACTTTGCTCTCTATAAGACAATCATTTTAAAGCTTGCAGGCATAACTGCTTAGTGTAGACAGTGATAATGGTTAGAGAGAACATTCAGAGGCCTGCATTAAATCTCACAGTTGTTGTGAAAGCTGCATTCAGTCAGCTACTTGCTCTCACTGACAGCTGTGGTATTTATTAGCAGCATAATGAATACAATCACAACTAATATGCATATTAAACATAATTGGCTAATCAAAGCCAATCAGCATTTAGTTACTTGGCATCCTAACTGCAAAGGAGTGAAGGCGCAGGTGGAATTTTAGGTGATGAATCAGTTCTACACCCTGTGTGAAAATCTGACACTAAATAACACAGTTGGTTAATAAGAAAGTCCACTCACAAACAGTCAGTGCATGAATGTGGCATATGCCTGAATGTGGCCTGCTACCAACAGAGACTGTGAGATATATTTACTTGGCATTGTGTGCAGTAATTGTTGTGATATAAACAAAGTTTTTTTGAACATGAAAAAACAATAATTTACAATAATAATAAGCCACTGTGTATAAAATCTCAAGCTGGATGTTCTGGCTACTCAGAGCTATGCACATAAAACGGCTGACGTTATCCAGGCCTGACACAGTCTCCCAAGACGTACATAAAACCTGACAGTTTAACAGACATATCAAATCCTTAACAGAAGAGTCAAAGCCTGGCTTCTGGACTCATGACCATCACCTGAAGCCGGACATAAATCAGAGCTCATATCCGAACATGATACACTGGTATAGAACAGACTCCTTTAAAAGAGCCACAGTCGTCATAATACTTCTCTTAATCAGGATCTAATCGTGGACGATATAGTCGAGGTGTGAAAGTTCTCCGGTCAATCAGGGTGTGATTAGTGCAAACCATTCAAAAGGAACACTATCCTGCAGTCCCAATGACTCTGCAATCAGCAACTGACTGTCTAATTTAGGGTCATTATCCTGAGTAAATTAACCTTAATTAACACATAACTGCTGCAAGTCCCTCTCAGACTGAGCTCCATTGCCAATACAAGCACAATAACGTGAAAGTTCAGACCAATGTTCACTCTAATTGGAGGTTTTAGGTGTTTTTTCCCCCTCAAACAGAACTGATTAGTCTGAAAATGCCCAGCTGTCACCTTACAAACAGCTAAAGAAACAATATTCAAAACTTGCAAAGGTTAGGACAGTGGAGAAAAATATAACCTTAGTTTTTGATAAAGATGCACAAAACTGTTCAATCCATCAATAAAGGTCCCAGTTTTGTCCTTAAGTCTCATTAAAGATTTAGATCAGCATTGCATTCACATAGCACCCATTCATTCCTCAGCTTAGGGTAATGCAGCCCACAACTGTCTTTGGATGTGAGTCCAGCACGTTAAGTCAGCACTGCCCTCTGTGCGTTCGAGCTAAAAAGTGAGGAGAAAAAACCCATCGTGTTCGTCTTTTGTCAATAACAAGCTAGCCAGCTAACAGTGACAAGTGATGTACATATTCCTCTTCAAAACAGAAAACTGCATGTTGATTGATGTAAAGCAAATAATTGTACACCGATCAGGCATAACATTATGGGCACTGCCAGGTGAAGTGAATAAGACTGATCATCTCCTCATCACGGCACCTGTTAGTGGATGGGATATATTAGGCAGCAAGTGAACATTTTGTCCTCAAAGTTGATGTGTTAGAAGCAGGAAAAATGGGCATGCGTAAGGATTTGAGCGAGTTTGACAAGGGCCAAATTGTGATGGCTAGACGACTGGATCAGAACATCTCCAAAACTGCAGCTCTTGTGGGGTGTTCCCGGTCTTCAGTGGTCAGTATCTATCAAAAGTGGTCTAGGGAAGGAACAGTGGTGAACCGGTGACAGGGTCATGGGCAGCCAAGGCTCACTGATGCGCGTGAGAAGTGAAGGCTGGCCCGTGTGATCCGATCCAACAGACGAGCTACTGTTGCTCAAATTGCTGCAGAAGTTAATGCTGGTTCTGATAGAAAGGTGTCAGAATACACAGTGCATGATGGGTCAGGACTGTTTTGGCAGCAAAAAGGGGGACCAACACAATATTAGGCAGGTGGTCATAATGTTATGCCTGATCGGTGTACATACAGCATTATATATACAATGTAGCAACTGATGCTATGAGAGACTTGCTGAACTCAGATGACGAGAACATCCTGAGTGTGCAAGTAGAGGTTCGTGGTTGAGAAGATGTTGTTTGTTTTTTTCCAGAAGGAAATGGCAAGTTATTTAATTTTCTCTTGATCCATATTGCTCATGTTATCCTTGATCAGGATAAAGCACTTACTGAAGATGATTAAATGAGCAGATAAATAGTGTGTATTAGCCTACAAACATTAGTCTTGGTTAGACTTGATAGAAATGATTGCATTGTGTTTCAAGGAGAAGATACACAATTGTTGTGTGTATACATCTACTACTGTAGACGATTAAATAAACAGCTGCTATATCAACACAATGAGTGAGCAAAAAATCTTCATGTCATGTGTGTATGAAATGAAGCCAACATCTGGTAACGGCTTACAGCAGCAGCCAGCTACATCCTCTGTAAAATCAAACCTAGCTTGACTTCTTGTAGAAAACAGCAGGACAAAACTGTGGAGGCAGCCAGGTGGAAAATGACTGCCGGCGCAAAGAGTTTGAGTTGGTGTCTTTCTTATGCTTAATATGATCTCCTTCTGCTCAGACATCCATTACTGTTACAATCTTCTGCATGGCATCGGACGGGAAAATGAAGCTATGAGGAAGAAAGATGGATGAGGCAAAAACATCATTATCTACATCCTTGCTGGTTTACTGGCAGTTAAAGTTCTTTCTCTTACAGCGCAAAGGTAGTGTGTTTGTGATGAAGTGGAATGTATGAGCACACTGGCTCTGCAAGGCTATCTTATCACGGTCTTATTTATGTGACGGCGTGCACTTGTGCGTGTGAAAGAGAGTCGGCTTGCATTCATTAGGAACCGGGTTTACTTTATAAAAACACACCAAGTGCTTTAATGAACACTTGATGAATGCAGCATTTCGTCTTTCCTGCTTGTGCTCAGAAGATGTGAAGCTTACAGCTGCCATATTAAATGGGCCGGGTGCTCTGGAGTGAAGGAGAGGAGAGGGGGAAATCTCGACTCTTGACGTAAATCCCCACGTTTGGGATCCTTCTCATGAGCTGCGAGAAACATACTAAAACACAAACTCTATGATGAATGCCCAGTTGTGAATCTGGTCCACTGGAGGGTAGAAACATACTGGCACAGTCACAAACCTTGCTGGCAACAGCTGTAATTAGACAACAGGAAAAAAGTGATTGTATAGAAGAGAGAGTGAGATATCAGTGCAGTGGTTGGTCTAATTTGCGTACATCTCCTACATCACAAAGACGCGCTACTTAGTAAAAACAGCTCTGTTGATCAGAGTTGTCAACTGCCTCAAGGCTTTCTATACACAGCCTGCTCCACTAAAGAGATTCTGCACAGGTTTTAGCAGTTTTCTGTTATGCTGTCGGCTCCTTGGTAACTAAGAATAAAAGAGCAAGAAGAGCGATTTCAGTGCTGTAATTTGTTGCCATCTTTTACTCAAATTGGCACAGCAGAAGAGAAAGATAAGATGGTTGATGATATGGGTTTTTCATTTGAAATTTTCAGCAAATGAAGCTCTTGAATGAGCCGTTGTCCCCCCCCCCCAAATAAACGGAGCACAAGCTTCTCTAGGGCCTTGATAATAAACCAGAGATTGATGATCCATTGCTGCAGCAAGTTATGTGGTGTACACATAGCCTCATTACAATAAAATAATAATAATAATAAAGCAAAAAAAAAAATCCCAGACGCTTGTTACAAGTCAGCTGTAGCTGCTAGAGTTTAGTTTTTTACCCAGTTTAGTTAATTACCCATTAACAAGGTCAGTAATGCTGAAGACAAGACTATAAATAAACAACAATGAACAGGTTGCACCTAAGCTCATTATAAAAGTATACAGTGTGCCTGCATGTGCTCTGTGTTGAACAGAAGCAAAGATATTAAGGCTATTAAGGTTCATAAAGGACTTCAAGGTTAAAAGGAGATACACATTAGGAGATACGATTTTTTTCTGTTGATCTAAAAGCTGCAGGAGCCAACCATTGACTATATAGTCAATCATGTCAAGCCTATCCCAATAACTTTATACAGTTTAAAGATCAGAAACTCTTCTCTTCTACTCCTTTAACCAAGGCTTCTGTTGTTCCCTTCCTCCTCAGCTGTTCATTGATATGTACATATTAAACCTTAAATCTTTCATAGCCCATTTCTTAATATAAACGTCTACGTTTTATGTAATAGAAGTCCACGTCTCCTTTTCCTTCTCTCTCTCTCTCTCTCTCTCTCTCTCTCTCTCTCTCTCTCTCTCTCTCTCTCTCTCGCCACAGCTGTGCAAGTATATAATCCTGATTCTAGCCGAATGAGAAATTTGGCTTGCGGAAATGAGAACCTGCTGAAGGGTTGAGGCAAATTAATTCAGCACGGTGTACACACTTCTCTACTCTCATCTCTCTCTTGCGCCCATCCTCTCATCACTCAGTTTCCTGCAAAAATACAACTAATCACACAATCCATGCAATCCACACATGCCTCACTATCTCACACACAAACATGCAATCTGCTCTGCAGAGACTAGAGCATGCTGACATATTCCAGATTACCGCAAGTGTCCCTGAGTGTGTGTCTGTGTGTGTGGAGTGATGAACAGATAAACAGATGTGCACTTTTCCACATGGAGCTAGAGATGAGTATGCATCTGGAACTAGCAGTAAAGATAAATGGGGGGAAAAAAACCAGGAAAACAGGAAGAGTGAAAGTAGAGAGACAGCAAAATAAAAACGAGAACAAAAGGAGGTTGAGATAATTACAGCAATTGACTTGAGTGCAAAACCCAGACCACAGCTGATACAAATCAGACAACTGTTGCATCTATCTCTCTCTCTCTCTCTCTCTCACACACACACACACACACACACACACACACACAGGTTCCATGTCTCAAAGAATGCACTGCCCAAGTGCCTATGAAATTCTATCTCTCTTCAAAGCAGAACAAAAGATGTTCAGCCTTGCATCTCAGTGACTCACTCAGTCATGCTCATAGACGGAGTACTCACACTGACACACACACACACAGACAGACTTTCAAAAAGACTTGCTTATGAATTTTCACACTGTTGTTCAGTGGACAAAGCACTGCACTGCACGGCTCAAACCAGCAATAGCCATCTTCATCAGATTTGAAGGTTGAATGACTTTCCTTCTCAGCAACCTCAACTGGTGACAAATTAAAAGAAAACCAACACAGAAGTGGTTTTCACACTGGGCACATTTGCTGTGGTCCGAATCAGAGTGTGATTGTTCCTGGTGTCCCTGTCGCTTCATTTCACCACACCCTGGTGTATTTGTGTTCACCTTACATAAATCACAAATGTACATACAGAGCACAGTGTGACTCACCATATTTTTTTCCCTCACAATGTTCCACTTCACATGGTACATGTGTATTGTGGAAACTACTGATGTCGTTATCGGCTAAAACACATGCGCAGGTTACTTTACTTCCTGAGAAGTTTGAGCTGTGGTCACTATCATATGAATCATGACCGTGTTCCAGTGTAACCAAACTCGGACCACCTTTTACCGGTAGTCTTGGTTTTAGTACTGCAGTGCGCTTCCCAGTTCTCATGACAGCTTTCACCTTACTAATTTTTCATGCAAACTATTTATTGATTCAAACTAAACTGTCAGTGTGAAAGCACCTAGAGTCTTAATAAGGTGTTGGATCAGCTGCCAGAACAGCTCCAATGCATAATAGCACAGAGTACATGTCTAAGGAACAGTCCTGTAGTGAAGAACATCATTTGGATGATGATGGTGGTGGTGAAGAGTGCAGTCTAACACCTCACTCCAAAATGTTTTGAGTGCTGATGAACAAATGATAACGGTAAGTGAGCACCTGAGATAAAACCTAAAATAACACTGAGTTCTTTTGAAGGCTGCCAGAGGAAGAGATGAGAGAGGATGAATCTAAATCTCTCAGATAACTTTAAGCTCATGTGACAATGAACAAAGCTGTTCCTGTAGCTAAAGCATAGCAAAGTCAAATATTTAAGCAGAGACTATGGGCATCGTTTCCACAACTACGATCGGCAGAGTACAACCTGCTAACAGATGAGCCAGAATATTTGCGCTGGCCCTCACCAAGACACAACAGTGGCTGATTCTACAGAAATACAGCAAGGCATGAATATGCTGTAGCCTTTAGGTATAAAGATTTAAATTTACAGATGCTTTTATCCAACGTGATCCAAAACAGTCCATGTAGCTGAGCAGTGGGGAGCTATAAGGGTCCAAGCACCCAACAATTGCTCTACGATAGGAACCTATTCATTGCTCAGGGGTCAAAATGAATATTATCAAACACTTTTCTGAGCAGACAAGAGCGTGATCAAAGAAGAGCAAGATGGCACAGCAGGCAGCACTGCTTTCTTGCAGCTCCAGGGTCCAGGATTCCATCCTCAGCTTGGCTTACTGTCTGTATTCACCATCCAAAAACATGCCAGTAGGTGGATAAGTTAATTGGAGGTGTGTGTGTATGCATGTGTGTTGTCCCATGTGGTGGAGGCAGTGTATTGCTCTGGGCAATGTTCTGATGGGAAACCCTGGATGCTGGCATTTATGTATAGAAGACTTTGACACACTACCTAAACATTATTGCAGACCAAGTGCAGCTCTTCATGGTAACTGTATTCATTAACCACAGTGGCATCTTTCAGCAGGATAATCTGCTCAGCCATACTGCAATAATTGTTCAGGAAGCGTTTAAGAAACATGACAGAGTTCAAGGTGGTGACTTGGCTTCCAAATTTCTCAGATCTCAATCCAATCAAGCATCTTTGGGAAGTGCTGGACAAAGACTTCTGACCCATAGAGGTCCCAAATCACAATCTTTGTATCAGCTGCTAATGTCCTGGTGCCAGATACCTTCAGAGGTCTTGTGGAGTCCATGCCTCATCAGGTCAGGGCTGTTTTGGTGGCACAGGGAAGACCTACACAATTCTCCACTATTTCTTGGTCCCTACTTAAATGTTAGCTAGTTTATGAACATTGACCATATTGGCTGCATTGTACAAAAGGTCAGATTTTTCTCATGCCTAATCTTTTCTGTGATCAGATGAGGCATGTTGATGGATTTGATCTACACTGAATCATGAGGTTTTGGACAAGCTTGTGGAGATCATGTCAGCTTGAGTATTAATATTGAATATATAATATATATATAATATAAATATTAAGAATATATAATATTTCAAACATTCTATTTTTTTTACTTGCATCACAGTCCACACTATAACTTGTAATCAAAATTGTTATATTAAGTTAGAAAATAAATGTATAAAATTAAAATAGAATTATTTTTACTAGTGCTCTCAGACTTTTTGACCCCACTGTATTTATATGGATGCTTGAATGCTGTTCAGGATAATGTTCAACATCCAATCAAAGGCTCCACAGTCTCCTGACTGGCCGCTGCATATAACTATTTTCCTCTGTAACCAAGTGCCAGCTTCCTAATGTTGAAGTGAATGAAGGTCTACAGCTCTTTCAGTTAGCACTCAAACACCTGGGTGTCTGGCATCCCACCAAACCGGCTCAGGAAATTAAGCGTCATTACTGAATATTTACGCTGAGCCTAATAGGGCATTATTGAATGCTATTACTGAGCTTATGTAAACCACATTGTTAGTTCTTCAGGCTAAGAATTCCTTCAGTAATGGCAGGTGATGGGTGATGAGTGGTGGTGATTCCCAGGAACAGCAGGGAGTCTTGGGAATGCCATGGGCTGCATTTCCTTCATGCTGTCCAACTTTAACAGCAGGAGAGAAGCACCAGATCTCGTACTGTGTTGCAGATATATGCCACCCACACAGGCATTTATTTTGCTAACCATGTCTCTCTCTGTCTGTCTTTCAAAATGTGCAGGAATGCTAAAAAACTGTGTACATGATCATTAAATAAAGTTTAAATCTAAATGCAGCATTTAAAATAATACATTGAGATTAATGGTTTAGTTCAGACAAGTTCTAAATTTTTGTATGCCTCCACTACTAGGTGTGTAGATTCACTATGTTTATGCGATGTGAGATCACTAGTGAGATTCTCGTTAACACAATATTTCAACAACATGGAATTATCACTGTGCATGCAGCAGATGAACTGGTTATAATGGTACAATAAGATTTTGGAATGCATCCAATCAGGGTGAAAGTCACACCAAGGTCAAATGTCTGAAACTGAATAGTTTTTATGCAGATCGAGTGAATTGTGTGTGTCAGTGTGTGTGTGTGTGTGTTACTTATAAAAATACACTCTGTTAATGTTATGTGAAGGGCAGTTTTGTTTGAGCATGAAACTGTGGCCATCGGTCTTTGCAGATCCTATCTGAATCACACAAAATTAAAACAGTATGGGAGACCTCCCATGTAAACATGCTGGCAGTTGGGTGTGTATGTAACAGTGTGTGTGTGTGTGTGTGTGTATGCGCCTGTCTCAGATATCTTCAGTGTGTGAGGGCAAACAGAGAGCAAATGGGGTGTGTCAGAAATGGAAGGAATGCACCAAAATATAGCAGGGTACTCTATATCCGGCAATGCTAAAAATCACTGACCGGTCCCCGCATCCCACAACTATTCTCATAGTCCAAATACAGTCCACACACACACACACACACACACACACACACACACACACACACAGAGGCTCAGATGACACACAGTGCACTGATCAACCACCTCAACTAGCCCTGAGGGCCTGATATCATGTCAGGGGTATGATATGGCCATGCCAGTGATGGAGCTGGCACAGACTGACACTCCACTGGCGCCTCCCTGATGAAAACACTTCCCAAAATGCAGACAGCAAAATCACACTTCACAGCTGTTTTTAACACACTAACACCGTAACACAAAACGGCAATTTTGCTTTGCAACACACTTAAACTGTCATATTTCCATAGTTTGGAATAATGATTGTACTTCATCACTCAGCATCTGTAACACAAATCCTAAACAGCTCATTAGCTATCAGATGAGTGACTGTGGGAAAATTGTTTCTGTGCTGATCTGTCTTTATCGATGATGTATGAAATTCCCTGTGCTGCCCTTACTAAGCCCCGCTCACACACTTTATATAGACACAGGGAGCCATAGAGAGCTGAACATCTCTCATTGCCTTTTCTTAGCTCTCCATTTAACTCCTCTGAGCTACGCCCGACTCTAGAGAACATAATAAACATAATAAAGGGGCACACACAAGGAAGCACACTGACAATTACACCCCCACACACAAATGCACATACACTCTCAGAAAGCATACATTACACTCAACTCTAATTATTTAAATGCAACTGCCCGTGTACGAATACAAACACATCCAACTGCGTTCACACTAAATAACATTGGAACATGCAAAAGCAATTTTGTGTGGAACAACCACCACAGGATGCAATCTCACACACACACACCCAACCCACCCACACACACACGTGCGTGTGCACACAAGAGTAGAGAAACCTACATACATGGACTGCATGTCTAGATACACCCCAGATTAACCTGTTTAGCATTAACAGAGAGAAACTGGAACAACTAAAAAAACTGTTAAGAAACAAATCTGTTCTTGTGTCAATAGGCATGGACCATATGTGCAGAATAAAACACACCGGGACATGCTGTTAGCATGGTGAGGCTGGCTATTTTCTTATACCAACACTTCCTAGTGTGTTTTATTCCTCTTACACCTCACAAATTTACCAACAGTTGTTGTTGTTGTTTCGGCTGCTCTCTGTTTGGGGTCGCCACAGCGGATCCTTTCGTCTGCATGTTTCGAGTTGGCACAGGTTCTTGCCCTTCCTGACGCAACCCTCCCATTTAATCCGAGCTTGAAACCGGCACTGAGAGTTAACACTTCAGTGGCTGGGTTAGCTCCCAGCCCGGGACATCAGAAAACATTTCTATTTATAGTTTATATCATAGCAGATTAAAAGACACCACTCTTTTTCTTGGTCTTAAAGTTGATAAGACAAAAAAAATAAGCAGATGTTACAGCTGTAAAGTGTAAAGTTCTTGGCCAGGACTGATGGAAAACTGACAGTTACAAGGTACTGAGACCTGAGACATCTACCAGAAATATTAACAAAACCTCCTTACAGAAATCTCCACCAGATCAACGATCATACCTTTGACTTCATTAAACGTCTTAAACACTAGATTTTAAAATCCATTTATTAGGCTTAGATTATGTGCCGTGTCCAGACAAGTCCTTTGTTGCTATAGAAGCAATAACGTATGAAAATGAGCATGTCGATGTAAACAAGAGTTAAATTACAGCCAACACTAGCGTCAGAGCTGCCGTTATAAATTTATCAACACCTTCTGACATATCAGATTTGAGAAAAACCTGCAACCATCATATTTTACACATCTACAATATACACAAATTACACTACATTTATGCTTGTTTACAGAAAGCAGCAAAACAAAATTCAATAATACTTTTATTTTATTACTAATAGCCATCTAGACTTCCATTACTGTCCAACTAGTATAACAAAGTCCTTCAGTGTTTTAGAAATACTGAGAATACTGTGTGGTGTTACAGTAAAGTAATGTATCATGATATCAGTGTCATACCATTACATGGTCCAGTCCAATGGATCAACACTGGCGACATAAATGTTTCTTTTGTGGTTTGTTAGGAATCCATAGCACACAAACTGATTAACTTCTCACACACACACTATTTATATAAGGTATAAAATCTTAATACGGTGCTCACTATGCCACTATGTATTGGTTGTATGATTACACAATCACGTTCAAAAATCAACGCAAACACACTCACCATCTTTTCTCAGTGCAGATGAGATGGTGTCTCCTGGAACTCGAGGACTCTCCACATATTTAGGTTTCCTGAGTGGTCCTGTTCATGCAGAGAGGACGAGAGAAGACGAGAGAGAGAGTGAAAACGGATCAGGATTCAGCGAGACGCTGGCTAGAACTTTTGACAAGGCATCAAATTGACTGGTGGGCCAGGCTTGGCAGCATTCCCTCTCCATATACACACTCACAAGTCACACTGATAGTAAGGCTGATTACATGGAGCCTGGAATCTCCCTGTCACACACACATACAGATACACACAGAAAACAACTCGGGGAACATAAACTATGCAAGAAGCCACCACAAATTGCCTCAACTGTGTGAAAGACTGTGTCAGTCTGGTCTTTTAATATTCATTTTATGCTGCGCATCTTCCGATTTTTCTCTATAAAACTGTCTAGGTCACACACTTACACTTACACATTCAAAGAGAGCCATTGGATCTTGGCAAGGGAACTCTAGAGAACACTTAACATTTTACAAAGCCAAAAGGCTTTTGTCATGCTCAATCAGTTACAGGCTTATTGGTTTTGTCATGTTGAATCAGTCAAAGCTAACAGATTTTGCCAACAATTCAGCCCAAAACCGCTGCGTGTACAAGCTTGTAAAACTCAGACAGATCACTTCAATGCCTGTAAAGTGCGCTGTTTTCCACTGTTTATTGTTAAGAACCACGGGAAACCCCAGACCTGGAGACTTGGCCAAATAAAGTCATGAGTAAAAAAACTGCAGTTAGTACTAAAGAAACCTTTTAGCACTGTTTTGTCAGAACGGCGTCCAGAATGATTTGCCTTTCTGTAATCTGACAGTATGGGTCAGCCTTGTCCTAATAAAAAGATTAAATCGATGTAAAATTGACTATACCATAGCATACCTTGCTTTTTCTTTCTCCCTAACATTAATGCACAAATATACATGACTTGACAGTGATCTGTGTCAGCTGTGGTGTAATCCTTTAATCCTCACAGTTACACGTTGAAGGTTGGAGGGTGACAGCTGTGCTGTAGGGTCTGCTGCTGGAGACATGGTGTGTGTAAGTGTCTGTAAAGTCGGTCTAAGGTGCACTGCCCTCTATAGAGCCATGCCATGAAATGCAACACCACTGAAACACAAACATACACACACAGGTCCAGGGGTATTCAGTCAAGTCCAGTTATGTTTACATAACATCTGTATAAGCACCTAACATGAGTAAATGGTTAGAACAGTTACCCTTTAACACGTACAGTGTAGTGATTAGTTTCTGGCTATAAATAAGTCTATTTGAATTGGTTTTGTTTTAGAGTTGCACAGTGCCACAGACTGAGCCGATGAAACATTCGTTAAGACTCCTGAGAAGGTAGTGCGTTCAAATCCCAGGTCCATCAAGCTGCCACTGCTGGGCCCCTGAGCAAGGCCCTTAACCCTCAATTGCTCAGTTGTATAAAAAAAAAGAGAGATAAAATGTAAGTCGCTCTGGATAAGGGCATCTGACAAATGTTGTGAATGTAAACAGTTAATCTGTTACAGGGGATCTTCAGCCAACCGCTAGTTGAGCCATCCTGCTTTAAGTGTTTACACTGTATTAAGGATGATTTGTGGCCATACATGTCAGGCATTGCCTTTATTCATTCATACCGCTGGATATTCATTACATCCATCCAATAATTTGTTTGTTGTAATGTTTTGAAGACAGGTCATAAGTACACTGCCAACCGCTCCTGGAAATGTTTCATTTCATGTTTCTGGTTTGGTTTGAGGAGTGTTTGGATCTTAACCCAATCATAGGAGATATACTCCTTAATCAAACAATCAGCGTTGGTTTGTGCATGTCGATGCCTCTCCAGGCTTCCGTGAGCTAGGCTTATACATAAACCACACCTGTGTCTCAACATCATACCTGCTTCTTTGCCAAAGCATAAAATTTTCCCAAGACCCACTGGCAGAAAACGCTTCCTCACTCCTGTAACTTCATGTCTCTCTTATTAGTTCCTATTCACTTGACTGTGGTCAGTTTTTATACATTTATAGGCTCTGCTACATTATGTTTCAATGCATTCAGTTCACCGAAACACTTCGCTGAGTTCACATCTGGACTGCAGTCTGCCGGCTGACAGCTAGTGATATCATAGGGCATAGAACTTTTTCTTCTTTTGGGGGAAAAATAACAACAAATCCAGAAGCAGAAGTGAACACCAGCTTCCTTTTTATTATAAAATTGTGATGTGATGGATGGCTGATGGCCATCTGATATTCAGACTTAACAGTGGTAAAAGTGTGTGAACATGTTCATTCGTTACAAATTTGCACCTGTGGCTAAATGCATACCAGCATCTGTGTGGGGAATTTCACACCTGCAGCCTGCTCTCTTTGACACATTTCCCATGCTTAACAGTGGAATAGCAGGCATTTAAGAGGTGTCAAAGACACACACACCCTAATCAGACACCCTCTGGCTGCGTGTGTAAAAGAGCAACAGAGTCTGTACAGTTACAGAATTACAACATGGGGAGGAATGAATAATGAAACAGATGCTTGAAAATAACTTGAAGAAGACATGCAGCATTCTTCAACATGGACTGTATGACTTCTTCACATTTACAGCTCTCTCCTCACACACACAGTCCTCTGTATGAGCCACAAAAGCCACAGGAAGAGAGCAAACTGTGACAATACTGAGCTTTCTCCTTTCTCTTCTCTCTGAAAAATATCACTCTTCAGTCCAGTGTGTCAAATAAAGGATTTGGAAAGACACGGCCTCATGAAAGATCACTTTTGTGGCAGAACAGACTCATAAGCATGACTAGAACAGAGAACTAGTTTAGAGCTGTTTCATGAGCTATTCAGTCTCTGTAAGACACAAACCACCCAGGTCCTGAGCTGCATCCTAATATACCATCTAATCGCCCAGAAGGAAGCGTGCAGTTCGAGTGGGTTGGATTCAAGTTTCTCTTTTACTCGGGCATGTACATTATGTAAATGTGTAATGCCAGTTGGAGAGCTCTTGGCAGAAACACGTTTCAGTCTCCTCTAACTCTGGTCTGTCTTTAATGGTCACGTCTGTTATACTGCCTTTTAAAAAGCTGCTTGCTCTTGCATTTTACCGTGTTCTCTGAATACAAAGTTGGCTCAAAATGAGTCAGAAAACACAAATAACATACCAAGTGGTTTAATGGATGTGAGCTGGGTCTGAATGAAGGAAGCCAGACAGGCAGAAATTGCATAAAAATAGACTTGTTTTTCTTAGGGACTTAATCATAGTCTAGCTTCAATTTATTTTAAACAGTGTCATGCTACAGGATGAAGAGGGATGACCTGATGTATCCTTGAGCCAGCAGGTTCTGTCTAAGGAGTTATATTTAAGGAATCATAGGTTTCTCGCCTATCATGCGGAAGGCCCGGGTTCGATTCCCAGCCAATGCCTCAACCCCAGCCACTGGATGCAGTGCCGGTCCCAAGCCCGGAAAAATGGGAGGGTTGCGTCAGGAAGGGCATCCGGCGTAAAACATTTGCCAAGTTGATGTGCGGACCAGTTGGTCCGCTGTGGCGACCCCGAACAGGGAGCAGCCGAAAGCATTAACTAATACACTGGCGTGTTGGGTCTTAGGAAAATACTCAGTGGCAGGATGGTGTGATGAAGCCTGATTCCAAGGGGAGTATTTTCCAAAAACTGCACAAGAAGTGTTTCACTCCTCATATACAACAGCAATTCTGTCTCTCTCTCTCTCCCCCTGTCACTCTGTCTCTCTCTCCCCCTGTCACTCTGTCTCTCTCTCTCCCTCTGTCACTCTGTCTCTCTCTCACTCACTCTGTCTCTCTCTCACTCACTCTGTCTCTCTCTCTCCCCCTGTCACTCTGTCTGTCTGTCTGTCTGTCTCTCTCTCTCTCTCTGTCATGCTGTCTCTCTCTCTACCTCTCTCTCTCTCTCTCTCTCTGTCACTCTCTCTCTCTGTCATGCTGTCTCTCTCTCTACCTCTCTCTCGCTACCTCTCTCTCTCTCTCTCTCTCTCTCTCTCTCTCTCTGTCACTCTCTCTCTCTGTCATGCTGTCTCTCTCTCTGTGTCATGCTGTCTCTCTCGGTCATTGTCTGTCTTTCTCTGTCACTCTCATTCTCTCGCTGTGTCACTCTCTCTCTCTCAATCACTCTGTCTCTCTCTCACTCTGTCTCTCTCTCACTCACACTGTCTCTCTCCATCACTCTGTCTCTCTCTCTCTCCCCCTGTCACTCTGTCTCTCTCTCACTCTCTCTCTCTCTCTCTCTCTCTCTCACTCTGTCATGCTGTCTCTCTCTCTACCTCTCTCACTCTGTCATGCTGTCTCTCTCTCTACCTCTCTCTCTCTCTCTCTCTCTCAGTCACTCTATCTCTCTCTCTGTGTCATGCTGTCTCTCTCGGTCATTGTCTGTCTTTCTCTGTCACTCTCATTCTCTCGCTGTGTCTCTCTCTCTCTCTCAATCACTCTGTCTCTCTCTCTCACTCTGTCTCTCTCTCTCTCACTGTCTCTCTCTATCACTCTGTCTCTCTCTCTCCCCCTGTCACTCTGTCTCTCTCTCACTCACTCTGTCTCTCTCTCTCTCTCTCACTCGGTCTCTCTCTCACTCACTCGGTCTCTCTCTCACTCACTCTGTCTCTCTCTCTCCCCGTCACTCTGTCTGTCTCTCTCTCTCTCTCTCTCTCTCATGCTGTCTCTCTCTCTACCTCTCTCTCTCTCTCTCTCTCTCTCTCTCTCTCAGTCACTCTCTCTCTCAGTCACTCTCTCTCTCAGTCACTCTCTCTCTCTGTCATGCTGTCTCTCTCTCTGTGTCATGCTGTCTCTCTCTGTCATTGTCTCTCTTTCTCTGTCACTCTCATTCTCTCGCTGTGTCACTCTCTCTGCCACTCTGTCTGTCTGTCTCCCTCTCTCTGTCACTCTCTCACTCTCCCTTTCACTCTCTCTCTGTCATTGTATCTCTTTCTCTGTCACTCTCTCATTCTCTCTTTGTGTCACTCTCTTTCTCTGCCACTCTGTCTCTCTCTCTATCTCTCCCTGCCACTCTCTCTCTGTCATTCTGTCTCTCTTTCTCTGTCACTCTCTCTCTCTGTCACTGTCTCTCCCTCTCTCTCTGTCACTCTCTCTCTCCCTCTCTGTCTCTCTCTGCCACTCTCTCTCTGCCACTCTCTCTCTCTCTCTGCCACTCTCTCTGCCACTGTCTCTCTCTCTCTGCTACTCTCTCTGCCACTCTCTCTGCCACTCTCTCTCTCTCTCTCTCTCTCTCTTGCTCTGCCCCTCTCTCTCACTTCTAAAGTTGATAAGGCAAAAAAAAAGTCTTTTAACAGAGAGAGACCCAAAATGCCCTTTGTCCTGAAGACTTTCCCTCTTACTCCATCTCCAATTCCTTCCATCCAACACAGTCATTATGTTCATCTTCTCTACAACAGTCAGGTTCCACCAGGGATGAACAATCAACTTAACTTTACACACCACAGTGCAGCAATCTGTTTGTTTCATTATATGCAGCTAAGAGTTTGGATAGATCATTGAAACATGGCCATTAAGTTTGGACTTTTCTAAAGCTGCATGTTTTAATGAACCGAAATTGTAAACCTAAGTCACATATTAAGGCAGTGGTTAATTTAGCTGGATTGAGATTATATGGTATCAAAGTACCAGTACAGTAAAATTGCATCAAATTTGAATTCTGTGTATTCTTATAAGTTAGTTAGTTAGTTAGTTATTGCTTTCGGCTGCTCCCTGTTCGGGGTCGCCACAGCGAACCAACTAGTCCGCACATCAACTTGGCAAATGTTTTACGCCGGATGCCCTTCCTGACGCAACCCTCCCATTTTTCCGGGCTTGGGACCGGCACTGCATCCAGTGGCTGGGGTTGAGGCATTGGCTGGGGATCGAACCCGGGCCTTCCGCATGATAGGCGAGAAACCTACCACTGAGCCACCAATGCCCCACCCTGTGTATTCTTATAAGCATATTAAGTATATAAGTGAGAATTATTTAATAAAAGAGTGGGAAAAGAAAATCAGATGAAAATGCCATAAAAAGGAAGGTTTCTTTCTTTTCCTCCCACTCTTTTTCATTTATGCTCTTTTTCTCTCTACATACATCTCTGATAAAGCTTGAATCTGAAGATAAATGTAGCGGTCTGACATCAGACCACTACAACAAGTATTCTCCCCTATCTAGAGATCACACACACACACACACACAGTAGTCTGAGCCTCTAATACAGACATGTCTTATGTATTCCCTCTGAGGGTCTGTTCAACATCTGCTAAATCATACAGCTGAAATAGATCTGCTAAAATGTTATCGTCAGCCAGAAGCCAGCGCTCCAGCCCTAGTGAGTTTGGCTGCGAGTGGCCTGGCTTCCTGCCACATGCATGGCTGCTAAAATGGCAAGCTGGCCAATGCAGCAAACAAAATGTACATGCTCTAAAGAATCTCACATGCAGAATAAGCCAAAGATAATAAATAACATGAATAGAAAATAATAGCAGCAAAGCTACCTAATTAACTGTGTCTTCAGCAAAAAGCATACGAGGAAAAACACAGAACCATGGCACCACTTAAATGTGGATATGAGACAGAACGTCATTTTTGATGATTACAATAGAAAATACTGAGAAGACGGATTTGCTGCTAAGATTGCAGTCTGTAATATTTCTTGCAGTCTGTAAGACTGAGTAAGTGTTTAATTCTTTTCCTATACTTACACACCAAACAGCATCAGAGGCAGTAGCAAAGAGAACACACAGTCTCAAAATCAGGACTCAAAGTCTCAAAAGGAAGTGAAGATACTGATTTATCGTTTAGCCTAATTATTTAAAACACCAATCAAACAATCTTTCTATATTAATAACTTTTATTAAATACATTTATTAAACTGAAAAAGATGATCTAATGTTCTTACAACACATTGATGTTAAAGTAATTTGTCGTCTTTACGAAATAAGCGTGATATCCCATTTGTGTCAATATCATTGTGCTATATTGTCTCATGAAGCTGCATCAGGATAAGTGTCATACTCTAGCTTTACTGTATCGTCTCATGCCTCCTTAAATAATTCAATCTAAATCGGATCGTTACACCCCTGTTACACTCCTTCAGTCTAAATCGGATAGTTATACCCGTTACACTCCTTCAATCTAAATCTGATCGATACACCCCTATTAATTCTCATGAGGTTTTGCAGTAATATACTCTCTACTTAGATACTGCATACACAAAGCTCTAAAACAGTGTTAGATATATATACTGATTTAAAAAAAGCTACATTTCAGAATGAAAAAAACAGATAAATGGTTAAGAGTGCTCAAGTGTTTCTGAATAATGATCCTGATTCACCAGAGGGGGGCACTGTGGAGTTAACCAGCATCTGGGCTTTTTTCATTCCATTAAATTGGACCCCTGCTAACCTAGTAAGCCAATTAATTAAATATACTGGGCCCTGTGAAACATCTGAGAGTGCTGAGCTGATGGAGAGCATGTGTCACGGGCACTGGATGTGTATTTAATTAGAGCACCTACTCCACATTGCTCCAAATGGTGCAGATTAAAAGCGGTTGGCGCAAAACATCCAAAGGCTTCTAAAAAAACTGGGACACAAAACTGTGCAAATGAACAGAAGAAAGGAAACCATTTTATCCACCCACGCAAATCAGCGCCTTTCTTTAATCTCCTGATCCGAGTCAGTAGTAAATGGGTGCTAGGGCGGAGGTTTCTGACGAGAGGTCACTTAATGCTGGGAGGAATTTCTCGGACATAGTCCTTTCTCTCTCTGCTCTGCTTCGCACAATCTGATTAGATTTTCTTGATCAGGTTTTATAGACAGTAGAGCTGAACTAACCAGCTCTGACATGCTTCCCTTTCACTTTGAGGAACAGGTCTGTGTGTGTGTGTGTGTGTGTGTGTGTGTGTGTGTGTGTGTGTGTGTGTGTGTGTAGCTGGAGGTAAGCTTCTCCCTCCTCCTACTGTTTTCAACAGCTCACTGCAAAGACGCACAAGAAACTTCACAAATACTTAACACAATAACACAACACATTAAACACACGAACACTTCTACCGGCTGTCTTTCTCCCTCTCCCTTCCTGTCTCTCACATACATGCGAGCACACACACACACATACACACACATACAAACACACAACTAGAAATGTGTCAGCAAAAACACCAATGCTGATACTTTAAATGTTCTGGCCTGTTTATTAGCTGCATCATATATAAAAGTCTATAAAGTATATAAAATGCCTGGACAAGATACAGAGAAGAAATATGATCCAAGACACTAAAGTTGGAAGACTTTAACAGAATAGACTAATGAATTAAAAGAAACGTAAGTGATTCTAAGTTGACCTGCAAATTTCTCTTGAAGAATAAACAGTAAAATATAATAGTCATAGTTTTTCATGAAGGATAAACATTATACTGTTTAAAAAAAAGCAAGAGGTGAAAAATAAATCATAATGCTAGATCAATAATCAACTTGCATCAGGATACATAAAACTGCTTTATAATTGCTGCACAATTGCTCATAGACCTCAGAATCAAACTCGAATGACATTCAAGGAAGTACCAGAGTTATAAAAACAAATCTAAAGCAAGTTTTCATCAAAGACTTGATCAAAAGCCTGTGCCCTAAGGAATTTGCACAAAACGTCTAAGATAAAGGTTCTCATTTGAGCACTGTATCTTTCATTGATCAACGACAGACTCAAATATGTGTGAAAGGCCAAAAGCTTAATTGTCTGAACATGTTACACTACGTCTGTAGAAAGCTTCAAGCATTCAGATGTTTTCAACAAGAAGTGCTGATCCAACATACATGAGCCTCAGATGTATGTGAGTAGCCAAAGAGAGCATGAAACACACCCTGCAAAACCTCCCACAAACAACTTCCAAAGCAGGATGTGTACAGCTGTGTTTGTGCGTAACCTCAGAAGATATAAGACTATACATACTGGATCTGGTCAGTCCAGCGCTCCACATCTCTGTATCTGATCAATGTCCCAAATATTTAGATCTGATCATTGTTCTGAACAGCCGTATCGGCACCTGACCGGTGCTAGGCATATCCGCGTCGGCACCTGACCGGTGCTAGGCATATCCGCGTCGGCACCTGACCAGTGCTAGGCATATCCGCGTCGGCACCTGATCAGTGCTAGGCATATCCGCATCTGTATCTGATCAGTGCTAGGCATATCCGCATCTGTATCTGATCAGTGCTAGGCATATCCGTATCTGTATCTGATCAGTGCTAGGCATATCCGTATCTGTATCTGATCAGTGCTAGGCATATCCGTATCTGTATCTGATCAGTGCTAGGCATATCCGTATCTGTATCTGACCAGTGCTAGGCATATCCGCGTCGGCACCTGATCAGTGCTAGGCATATCCGTATCTGTATCTGATCAGTGCTAGGCATATCCGTATCTGTATCTGATCAGTGCTAGGCATATCCGTATCTGATCAGTGTTCCACATACCAACATTTACATTTCTGGCATTTAACAGATGTGACTTACAATTTATTTCATTTTATTCAACTGAGAACTTGAGGGTTAAGGGCCTTGTTCTGGGGCTCAGTAGTGGCAGCTTGGTGGCCCTGGGATTTGAACTGATATATGTATCTGTATCTGATCAGTGATGGGCATATACGTATCTGTATCTGATAAGTGCTCTGCAAATCCAAATCTGTATCAGATCAGTGGCCCAGATATTTGCATCTGATTAGTGCTCTGAAGTCATATCTGTACCCGTGTAGTGCTCCATATAACCGTATTTGTATCTGTACATCCTTCTCTCATCACAACAAGTTCATAATTGGTCTCAATGATTAAAAAAATAAAATGTGTGCAAAAGTGTATGTATTATCCAACTGGTGGATACTGTTGGTCTGTATCTGCCTACAGTATTTTCTAACCAATTTAGCTGCTTCTATTTCCCAAAATACAAACCAACCAATATCCAGGCAGTTACTAACAGTGAATTAATGCAGGTTTTCAATAATGTGGTCTTTGTTTGTCCTGAGAGTTTCATATCTGACCGCTTGCTCAACAGATGCCCTGGGAATCTTTCTGGCAAGCTTTCTTCAGTCAAGCTGCAAGAGTTATTCAAATCATGGAGATCAAGCAGTGTTTCTGTCTCTTTTTTCTCTGTGTCTGTCTTTCATTCCGTCCTCTGTCCTTCCTAGTCCTATTGATCCATAAAGGTCACCATATGTCCAGCAAATGCCCAAAGCATTTTTAGTCAATGACCATTTTATCTGCAGACCATTACCACTCACAGCTCCTCTGTTCTGTCCAAACAACCACAAGAACAAGAGCTTTCTACCCTCCCTCTTTTTTTTTTTTTTTTTTTTTTTTTTTTTTTAAGAGTATCATGATCACTGAAGCTGGTTAGATTAAGTTTCTTCAAATCATGTGACTCAAGTTTAGGGTAAATTGGCTTTCTAAGCTATTTTTCCTGTCAGTAGGATTATCTGAGCAGTTTCAGTTAACCACATGCGTCAGTGCACATTCGGATCTGCAATGCTCAGCTTGAATAAAACTCGTGCATGTTTCCCCCCTTAGTGTGTTTCTTTTAAGCAGGTGAGAAAACAGCAATTGCGCTCAGTTGTGGACTCAGGTGTAGAGTGAGGTTGTCTCTGTCTCTGAATTGACCCAAGTGCAGGAAGTGAATCAAAAACGTTGTGTATTTTGGGTTTCAGCATTCTTCTGTATAAGCAAACTGCCAAACTGAGCCAAAGCACTCAGCTGTAGCTATGTGGAAATATATGCTCTGGATATCTGAGATAGAGAACAAAAAAAAAAAAAGAAATAAAGGAAGAAAAAAAGAAAAAAGGAAAAAAAAAAAAAAAGAAAATCTGCATGCAACACAAAATACTTTAAACATAATAAACAAACAAACAAACAAATAAATAAATAATCATTTAGTGGCAGCCTCTGCATTTTCCATGCTCAAGTTAACATTTTTCTTTCCTGTATTTTTAACCAGTTGAATGAGTAAAGTTGTGCAATCACCTCAACCACTTTCTTCTAATTTTAGTTTGTTTAATCATGTGCTGTGTGAACCCAAACACCAGACATACTGAATTTTGCTAGGATTTGGACTAAGAGGTATGAAAGCCCCCTAAGAGAACATTAAACAGAGTTACTAAGCCACTTCAAAGATCATTAAAAAAAAAAAAGGACTTACCTGGAGACTTCTTGCAAGAGCGTGATAGCATCATGTAGTTCTGTCTGGGCAATAGCGGTGAGGACGGCAGTGACATGGACACAGCTTTAGAAAGTGACAGTTTCAACCCGTCGTCAGGAGGGCAAGCCATGGCAGTGCTGGAATCCTGCACCCCACTGCCCAGTCCTCTCCTCTGTGCACCGAGCAAGTATGGCTCCCCGACTGGCAGAAGAAAACAAGAGGGGTAAAGGGAGTCAGCAGTTAGCATGTCAGACTGACGGAATAAGGTGAACTCTGCTGGTCACATGGTAGAGAAATAATCCATCTGGCTAGACGCATCTGCATCATGGAACCGTGAACAAACATCTCTTCACAAAAAGAAAGACAGTTCTATGAAGCAGTTGCTGACATTTGATTTCATTTCCATCAGACGTTGATGAGAAACCCAAACAAATCCAAAATACAGATAGAGAAGTCTCAATTAGAACATATAGAGCTTGTGTGTTGACATTAGAGATCCAGAGCTCAACAGGTTGAAACTTATATTGCAATTATCTTAACTGCCTTTTAAAAAATAATGACTACACACAACATTTCTGTAATGTGTCTGACATGCTTTCAACACTGGTATTAACTGAGGAAATTCCAGCAGTCATAAATAACACAAAAAAAAAAAAAATGATTAAAAGGCACGCAGTATCTTATTCATGAAGAGGCAAGCCGAACATCTCGGAGGCTGAAATGACTCATTTTTTAAATAAAAGTCTGTAATTAATTAGAAGGGGGTCTGGAAATATCTTAGAAATATCTAAACAACACAGGTGTCAGACTCCAAGCCCGCATAACTACAGTGCTGCATCTCACTGCAACTCGTCAGCTCACTGCAACATCTGCTTAGAAAAAGAGGGATCTAAATCTCTATAAAGCTCTGAAATTTTTACTAAAACAAACACTTACAAACAGTTTCTCTAGTTAGCTCTCATGTGCATGAACAGATGATGCAATGACACACAGCAGGTTGTGAAACAATTGAACAACTAAATATTTAATAATTTATTATTTTTCAATTCAAGAGGAAAAGAAAATCTCAAATAAATCTTCAGGTATACACTACATTGCCAAAAGTTTTGGGACACCCCACCAAATCAGTGAATTCAGTTGTTGTTTTTCAGGGCTTGCGCTTGGCCCCTTAGTTCAGTGAAAGCAACTCTTAATGCTTAATTCAGCATACAAAGACATTATGGACAATTTCAAGGAACTTGACTGGCCTGCACAGAGTCCTGAACTCAACCTGATAGAACACCTTTGGGATGAATTATTGCAGAGACTGTGAGTCAAGCCTTCTTGTCCAACATCAGTGACCTCACAAATGCGCTTCTTGAGGAATAGTCAAAAATTCCCATAAACACACTCCTAAACCTTGTGGAAAGCCTTCCCAGAAGAGTTGAAGCTGTTATAGCTGCAAAGGGCGGGCCAACTCCATATTACATTCATTTGCATGTAAAGGCAGATGTCCGAGGCAGTCTCCACTCTAATTAATCACAATGGTGTTCTATCAGGTTGAGGGCAGTCAAGTTCCTCCACACCAAACTCGCTCATCCATGTCTTTATGGACCTTGCTTTGTGCACTGGTGCACAGTCATGTTGGAACAGGAAGAGGCCATCCCCAAACTGTTCTCACGAAGTTGGGAGCATGAAATTGTCCAAAACGTCTTGGTATGCTGAAGCATTTCAAGAGTTCCTTTCACTGTAACTAAGGGGCCAAGCCCAAGCCTTGAAGTCAATGATTTGGAGGGGTGTCCCAAAACCTTTGCCAACATAGTGTACTTCTATTGTGAATGTTATCTCAAGAAAGACGCAGATTGAGTCCTGACGAGGAAACACCCATGAGCAGCGGGGAGTCTCTGGGTGAGACGGATGGTGGTACTCCTCCCCTGTCAATCAGTGTGGCTGCAGGCATGTGCATGCAGAAGAGGGTCAACAATGCTTTCCTCTGAATGTGCTAAACTGCCCTTGTAAAGCAGCAGATCAAAAGATGCACTTCATGTGTCTCACAGGAAGTACTGATGCTTTAGTGTGATAGGTGTCATGAGGGAAGAGCTGGCTAGAGAAACGCTAACTGACTTAATTGGGCCCAGAATCACATACATGTACACTCTTCTACACCATTTTGTACCATAAATAGTGTAAGTACTGTAAAAATTCCAAAAGTAGTGCACTTCAATTACCTGGATGATGCACTTATTCAACCGGAAAAAATGAAGTGTTGAATGTTGGACACTTCATGCACTAAAACAGTTGCAGCTTTGCTTATGCAGTAGAAGAGGGGCGGGGCTACCAGGTGCTAAGGCCGGAGAAAAAAATTCAAAATGGCCGACAACAACAGTGGACAACACGTTTTACACTGACAATGTCTTTCAAATTAGCCCATGCTGTGTGATTTTCCCCCCCAACATTTTAAAAGTGCGACGTATCCTGCTAAAGCTAGCTGTGCCGCATTACACATGTTTGAGGTCATTCGTCATTGACTGGAAACAGTTTTTTGCGTCCGGTTAGTAAAATACTGTTTGTGTTCCATTTGTGACAATACCACCCTTCTACAAATCAAACACTAGACGATGTAGTGCATAATTTGGGACACAACTACAGTGAACAGGCAGGCAATCATTCATAATGTAACGTACATTTCCATGTGGACAAGCTGTTACACAATTCTGCAATTATTGATCAGGTCATTTCAGACTTCTAGCTTTCTTTTACTCTGTCTATAAAGTAGGAGACGAGTCTTTTGATCACAGCACCGCTAGGCCTGGGAGTCAAAAAGTCTGTATGCTTTCCAAATGGATGTGTAAATGACCACATCCTGAAAAATGACTGAACACTCTGTACTGTCAGACACCTTACTGTGCTTTTGACACCACTACACACACTCTTCTCTGCTCTGAAAGCATGTCAATAACCACCTGCCTGGCTCAGAGGAGCCGCGCTCCTAAATAGTGAAAACCAGCTGAATACAGTCAGACAGCACAGCTGCATAATCGTAATTTAAGTCCCTCAGGAATGAGAGCATACTTTTACCTAGTAAAAAGCCTTTTATAAAGACTATTAAATGAGAAGATCTAATACACCAGTGCACACAGTGTTTGCCTTCATACAGGACAACAATGTTGGCACATCTGTGTGAATTTGTTTCCTTGGTGACTGATGTAAACAGACCTCAGTGTTAAGCTCATACTAATTACAGGGGCGGCTTGTGCATGTGACTGAAAAACAGAAATATGAGCAATCAAGTCCTCAGTAGTCATTAGGATATACAACAAATCTCCAAGGTGACTGAATGATCGAATGATGATTGAATGCCTTGTAGACTGACGTCTCTTTCAGCTGGTCAGGCCTGAGGTCTTTAACAGTCTCTCTGAGTTACAGTGGAACTCTGTTCAGTAAATGAGTTTAGCACACTGTCTGTCTCCTCCGTGGCTGGGAGAAACTGATGAGAAAGTCAGACACACAAACACAAGCATCAGCTCTAGTGTACTATGCAACCTTGTGCTACCAATTTTACAACAGCTACACATCAGCTTTACACAGCACAAACTTCCCCAAACTGTCTGAATGGCTACAATTCCGAATTAAAATGTATAAATTTAATCCTTGATATATTATTTTTCTATGTTATATAGACATCTAAAATTATTTTGACTTGAACACTTTTCTGGGTGTTTTATTACTATTTATCTTAATATCTGAGATCAGAATTAGTGTGTCCTAAATCGTGGAGAAATGAATATTCCAAAATCTACCCACATGATCTACCATTTTCAGTAGATCTTTTAAGGGGGGATCCACGGACAGTTTTTCGGGCTAATATTACCTACAATGCCTTGCACGAGAGAAGAGAAGTTTCATAAAAGTAGGGGTGGAATATGCATTTAAGAGAGGTGTGAATGAAATGTGGAAAAATAAATCGAGATAAATTACATTATATAGTATAAATTCTATATTAGATAGACAGAGACAGATAGACAGACAGACAGACAGACAGACAGACAGATAGATGAAAACCTTTGCTGAGCAGATGTGTTACTCATAGGAAACAGTCGTGCCTCAAGTATCACCTCAGACCTGCTCTGGCGCCGATGAACCTTTTGATGGGGGTCACAAGGCAGTGATCTTTATGACCTCTAGAAAAACTTGACCACAGGGTGCACAGCAAATAATTCCAGTAAATCCGTATGCTAGACTTAATGTCAACTGTCTGAGTAAACAGAGATATATTATCTACCAGACAAAGGGAAATATTAGCACTGCTGTACAAAATCAGCCATGGAATAGATATTACTTCATATTTTATTTCCAACTACAACCTTAAAAGGAAGAGAGTGAGTATGTCAGAGCTGTCCACACTCCTGACATGGTCTAATCACAGAAAGAGACAGAGACAGAGGCAGAGACAGAGAGAGAGAGAGAGAGAGAGAGAGAGAGAGAGAGAGTGAGAGTGTCAGAGATCCAAAAAGTGAGAGTGAGAAAGAGAGAGATATAGAGACAGTCAGAGTGAGCAGCAGAAACAGACAGAAAAAAAGACAGAAAGAGAAAGAGTGGAAAAGACAGAAAAAGAGAGACAGAATAACAATAAGGAAAAAAAGAAACAACAAAATATTTGTTTGTACTTCTTTTTTTTTGTTTTTCTCCTGTTTTTTCCTCTTTCTTTGTAGTTGCTTTGGCACTAAATATTTACATTCATTTGTTATGCCAATAAAGCACAGAAGGGGGGGCAGAGAGAGAGAGAGAGAGAGAGAGAGAGAGAGAGAGAGAGAGAGGGAGGGAGGGAGAGAGGGAGGGAGGGAGAGAGGGAGGGAGGGAGAGAGGGAGAGAGGGAGGGAGGGAGAGAGAGAGGGAGGGAGAGAGGGAGAGAGAGAGGGAGGGAGAGAAAGAGAGAGAGACAGAGAGAGAGACACAGAGACAGAGAGGGGGGAGAATGCTGCAAAATATGGCTCAGTAAACTGCTGGAAGCGAAAAATGAACATAAAAGGGCAAAAGTGTAGTGCAGCATACAGGAAGTGCAGCAGTTCTATTCTTGCTCTGATGGCGTGGAGCGGCACAGCCCAGAACACAACTGCAATTTCAGTGCTGCTGAGGCAGTGGAAACCTGTGCCTGCTAATAACAAGCTGCAGCCTGAGGATATGAAAATGATTATAGACTCAATCCATCCATTTCCATTTCTAGACAGTGTGACCACTGCCAAAGAACCCAGATTCTCCTGAACTAAGAGCTGACCATGTTCTATAGAGATGCCTATTTAATGGCCAAAACAAATCACTGATTGAATTAAAGGATTTAAGGTTGGGAGTAGAGGAACCATGACTGCTTTAAAAAGGAAAAATCTTTTCAGAGCCATCAGTTAGGTTTTGGTGAATGAATCAGTAAGCCAACTTATAATAATGATAATAATAATAATAATAATAATAATAATAATAATAATAATAATAATAATAACATTGACAGTGTTCAGATGAGGGATAAGGCCCTAATCTCATGACCTGAGCCTATGATTGCCATGCACACTGTCCAGAGCTGAAAAGATTAATTAGCTTGTGATCAATGCAAACCCACACACAAGCATCACAGATTTGACTAAATGTAAAATCATGCATGTTTGCAGGGGGAGCAGAGACTAGTTTCTATTCGGCTCCTGTCAGTTAATTTGACAGATGAGTTATAGAAGAGAGGAATAATGAATGCAGACTCGCTTTGTCAGAGGCACAAAGCAGGCTGAGTACAGGACAGTGCAGCAGTGGGAGATTCTGCTGCTAGACTGCACCCCAAAGAGTTGCTCATATCCACTACAGAGAGGCGAGGGACATGCTGACAAAAGATCCCACAGTCTTCATGAGTAACGGGAAGCAAGAGAAAGAGAGCGGGAGAGAGAGATCAGAGCTGTGTGGGTTATATATGCTGGGATCACACAGCATGGACCTCACTTTGAACACGGTTACAATTATGCCCTACTCTTCTGTACACATACATGCACTAGTGGAAAGGGATAATCATGCAACTAGATTCACAAAAAGTGTTAAACAGTTATGGCAATATTTCTAAATGAATTAACACAAGAGCAGATGATCCTCCTGCAGCAAAGGCACACCAATTGCCCTTAACATTAGATTCCTCAGACAGAAGTTTCTATGAAAATGTGTAAAAGTATGACGTGTCCACACTGCCACACTACAGCATCTAATTCTCCAGAGTAAACAAGCTCAGACAGAAGAGGAACGACGGCGGGCATAGGAACGTGAAATTCAATATACAGCTGGTAAGTGAATACCGTGCTGAACCTGTCTACTAACTGAGCCGAGACCTATGGCTGAGTTCCCAAAATGAGACATATAATACTGCCTCTTTCATACAGACTCATACACGCACATATTGTCTAATGCTATAGCCTTTATACGTGTGTGGGTGTGTGTGTTTATATATATATACACACTGATCACACATACACCGATCAGGCATAACATTATGAGCAGTGACAGGTGAAGTGAATAACACTGATCATCTCCTCATCATGGCACCTGTTAGTGGGTGGGATAAAGCAGGAAAAATGGCCATGTGTAAGGATTTGAGCGAGTTTGACAAGGGCCAAATTGTGATGGCTAGACGACTGGATCAGAGCATCTCCAAAACTGCAGCTCTTGTGGTGTGTTCCCGGTCTGCAGTGGTCAGTATCTATCAAAAGTGGTCCAAGGAAGGAACAGTGGTGAATCGGTGACAGGGTCATGGGCGGCCAAGACTCACTGATGCACCTGGGGAGTGAAGGCTGTCCCTTGTGGTCCGATCCAACAGACGAGCTAAAATTGCTGAAGAAGTTAATGCTGGTTCTGACAGAAAGGTGTCACAGAAGAATACACAGTGCATGATGGGTCAGGGGTGTTTTGGCAGCAAAAAGGGGACCAACACAATATTAGGCAGGTGGTCATAATGTTTTGCATGATTGGTGTATACACATAGATATATCTATCAAGCAAGATTTCAGCACACCTAGAGTCATAATGTGTTGTATGAACATCCTTTTGCACGTAGCACAGGGAAGACACTTTTTAATTATAAAAAATAATAAAAAACACAGATTCTAATAAATGCCCTTGTACATACAGGGATTGAATGATGAGCAAGATAAAGAATGAACATTCAGAAAATGAATTCTACTAAGCCTGCAGATGAAGGTATTTTTCTCTCCCTCTCATTGCTCAGTCATTTTGTCATGTTTAAATGGTTTTTACACCAACAGCAATCATTTGAGACAGGAAATCAAGCATTAAATTAAAAACGTCCTCAAAACAGAGGCAAAGCCACGGGCTAAACAAACAGCCTGAGACAAATAAGGAAAGAGTAAAGAAACAGTCACAGCAATCTACAAACTGAAATTTTCATAATTTGATATCCCAGGCTACTAGCTACAAATAATATAATGTATGGAATAGCAACTGAATCTCAAACAAGGATACAGCTTCTGGTTGTAAAATTAAACCTTTAGTAAAGAAAGATGGCTTCCCCTTATGTTTATTCACAGTGTGCGCCCTATTCACATCCTTATTCTTATTACAATTGTTGTTGTTGTTACTGCTATTAAAAACAGATTCTCCAAACTTACTGAGTTTTGAGCGAGTCCAAAATTGTTGTACTAACACTTTTACACTTAGCAAGCATTTGGGAGATGTCTGGAACTTGGCTTTTTAAATTGGGATTTAATACAGATGTTTTCACTTCCACAAAAACTACCTCAGTCTATTTGCAGAAAATAGGTTCAGCAGACTCAGCAGTATAGAGAAAGTAAGTAAGATTTAGTAGTGACAGCTTTAGACGCCTGCTGTTTTGGGGTATTAATGCTTCTCCATTACGTTGCTTTTCCAGTTAGGATTAAGGCCTAGTGGCTTTCTGCTACAGATCCTTGATGGGGACAAATGAGTCAATCATTATTAGCTGTATGTTGTATTCTACTGGATGATGCGGTTGTGGCTTTAGTGCAGCGAGGAATGTCTTTCCCAGTAGCCTTGAGGGAACAAAGACCAGGGAGGCCAAGTGCCATGACATTTCCCATTTCTCATTAGAAAGGCTTGATTGCTGCTGGTCTGGGAAAAGAGCCTGTGTCTCAGCCATAGTGAAAGAAAGGAAAGAAGACTAAAGGGAAATGCTAGATACTACACTAGACAATACAATTACAATAACACTACACTTAAAAATGAAAATGTATCCAAATCTATTTATTTAAATAAAAATCCATTTTATTTAAAGCAATCACCTTTACATGTAATAGTATAAACATTAGATCTCCTCAAAGTATCTACAAAGCTTAAAATAATGTGATACAACAGAAGTGTGTGCAATTCTTCTTTACTGTGGAGGCTTAAATCGTATTCAGAGGGCTTAATCCGTGATCAAACATTCACCTGACTAACAGCTACAAAAAGGGCATGAGTGACTTGATTCAACCAGGCTGGGTAAATAAAAGACGACACAGTGACTCTATAAACTCTATTCTGAATTTAAAACAGCATAATGCTTCTCTATAAATGCTAGCCAAAGTTACACCATTTGAAGACATCGACAGAATTTGACATACAACGCATAATGAATAATAAGTAAATACATAATCAGGCATAACATTATGACCACCTGCCTAGTATTGTGTTGGTCCCCCTTTTGCTGCCAAACAGTCCTGACCCATCATGCACTGTGTATATTGACACCTTTCTATCAGAACCAGCATTAACTTTAGCAATTTGAGCAACAGTAGCTTGTCTGTTGGATCGGACCACACGGGCCAGCATTTGTTCCTCACATGCATCAATGGGCCTTGGCCACCCATGACCCTGTCGCCGGTTCATTAATGTCTTCAGCAATCTGAGCAACATTAGTTTGTCTGTTGGGTCAGATCGGACCACACGGGCCAGCCTTTGCTCCTTCACTCCAGGCCTTCGCTCCATCATTCACTTGATGCCTAATATATCCCACCCACTAGCAGGTGCCATGATGAGGAGATAATCAGTGTTATTCACTTCACCTGTCACTGCTCATAATGTTATGCCTGATCGGTGTATATAATACATTGTTTAATATAAACCCGTAGGGTATAATAACCATGCACATTATTCTGAGATTTGTTTTATATTTGCCATGTGTTTCAATCACTGACACCAATATTTTACAAAACTCTCCCCTGCTGGTGAAGTGAGATTGGATGTGAATCAGGATTCAGACATGTATTTTTCCCATTAATCACAGAAACAACTCTTTCAGAACAAAAACACACAATCAAAGGATCCATTTTGAAAAGATAAAACTGTTTCTTAAGTACACTCTATCAGGCTGTTTAATGTGTTCAAGCCTCTAATAAAACTGTTCTGAAGAAAAAAATCTATCTAGCCAACCAAAAGGAAAATGTGTTTCTGGTAAACACTGCAGCTTTCCTTACCAGAGAAAAGCAACCTCTTTTATATCATGCTCTGTTAATTCAATATCATGTTTTGTTGTTTATGTTAACCTTTGAATGTGCTTTTACTGAAAGCCTTAGAGGTCACTTCCTGTACAGGGCAGAGGTTGTTCAATTCACACTGTGTGTGTGATGTTTTTCCACACGGGAAAAACGGCTGGTTTTTTAGGGCGACCCTAGACAGGTCAGAGGTTAATGATAGATTTTGATTGGCATTAGTATGGGTCATTAAACAAGGGTTCAGCGTACGGGCCAGGGTGGGTCACATGAACAACAGCTCACAGTGGACAATGGGGTGTCTCAGCTGAGGCTCATTGACTGTGTTTAAATAGAGGCGACTATAACACAGTGCCTTCTATCACAGAGATGAATCACAAACATTAACTAAGATTCCCATCTGCAACTACACTTTGTATTACTTCAACAACATTTAAATGTTTATAATGTGCTCATATGATTACATTCGTGTGGTGATGTATATGAAAGGAAATAACAGTCACCAGTTTCACACTATTTCCTCTTGACAGAGAGGATAAAGGTCACCATTACTCACAATGCTTTATTTCTCTGGAATAGAATCACATTAGAAGGAAGAAGTCTGTGTGATGTTACACCGCTTCTTGAAAAGCCAAAAATGAATGCATAAAGAACATTATTTTCTAGTGAGCTGGAAAAAGCAGAACAGAATACAAAAGCATGGCAACATTTCTATTCAAGCACATGTTAAACACAATCACACTGTACACCGATCAGGCATAACATTCTGAGCAGTGCCATGCGAAGTGAATAACACTGATTATCTCCTCATCATGGCACCTGTTAGTGGGTGGGATATATTAGGCAGCCAGTGAACATTTTGTCCTCAAAGTTGATGTGTTAGAATCAGGAAAAATAGGCAAGCGTAAGGATTTGAGCGAATTTGACAGGGACCATATTGTGATGGCTAGACGACTGGATCAGATCATCTCCAAAACTGCAGCTCTTGTGGAGTGTTCTCGGTCTGCAGTGGTCAGTATCTATCAAAAGTGGTCCAAGGAAGGAGTAGTGGTGAACCAGCGACAGGGTCATGGGTGGCCAAGGCCCATTGATGCATGTGAGGAACAAATGCTGGCCCGTGTGATCCGATCCAACAGACAAGCTACTGTTGCTCAAATTGCTAAAGTTAATGCTGGTTCTGATAGAAAGGTGTCAGAATACACAGTGTATGATGGGTCAGGGCTGTTTTGGCAGCAAAAGGGGGACCAACACAATATTAGGCAGGTGGACATAATGTTATGCTTGGTCAGTGTATTCCTGTTAGAGATGATCATACACAATGATGACCATCAACTCATTTCTTAAATTTCTTGAACAATGAAGTATGCAATTAATTAGGACACAGCATTAGTTGTTCTGCCAGGGAACTACATGAGTCACACTTTCTAAATTAATTAACACATTAGATTACAACACCAGTCACACAGTTATACACAGATTCCTGTTGAGTGTAAAGTGATGTGAAAAGCCACCAAGTGTCTGCTATGGTGTGTGACTTTTGCTCTTGGATTCTAATTTAAATGTTGAACAAAAGTAAGCTTAAGAGACATCCTGCTGAAAACATAGCACCAAGCAAATTAAACCCGATACTGGAGCCAGAAATTCCTTAGCCCTCTGCAACCAGACTGCAGGTCGAAAGCACACTTCCTCAAGTGTTATAGCATCAGTGATGGTCTCATACAATCTTCCTCAGAACAGCGAATTTAAAGGGGGGCACTTTATAGATTGTGCAACATGCATGGTGAAGCCACAGTAAAACAATTCTTACACTAATCAGCAGTAAAAGAAAATTGGTAGTTTGAGGGCGTCACACCTATATGGCCCCATAATGCAACACCAAAATCTATTCCCAAATGCAAAGCTTGTGCAATGAGAGCAACCAGAGCCAAAATCAGGTGCAGAATATTTCCTTTGCCTTCATGTGCAATTTAATATTTTTAATAAATCTTTTTACATAATGCATTCAGGTTCTTATACCATGACCTTTTCAAAATCTTTGCATATGTATACAGAGTATGAAATAAACTGTTGCTATTCATGTTTACACAAATTAATCTTATAATAATAAATGAATGCAGACTGGAAGATGAAGGTAATGGGTTCCGTGGGTCTGAACCTGACCTCAGGTTACTGTCTGTGTGGAACTTCACATGCTGCATGAGTTGTTGGTCTGCTTATATTTAAATCTGTCTCTTATTTGACTTCTCTTAAGAACTAACATTTTTAACAAAGAAGATAAACTAGTGGTACATTAAAGCTGTGTTTTCTGTGAATGCACTTCTGTGCTCCTCTGAAGAATAAATCAATAACAGGTCCTGCTATGCGCTACACTGTGAATACATTTCAAAAGCTTATCAAAAACCTATCCATGTTTGACACTGTTAATAACAGACAACGATTTCAATTTTCAAGTTTTTGTTCACACAATCTATTCCAGTCAGAAAATTCTCAATAAACAGACCGAACCCATTGATATTTATCACTGAAGTAAACACAGTGAAGTCTAAATGCTGGCAGCTTGTTCTAACCTCTTCACTGAACATAGTTCATCTTCCCACGGCAACACTGAACTGAGATAAGGCTACTGTTCTGAAGGACTTTGACTCAGGGAATGACATCACTTTGCTCCCATCAGCCAACTCTGACGTAGCCTTTATTTGTCCTTGCTTTCACAACACAGGTGTCTCCAAGGCGATGGACACTAGTGTTTGTTCTACAAGTAACAGCTCTGGCTGTCTATTGGCCAGCTCTTGACTAGAGAACTAGAGGCATGCAAGTTGACCTTGAGTCAGTCAACTTCTGCACAAATCATAACCCTCTTATGACAAGGAGCACTACATAGCTTTTGTTTCAAATTAATAAACAGCAGCACTACATCCTCACTGGAACTAGATATTTTCTCCTTTCACCTAATCAGTGAAGCTTCCCCATCTGACTTTGACTGCTCAGGCTGATTAGGAAAATAATTTTAGGTCAATATAGTATGAGGTAGTAAAGGAGAAAGGGAAAATTAAATACGGGGGCTAAAACAGATGTGTGCTAAAAACAGACTAGAGTCCATGTTTTACTGTTTTTGTATTTATTTCAGCTATAGGGCTTATGATTTTTTTTAATATAAAACAAGTGCAATTCCACTATTTCAATAACTTGAATGCCTGAAATGTCCTTCAAGTTTACACTCACCTAAAACTTTATAAGGGACACTAAATTAATACTGGATATAGCCTCCACCAGTCTGAACTGTTGATACAAGGCAGGTTGTGTCCATGGATTCATGAAGTTGGCATCAAATTCTGAACCTACCATCTGTACGTCAGAGCAAGGCTACATTTTTCAATCTAGTTTTGGTGGGTCTGTGCCCACTGTAGCCTCAGCTTCCTGTTTTTGGATGGCAGAAGCAGAACCTGATGTGGTCTTCTGCTGTTGTAGCTCAGCATGTTGTGCATTCTGAGATACTTTTCTTCTCACCACAGCTGCACAGAGTGATTATCTGAGTCCCAGTAGACGTTCTGTTAGCGTGAACCAGTTTGGCTATTCCTCTAGTGATCGCTCTCATCAACAAGAGTTTGTGTCTGCAGAACCGTCACTCACTGGTTTTCTTTATTGCACAGTCAAAGCTGTGTCAGGGCAGCAGGGCCCAAACAGGCATGAATAATCATAATTTATTGCAAGTCGAATCTGTATCATTCCCCAGATGCGAAGACATTTTATCTAAGAACAAAATGATAGCCTATATAATTATAGGATAAATAGTTTGGAATGTTTCTGTGCACTTTTTTACTTTGTTATATCATCAAAATGTATACACCATCCACCAACCTGTGTGATTTTACTGGCTATCTTGGGTAAAATTGACTGTGGGGTTGTGTGTAGCTTCTAGGAAAGTTCTTCAGCTGTAAACAAAGATCTTATATTTTTAGCATGCTAGCTAGGGCCTTGCTCAAGGGCCCAACTGTGGTAGTGGAAGTGCTAGGATTTGAAACAACAACCCTGTGATCAGGAGCCAAAAGTCTTAAACACTGCGCCACCTCCAGCTCATGTTGTACTGCTAGGTTTTCAGGCATCAAGCATATTTAATGATGCCATTTGCAAATTCAACCCTTGGGACCAGCAGGAGCAAGTGTGCTGAAGTAAGTGAGATTTGTGGATAAGCTTAGATCTACCACTTTAAACAAGGTCAAGACATTTTCTTCCCTCAGGAAAGCTGGTAAATGTCTTGATATAAATACACACTGCGGTAAGGATTATTGAGAGAAGGAAAAGCCAGACACTCCTTAGGGAGAAGATGGCTTGAGTTTTTTTTTTCCATAAAAGACTCTGTCTGTGTGTGTGTGTTCATTCTCAACCACTAGGCAGAACACACACATTGAAAGAGCAAATATTTAACAAAAGAGAAACATAAATATGAAATTTGAAGCAAGTTGACATCCCCTACAGAGCATCGGGAATAAAAACATCAAATGAATTCAGTGTGAAACAGTGATTTGATAAAGACAGACAGATGAAATGCATCAGAAAGCCAAGTCACTGTGGTTAAACTTAGTAAAGCCAGAAAACATTCCTTATGACCAGAAAACAAGGAAAGTTACATGTAGGGTTCTTTATTTCCCATGCACCCTTTTGAGCAGCTGGCTGCTCCTATAAGTGGCTCTGCGGTCCAGGTTACCTGAAAGAGCATTTGACCACACTGCCTCAGAGTGTGTATCTGGCAGGAAATAACATTACCATCACTGTAATTGACATTTAATAGCAAATAACCTAGCAAATATCCTGGATGTATTTTTTAACATGATGGTATTTCCATTAGAGCATCAGTTTAATGTATTCAGAATCCATGAGCTTTGTCCAAGCCATGAGGATCAAGCTATAATCAGACAACATTATCTAACAAATGACCCAAACATTTTTTACACAACCCAGGTGACTGATAAATGAGAAGGAATTTTCTTTTATGTAGACTGAAACATATATTAACTGTCCACTTTACTAGGAGCGCCTGTATACCTGAACAGTCATGCTGTTATCTCATCAGCCAATCATGTGGCAGCAGTGCAATGCATAAAAAAGACACAGATTCAGATCAAGAGCTTTAGATAATGTTCACATCAAAAAGTGAGATCTCTATGATTTTGACTGAAGCAGGGGTTTTGATGCCAAGCAGGCTGGTTGGAATATTTCAGAAACTGCTGATGATCTGGGAATGAAACAGGCCAGCGTGGAGCAGACCCATAAGCAGCTATAGTGAATTTCATTAGGCAGATATTATTGCTAAAACTACTGCCAAAAAACCTTATTCAAAATCAGAAATTAACTGCTCCTAGGCTCAAAAAACCAGACCTCTTCACTAAAGAGTCTGGGATACATAGTCAATAAATGCCACCAAAAGCTACCAACATTTCCCAGCCAAAAGTATTTGGACATGTGACAATTACATCCATGTGCTATTTGAACATCCCATTTCAGATTTAGTCCCCTTGTGCTGTAATAATGTCCTCCACTCATCAGGGAGGGCCACTAGGTTTTGGTACAACGAAAAGAGCACTAGTGAGGTCAGGCACTGATGTCAGGATGAGGAGGTCTGGGATGACAGCAGCATTCCAGCTCATCCCAAAGCTGTTCAGAGGGATTGAGGTCTGAACTCTGTTACTCTACTCCAACCAAGGCAAACCATGGCTTAATGGAGCTCACTCTGAGGTACCATCACGCTGGAACCTGTTTTGGCCTCTTAGTTACAGTGAAGGGAAATTATAATGCTATAGCATAAAAAGGCATCCTAGACAATTGCGCACTTCCAATAGCTTTGAGAATTACTTCATATGATCAGCTGTCTATTTAATTTATAGGATAGTGTATGGTTATAGGAAGAAGCAAGATGACCAACATGGTAGATAAGCATCTAGTGATATTTCAAAAAACCCATCAGCAAACATGCAAGAACTAACGTAAAACACTTTAA
>JAUCMX010000006.1:13677742-13891711 GCA_033459395.1 Hemibagrus guttatus
CCAGTGTACTGTTATACCATGGCCAAAGCTCTTCCTCGTCATTTGCTACTAATCATGATTTGACTCCTTTAATTCACTTCTTGTGGAACGTTCAGGATCATGGCCATGACAGGAAAAGAACATGGTTGGAATCAATATATTTTAAATTTAGCCAATGAGCTTTATTAATCCAGATTATAAGAGATAGCACAAACATATGAGTGTGGAATGCATGTCTCTATAAAGACATTTTAGCTTTGAAACCCACAATAAGCAAAGTGGGTAAAATAGACTGTATTGCCAAAGATTTATATGGACAGGACAATCACATGTTGTGGTACAACAAAGTACACAATTGTTTAGAATGTCTTTGTATGCTGGAATATTACAATTTCCTTTCACTGAAACTAAGGGGCCCAAAACCCATTCCAGCTTGTCACTGCCCCTGTGTAAAATCGAGGTCCACAAAGACATGGCTTTCCAAGGTTGGAATGGAAGAACTTGAGTGACCTGCACAGAGCCATGATCTCAACCCTACTGAGCACCTCTGGGATGAAGTGGAACAAAGACTTCACACCAGGCCTTCTTGTCCAACATCAGTCTCTGACCTATAGATAGATAGAAACTTCAAGAGAGACGAAAGCGCTGGAGAGGGGAGTGATTATTTCTAGCTTCTATACAAGTGACAACAGGAACTAACATGTTCTGCGGATGTTCCACAACAACAAAAGTAACTACAACAGATACAACATGTTGGTTTTTAATAAACAGAAAATGTAACAATTGTCAAATTGCTGTGGTATAAGAACAATAAAATATTTTAGAGTCACAGTTATAAGAAAAAAATAAATCGTCTTCACATCACACCACACTGTCTTTGATTATTTTCCTGTAACAGCATGACCCATAATTTTTATTCATTACATTTTAATCTGCAATCTGTGTTGTACCAGATGGTGGATTAGGGTGTCCTGGCTGTAGGCTTATTTGGAAAATAATGACATTCAACAGAAGGTCCTGTGCATTTTTCATGGGCAGCATGTTACTGTAAGTCCTCAGTGCTCTGTGACGGGTACACAATTTGATTATCTAACTGTTTTCCTGTCGTGCTCCGAACCTCTTCTTAAGGAGGAGAGAGAGTAAGAGAGAAGACCGGAACAATAACACGGCAATGTTTATATTACAACATTGGCTGATTTAGACCAGCATATATGCCTATACCTCCCAGAAACGATAAAAAATGTTAAAGTTGCTTCCTGACATTATTTGGCCTCTCTGATCTTGTATTAGCTATGCATTTCTCTGTAACATTTATGACTGAAACTCTCAAGAGGAAGACCATAATATCACATCACAGTATGGAAACCGACATTCTTTGCCAAAGCACTTCAAAGCAGGCCAGAGCTAAGTGACCCCATGAAGGATAGGAAAGCAAAAGAGCAGAGACAGGACAGAGAATGGGACTGAAATGGGATGTGATGTGATGTGATGGTTACAGCCTGGGATAAAATCCAGGGTCTTGTGCTCCAGACAATTCCAGTAACCAGTACACATAATCGTTAATTTACACCATATAACTCCAGGCAGTTTCTTCACTGGGATTTTCAGACATGGACGCCGGTTTGTTATGACTAGTCGGAGAACAAAACAGATCCATCTCCTGAGAAGCTGTAAAATTACAGACTTTTACAGACAGTTCTATAATTAGTGTTGTGCTGAAAGCAGCTCAAGCAAATATTCAGCCAGTCATGGAGGATGCTGAGTCAGTCAGGTCAGAATAGAGATGTCCAACTCGAGGTCTGGTTTCTGTTTTAGTCATGCAGATGCAGTACCACAAAAAAGCCTATGTGGGAAAACCAGACGAACCTTGTTCTTATTAGTGACGAGTTCACTGCTGACATGTTAAAGCATGTGAAAGCACTACAATAGTGACATTATACTCACTGCTGCTTTTCACAAAAATATCTTAGAGCTTGAACCTGTCTCGTAAATGTTCCTATTAAATAAACCTGTTAAATGTGACCCAGTGTGTTTAAATGAATCTTCAAAGCAAACCAGGCGACAGTATTACTTATCCAGCTCTACAGCCTCATTATTTTGCACTCAATGCATTTCAAAACAAACAACCACATCAGGTTTAAAAAATAAATAAATAAATAAATAAATACTTTAATTCCTTTGCCCAGCTAGTCTCACGTCTCATTCACTGTTTGCTACTGTTCAGACGTGTTAAAGTACAAATGTCAGTAATCAGGTGAATAAAAAGAAAATCATGTTAATTCCACATGCCACTTATAACGGTTAACGCTAATTAAATGAAATGAAGTTTCTAACCCTTTCAGTCATTTCAATGCCAGAGGAAACATGGTAACTAGCATTTCCAAACATGTGCACCTGAACACAGGGTTCTGCTCCACAACAGCGCAGGAAAGGGGAAAGGGGAAGAGGGAAGGGAAGGGATGGGGAAAGGGGGACGGGGAAAGGAAAGGAAAGGAAAGGAAAGGAAAGAAAAAAGAGAAAGGGTTGTTCCCAGTTGTGATGTTTAGCTAGGGGACTAATGACAGCCATCTAGTGAATAACAGAAACTGTTTGTCTGTTTCTCTGTATTATCTCTGTATACAAAATTTATATGCCAGCGAACATGCACAAAATACATAGATTAGATACTAAAATACACAGAAAACACAGATTAGGTAATAGAAATGCACACATTAGAAGCTAACAGCTGTGACAGATGTATTCTCTGTGCTGTAGAGATTGTGGGTTAGTTATTGTACTGAGATGCACAGAGGTGTCTGTGATGCAGATGGGCACGTGTCTACAGGCAGCATGCTTTAAGATTACATAGCAGCAAAGGTTTTGCTGTTTTAACAGCTACCCAAAACAGTGACAATCACACTGATATTTATTTTGTATTCTAAAAAAGGATAGTAGACATAAGCACATAACTACATCCTCAGAGGTGCAAATAACCAGGCCGCATCCCTAACTGCACAGTGATGTACTAAACAAGGGTGTTATTACTGTTTAGGCATACTACTTAATGTGCATACTGCAGAGTCGGAGAAATTCCAAAATCACTACCAGAGAGGGAACAATTCCAAAATTTCACATCAAATAGCTTTATTAGCAGGCTTGAACTAAAATGACAAAATTATGCAACATTCGACTAAAGCATGTAACTCTGGCTGAAAAAAACAAAACAAAGAAAGACCCCTAAACTAGACATTGGAACTCATGGTGGTTTCCTGGCCATATGCTGTATATACACTGATCAGGCATAACATTATGACCACCTGCCTAACATTGTGTTGGTCATAATGGTCTAGCCATCACAATTTGGCCCTTGTCAAACTCGATCAAATCCTTACTCTTGAACACTTTTCCTGATTCTAACACATCAACTTTGAGGACAAAATGTTCACTTGCTGCCTAATATATCCCACCCACTAACAGGTGCCATGATGAAGAGATAATCAGTGTTATTCACTTCACTTGGCACTGCTCATAATGTTATGCCTGATCAGTGTACAAGTATTTGTATCATCAATCAACATGTAGACATATTATCTTTTTAAAGCTATAACACTGACTATGAAGTAAATATAAATCACTCACCACAGTTAGCTTCTTATTATATAAGCTTATTGCATGGAAAAAAACAAACACGAATGCTTCAAGGTTTTTCCCCCTCACTTTGTAGCTCACAGAATAATTCTGTGCTCCAAATTCCAAAGAAAGTCAAACACAGCATTACTACTGCCATTAGTATTTAGTCCAACACTAGGTTTAATTCATGTACAGAAAACTGGCCTTATTGGTGAGATTAAAATTAGCCTTAGGTTAATTGTCCACACATTTTTTCTGTTCATGTGAATGCTTCTGAATAATACTTTAAACGTCAAACAACCATCAATTTAACGTCATACCAAAATGATGCCCAAACCCCACTATTTATTTCACATTCACTGGACATACCTGTCTCCTTTTTGCTCCCCTTCCCTCCGTCTCTGTTCATTTTCAGCACTGCCTTAAACATACTGTCGCCCTGTGAACAAAACAAACCAATTATGAGTTCAAGATGACATTCATTCATACCTTTCAGATTATTCCTCATAAGATATACATCCGAGTTATTTCCTACAGACGATCCGAACCCAGGAAAGAATGCTCCAATATTTAGATAGGACCGCTCCATGCCGCTTTCTTGTTATGCTGGAAAACAAGCTGTCAGATTCTCTACATTCCAGACTGGATTGATGCTGTGTGGATGAACTTGAGCATTGTCATGATAATATTAACATTTCTACCCAACATGCCTGCTTTTTTGGAAAGAGTTCAAACGATTCATTCACAGGAGGAAAAGCCATTATAAAACATGCATTAAGTAAGTAAGCCTGTCTGACGGGTTGAACTCCACAGGGGCAACAGGGCTAATCGGGGTCATCAAGGTAGGCAGTGGACTGAATGGACTGTATGGTAACCTGCCCTCAAAATCCTACACAGGTCTACTGCTGCCACATAATTTTACAAAAAAAAGTTTGGGGGTTAGAAGGAGATGCTACACCATGACATCTGGCACAGGCATGGGCTTACTTCATTCTCATGCTGTCAAAACACATCTTTGTGCTGGCCTTTCAGACACAAACTTGTCATTCTAGTGAGACAATCCCGAAAATCTGTTTTGTGTTATTTTAGAAGGCAGGCAGAGCTCAGAGGTTTAAAGGTCTACCTTATACATAACTACTTTTTATTCCAGTTATAAAAAGGGTGCAAAATTTATTCCTCAATTTGAGAGAGTATGCACTGATTAAAATTAAACTATATGGACAAAATTATATGGACACCTGATCATCACACACCAAAACCATTGCCACAAATCTGGAAGCACACATCTGTAGTAGAAGGTCTTTGTATGTTGTAGCATTAAGAGTTCCCTTCACTGGAAACAAAAGGGTCCCAGTATGTACCAGCATGACACAAAACGAGTCTGACAAAGTTGGTTTGGAAGAACTGGACTGGTGCATATAACCCTGACCTCAACCCCACTGATCACTTCTGGGATGAACTGAAAAGTCACCCATGTTCCAGGTTTTCTCACCCAACATCAGTGACAGAACTCACTAATGCCCTGGTGGCTGAATTAACACAAATCCCCATAGCTATGCTCAAAATTCTAGTGGGTAAAAGTTATTATAACAACAAAGGGGGACTAAATCTGTAATGCGATATTAGTGCAAAGTTCAGGTGTCTACAAAGATTTGCCCATATAATTGCCATACCTTCTTAGCACTTCAGGACTGTTTTGAGCTATACATCAAATCTTGTAGGCATTTACATATGATGTAATATATAACATATGATGAATTACCTATGATGTACTATATAAATAACCATCAACAATGTAGCACTTTAGCATTTAAATAAAAAAAAAATCTTCATTCCTGTCAAGTTGAAAGAAAAAAAAAAAGCAATGGTCACATCCACAACCTGGTTACATCTGCAAGTTACCACCCCAATACCTTCATCTCATATATTAACCTTAAGCCATGGTTTTAAAGCACAGAATGCTGCAATTTAAAACAAAAGCAAGTAGGAGACAGGCTGTCAGTCATTCAGGATTAACACCATTTCCAGCACCACCAGGGCTGTGTGCTGATGTTACATAAAACTCAAAATGTATGACCACTACCTTTACTATTACTAAAAAGAAAACATAGAGCATGCTGTTTTGAATAGTAATTCATTATATATACATATATATATATGTGTGTGTAGACAACGCTTCAAATCTGTTAAAAAAAATGAGAACATTTCTGTCATCTGCATCAAGAACAGAAACACAAAAATCTAACATTAAAATAAAGATCCTTTCCCAACCTTATATTCTGCAAATAGTACCTAATAATCCAGGCCAAAACCTCTGCCATTATTTTTAACTGCACTGTATAGAACTGAACATCTTTTGGCCTGCACTCACAGCCTTACAATCAGTTATATATGTCTCTATTACATTTTATACTGCTACAGTTATACACCACTATTTTATACCGTAAGTAAGGAATAAATCATGGCAGGATCTAAACAATTTTTTACATTTATAGTTATGTTTAAAGCAAAACAAGTGAGTTCCTGTTCTCATTTACAAAGCCTTACAACAGCTATAAACAGTGGTTCCCTCACCAGCCACTCCTTTGTTTTTCGTATGAAATAGCTTGTCATGTTCCTGATAAACATCAAAGCCCTAAAGACTTTCACCTTCCAGGTTCACCACTGACACAGACAAAAACCGCTGACACTACAGAACCTCCAAAAACGCTAACCTTCACCACATCAACGTCCATATGTAGGTTGTTGCTATAGAAACCGTAAAGTATTACGAGCGCATTAATATAAACCTTGCAGCTGGAGCTACTGTCCGAGCCAGGTTGCAGAAAATCAGTATCTCCTGACCGATCACAGTATCCGACAGCGCTGTGTTTAAAAATCTCATATGGAGTGTTCAGCTTTTGGAAGGTTATATAAGCCTACTTCTCCTTCTTATGTTCCGCATAGTCATGAAGGTGGCTATGTTGGCGTAGGGGAAAAAAAGTACCGAGCTACTTGACATTTTAAAAACTCCTTCGGTGGAGGTATTCTAGATAACACCACAAACACATTAGAGGTTTTCTTTCGGAAGATTTTAAGCAGACTGCCCAAAATCATGAACAGCAACACACAAGCCTGGGTGTGAGTGCACTGGCAGGCTTCCAGTCTTTTATCCTCTCCATCAGAACGGCATTTAGCCCAAGTAAAGGACAGGAAATGCCAAGCATTCATACAGTATTGAAGAGCTCATAGCAGTTCCCATGGATAAATCTCCAAAACAAACTACCAAATAACTAAAAAATAGTACAGCATCAGCAACAGGGCCGTCTGATTAAGTAAGTTTTCTTCGCATATCCCGGAGTCGTATTTACAATTTGAAAATTCTTCTCCTACTCTCACATGTCCATCATTAGCTAAATGCTCGTAAATGATTTCTTTAATCAGGTGGGTGTAGGTTCTTGTTCTGTTGTACTGAATGATTTTCACTTCTCTTAGCTGGCAGGCACAATTATATAGAAGAAGCAGAAGAAGAAAACTGTTGAAGCCTTATTACCCAACACACTGTTAACGCTCTCGCTCTCTCTCGCTCTCCTTATACTCTAAAGCAGGAGGAATTTAACATGGGTCGAGGCTGGTAATGTTCTCACTTTACAGACTTTACACAGACTTTACAAATTGGACTCGTGTTTCAGCAGCACTGCACACAGCAAAACAACTTGCAGGAGAATAGATCATTTTCTATGCATTAGTTTTGCATCAGAGATCCCAAATCTGTGTAGATAAAGAATGTTGTGCGGTCAACTACGCCTGCATAATCTTGTTTAAAGAACATAAGCACATGAATGAAGAGCTTGTCACTTCTCTAGAAACACATACAAACCAAGGCTCATGTATGTTTTAAAAGAACTGCAGATTTCTATGGACCATGCTGTATACAGACCATCCATGAGAAGACGGGAGAGAAAAAAAGGTTTGGGAGAAGAGTGCACATTACATACTAGAGCAAAGTAAATAAAGTCACAAGGTGAACAGATGCATAGATTCAACTACAGCATGGGGGGGGGGGGGTAACTGCCTCCATATGTGACCATGAAACTTAATTAAAACATGTAGCGACAAAGATACCGTACAGGGATACAAACATAAAAAAAAAAGTCACACAAAATGGAGAAAAGAAACACAGAAAACAAAGAGAATCTCAAAGCAGGTAGCCTGAGTGCAAAACAGAGGGAGTTTATCCCTTGTGTGCTGATAGGAGACTTGCTGCCTCAAAGCCTCTACTGCCATTTGAGCTGTGAGTATTATCTAACTGAAAGAGCAACCCTGGGAATGCTGCGTCTTTGAAAATGTCTTATTTCTTCAGAAGCAGCATGGCGCAGAGAAAGCACCATCATATGCAGATGGAGTGGGCAGATCACAGAAACAGGGAATCAAGCACACACACAGTGCATCACATTCTGCCTATATACATACATACTGTTATGCAAGATTATTGATTTCAAAAATGCTGCAGGTCTGACAAGTTCTGAAACAAGTCAACCTCAGATTCCAGGTATGTAGAATTTCTTGCTTGACCAGCTTCAAGAGTTTTCCTCGGACATGTGGAGCATCGGAGAGGCAGGGAAGTGCCGACAAAGAGGATGTGGCATTGTTTAGGACGGTATCCTCAAGTTTGTACCGCTCACATGTTCTGTGTGTGTGTGTAAGCTTCAACAATAGGAAAACAAAGCAAACTTCAGCTCGTCTTATTTGCTCTCTCCCTCATCTAACCACTGTTTCTTTTCATCAGACCTATTCCACATGAATGAGTCTTGAGGATTGGCAGAAGTTGTCATGGCAACCACAACACCAAATACAAAGATCTGTGACCCTTTTCTGCACTGAAAGTAAAACATGTTTAAACACCAGTGACAAAAATTAAACAGGCTGTGGACCTTTAACAAATTCAGTCAGAATATATTTGCCAAATAAATAAGGGCAAGTTAATGGACATCGCTCATTTTTATTCCATTAGAAACGTTGTTCTAAATAATTGGTGAATGCAGGAGAGCATGAATGCGCTCTTCACCTTGAAACGGGAAATGAGCAACCGCAAAATGACAGACTGCCAGAATGGTGTTTCACAGTTTCCACTGATCTGAAAAGTAATGTTCACGTTAAACATCAGAATGGAGACAAAAGGCGACCTTGGAGACTCTGAACATGGCAAATGTGTTGGTGCTCAATGCTTTTCAGAAACCTCTCATATATTTTGGGATTTTCACACATTTAGTGTGCAGAGAATATAGTGAGCAGGGAAAAACATCCAGGAGGTGCTAACGGCTTCATTAAAGATGTCAGCTTCCAGACTGGTTTGAGTTGAGAGAAAGGCTAAGGAAACTAAAATAATCACTCCATCACCACGGTGAGCAGAAAAGCATCTCAGAAAGCACAGCACACTGAAACCTGCAGCAAATGGACTACAACAGCAGAAGACCACATCATGTTCTAGTCCTATCAGCCAAGAACAGGTATCTGAAACAATAAGCTCTTCTTAATTTCTCTCAAATCCAGAGGTATAGCTGTTCCTAGTGTCCAGTGAGCAGGCTAATATCAGCAGTGCTCTTCTACTAGGCTCTTACATCCCATAAAACTGGCCTTGTATTCTTCTGTGCTGAGACAAACTACAGCACATTCACATTGCAGGCCGGTCCTTTACCTCATATATGAGACAGATCTGTCTGTTTAATGACTGAGAACATGCCACAGTGAGTTTTCCATCGTGATTTAAGCAACTTTCACACAAGGATTTGAAATCCTACACTGTCCGATATGCCTGAACATGTCGATCAGAATTGCACGTCAGTCCTGTTTCACATTCATCGTGAGCTCAGGCTGAAGCTTTTGGGTGTCAAATCTCTTTAGATTTACATACGTTGACTGGACTCATTTACTATTACCATAGAAACGGACGCCTCACGCTCCCTGGCTTTCAGAGGCATTCAGCGGGTGTGTGAAACCTTCACACAAGCTGCAGTAAAAACAAATTAGCACAACTTTAACACAATGTCAGAATTACTTAACGCTCTGTAACATTCATCAAAGTGCTATGCATTGCTATTTTATTGGGAAGTAAAATTCTGCGGGCGCACAGTGCTCGGAAACAGGAAGGAGAAATGGTGAGGACATTTCAAATCATGTCCTACGATTATGTTACTTTTGTATGTACTTTATGTTTCCGCCAAAAAAAATTACATTAAATAACATTGTTTAATAAGATTGTGTTTCTTTTCTACAAATGTGTGCTTATTTTTAAATGTCTTGCACAAAGACTTTATTTTTAGATACTGAACTTACATACAATGTTTTATTTTGTGGCCCAGCAAAGACAACAGAAACTATCTGAATTACTTGAACTTGTTTCACATGATTATTGACAAATCGTTGACAAAGTAGTATAGCGAGTGTTTTGTTTATTTACTCAGAGAAAGAAATCAGAAGAACACCCTTTGACTCATGATAGGACAAACCCATTAGCATGACATCATTCTGTTCCCTGGAGGTTCGAGCGATTAGTCAAACAGAGCATTTTACAGTCAGGCAGTTTTTATAGATTGCTGAGTTGTCTGTGGTGTGTAAAGAGCTGTATCTAATTTAGTTGGAAAGGAAAATGTATCCACAAAGCATTGATCTGGATCTAAGCAATCTCATGTGTTTTCAGCTGATGCTAATTAGATATGCTCCGTATCGCCTATTTCCTGACTGCAAGCCTGAGTGCTCATGTCCAATTTACTGGCCAAATCTAAGGTTTTTTTTTTTTAGGTTATTCATATTATCTTTTAAATGTGGATGATACCCTATACCCATGTGAAAAAGATTACTCTCCTAAGCATTAAAGTAAAACTAAAGCTTTAGCTTACATTCATTCATTGTCTACCGCTTATACGATCTATCCTCGGGTCACAGGGAGCCTCAGGCGTCATTAGGCATCAAGGCAGGATACACCTGGACGGAGTGCCAACCCATCACAGGGCACACACACACACACACACACACACACACACACACACTCATTCATTCACACACTACAGACAATTTAGAGATGCCAATCAACCTACAATGCAGGACCTTTGGACCATGGGGAGGAAACCCCCGAGGCACGGGGATAACATGCAAACTCCACACACACATGGCGGGAATCGAACCCCCAACCCTGCAGGTGTGAGGCAAACGTGCTAACCACCAAGCCACCGTACCCCCAGCTTACATTCAACAGACAAAAATTGAATGTCATAAAACTATTATTTGACTGTGATTCAATGACCTTAATTATTTATTAAAGGAAGAGCAATGTGACTCCTATAATACTCATTTAAAAACCACCAACATAGCTCACGAGGTACAGAAAAGCATTCACACTCTCGAAGCTTAATTCCCTACAGTTTTACATCCATCCGTGGCCGGGAACCAAAAGAACAAAACTGGCTGTGCACTCAGGGTGGAATAGACAGCAGAATTTGGCCCTCCCCTGTCAATCACAGCAACATCATGGGCATCTGTAAACTCATGTATGTGGAAGAGGGCAAAGAGCACTTTCTTCAGAGTGTGTTATTCAGCTCAGCGACGCTACATGAGCAGCAGTTCAAAAAAAAGATATGTTTAGCTGGCTTCACGTGTCTCAGAGGAATCACGTGTTATTCTCCCTGGCTGGTAGCTGTAGTATTATACAGGAGAGCTGGCTGGTGGTTCGAAACTGGCAGATTACCAAATTGGAGTAAAGAGAAGGGGAAAAAGAGCCACCAATAAGATGACAGCACAGGATAACACAACATTTAAGGGACAGCTATAAATGTCCATGATTAAGCAAACAACAAATTAACTTTACAATTAATATAATGTTACAAGCCAGCATGCTGTTCCCTCAATCAGTGACTTACAAAGAGATCATTCAACAAAAAAAAAACACACAAAAAAAACCCTAAAGCTCATTTTAAAGAATGGACATTCTAGTCACTTTTACGAACTGCTCCAAACATCCCTGTCTCCTTGTGTTTTCTCTAGACACAACATTTCTACTATTACACAGAGTGATTGTTTCTGCTTATGCAATCTGTCAAGTCCACGTTCATGGATGATGATGTAAGGAGAACATAATGACCGTGTTTAATCGCAGGTCTGTCACTAGATTATCTTCATTGCATCTGACATGGAGAACATGTTACAGCACAGGTCGTTAGAGATTTTGGCCAAGATGTTTTTGGATCATATTGTAGAGTATATGAAATCACACAGTGGAAAACAGGTGCATGTGAAACTGTGTATTACAGAATTCATCTTTAAACGTCAGAGGTTGGGGTTTCAAAATAAATGTTCAAAATTGTTTCTCAGTTATCTCTTGGCTAGTTTTGCTAGCTGTATTAATCATCAAAGAGAAAAATCTGAGTCAGAACAGCTGTCTTGTACTCATCTAAACTATACTTTCACCCTTTAGATGTTCAGAGCAGATAATGAAGTCTGCATTTATAAAATGAACAGGTTCTGGGAAAGGTTTGCTTACAACAAAGTTATACAGGAGCAGAAGGAACAACTCTGTTGAAGGGCGTGTCATTTTCCTTGTATCTGTGAGGTAGCGAGTCCGAGTTGAGACACGTTTTCTCATGATTTACTGTTAGACCTAGGGCTGTGGAAACAGGGTTAACTTGACATGACAGTACAGTAAAACTCAAACATACAAACAGTAGCATGCAATATGAAGCCTCGCTTTTCCCTTCACAGATATCATGAAAAAAAATTATTTGTCCATTATATAATAAAGCAGATATCAGCTTCCACACCTGCAATAAGTAGAACAATAAATCTGCCAATCAGGGCAAAGAGAAAGTGCTTGTATTTAGTCATAAACTGTCCTACATTGCACTCAACAAGGTGTGGCAGAGCGAAAACACTGGCAGTGATTGAAAAAGAAAAGAAAATAAAAGGTATAATGAAAGGAAAATTTAAGGGTGTCCCTGCTTGCCTGAGTAGGAGATGTACCTTTCTGTCAAATCTGATATCTTGCTCCTTGTGGAATTTTAGCAACAGGAAAAACACACAAAACAATTTCTGTAACAGAAACAAGCGCAGCACATGCTTGGACCTACAAAAGAAAACAACACTAAATGTGGAGAAAGTAAAGCAAGCTAGATTTCCAAACACTTCCTACTGTATTGTTTGATTACTTACAAACACTTCCTACTGTAATGTTTGATTACTTTTAAACGTTAACTGGCCGAGAAGAAATTCCTCTAGCTCTGGCTTATTATACCGTACACTTCAGTACGTTTGTTTAGCCTCAAGTCAAAAGAGTAAGCTTTAGACAGAAATGTCAAATTTTCCTGAGTCAGGCTTGATCCCACGACATTCAGGGAAAGGGAATGAGCTCAAAGCACTGATCTCACCTGATAACCAAACCCCGATATAGACAAGCAGTAGATAACCCCACATGGGAACAGGCTCACAGGTCAAGAACTGCAAATATCACAGTGTCAATGATCGACTGAGTGACCTTTCAAAACAAACGCAAACGTTCAGATCTGGACCATGACTGGTATCGATAACTATCTAATGCCATCCATTACAAACATTAGAAGAATGAAATTTTGAATTTGCGCCATCGGGTGCGATTTGGTGCTTCATACATCATGCATGGTGGTTCAGCTACAATCCGTTACAATACTATCCAAACCCACCAATGATGTTATTTATCAGAATGATTTCCTTGTCTATGCACAAAACACTAAGTCACTGAATGTTATTTTTCATTCATTAAGAAATGGTTAAGACAATGCAAATAGTTTACAGATCAGGTCAATAGGAGTCACATAGCCAAGTCTAAGTACAGGGTTTAGAGCTGCTAAATGCTGTGGCTCTGAATTCTGCATGCACCCTTATTATTATTACTGAACCTCACACAGCATGGCTTCAGAAAACAGCACACTCACCAGTTCCAACCACAGGCTGTGTTATTAATCGTGCTGTTCTCTACAGGCCACCAGAGTCGCCAAGACAACCAAGGCATCATAAAAATGTCCCTCATGTGATCTATGAGTCCATTGACAAACATAAACCCCATTTTATTAGGGCTGCTGAATGAGCCAAAGAACTCAGCCATTAAGTTTCATTCATATGGCTATTTGGGCTGCTTTAAGCAAAGTGGCTCTACTTGGGCATAGTATGGTATTTTGTGGTGTGCATTGTGTGGTATTTGTTTTAACCTAATTAGCATAGAGGGCTAGTGTAAAGTCTGCCAATAATGGCTAGAGCCATCCAAAAAAATAAATAAATGAATCAAGCAGGATGAAGATATCTGCTGTAAAATCCATCATGCCATGATTTCAAAACTACACATATTTCAACCAGTGGTGCTGTCATTCTCATCAAATCCTCATTCAACCATGAAGGCTGTCTTATCTGGATTTAAAACCGAACTCATCTGACACACAATGGACATAGTGTAGTGGCTGTAACTGTCAGGTCAGTGCCCCTGTTCTCTTCCTTCAAAATCAACAGCATGTGCTCGATGCCAGCACCTGTTATTTGCCAACTGGCCATGGGAACCACTCAAGTAGAAGAAAATAGTTCAGACTCAATGGCTCTATCAGACAAGAATGACTTTTTAGTGTGTAGCAGCAAGGTTTAAAGCCCCACCATTATACAGTGTCCTCAAAAGTGTAAAAAAAAAAAGTGTGGTGTACAGGAAATCATTTGAGACAACTGTAAACTCAAGCACACGTACGACACAAAAGACTCCACAGAGTTATGTGACTAGGAATGTGTGATAAGTAAGTAATCAAGCATGATATAGCAGTGTGATAATATCCAAAAGTTATTTCCAACAGTGACTGCATGTCACAACGTATCCCTGGTATACCACAACAATTTGTCAAGCATTTAAAGAAAAACATCATTTATAGTTATGTCAACATTGTAGAAACAGGTTCCTGTTATCACTTATGTTCTAACAGCTAGAAACAGTTATTGCATCTTCTGTTTCTGAAAATTTACAGTTTCATCACTGAAGGTTGTGAAAGTGGAGTGGAGACTCTGTCCAAAAACAGTAAATAAAAGTCATCTCACAGAAAATGTCATTATTGTGTCAATGACACATGTTTAATCAGATTATGTGTAGTGTCCAATCAGTGACATTAAGCTGAAGTTTTGTAAGCTACATACATTTACACACACACACACACACACACATATATATACATTCATTCATTGTCTACCGCTTATCCGATCTATACTTGGGTCACGGGGAGCCTGTGCCTATCTCAGGTGTCATTGGGCATCAAGGCAGGATACACCCTAGACGGAGTGCCAACCAATCGCAGGGCACACACACACACACACACACACACACACACACACACACACACTCTCATTCACTCACGCAATCACACACTACGGACAATTTAGAGATGCCAATCAACCTACAATGCATGTCTTTGGACCGGGGGAGGAAACCGGAGTACCCGGAGGAAACCCCCGAGGCACAGGGAGAACATGCAAACTCCACACACACACGGCGGAGGCTGGAATCAAACCCCCAACCCTGGAGGTGTGAGGCAAACATGCTAGTCACTAAGCCACCGTCCCCCCCGTAGATACATATATATATATATATATATATAAAATGTTCATAATCATTGAATCATCAGTCATAATTAGGGGTTATTAGAAAAAGAAAAGAAGGTTAGGGGCCACATTTGTCTCACACCTCTGGGGTTGGGGGCTCAATACCCACTTCTGCCTTGTATGTGTGCAGAATTTGTTCACTGGGATACGCTCCAGTTTCCACACAAAGTGTAGGATAATTAGTACAGTACATGGACGGGTGAATGTTAACTGATCAAGAATGCATTTAATAAGGGCAACAAAAGAAAATGATTGATGCACTTGTTGACCGCCAAGGCTACAAAATAATAATGCCCAAACCTGACTAACACCTGAAACTATTAATTCAGATCTATTCGGAAATGATAAATTGTATTTCAGTGAAGAGAAGCACCTTAAATCAACACCCCCCACCCACACACCCACACACACACACACACACACACACAAGGACTCAGATGTGGAAAAGATTTAGTGAGTTGGTGAGATTTCAAACTAGCAGAGCTCCTGTAAAACCCATCCAACTTGTCTCCTGGTGATCTCTCCAGTCCATCCTCCATAACAAACCTCAGCAGTGTACACTTACACATCTCACCTTCTTCCTTTATTTATTCTTAATGTACATCCACACACTTCCTTCTACTACCTCCTGAATTGTGATACTTGTAAGATTAAAGGAAAAGTTTTCCAAAAAGTTTCTACAGCATAAAGACGCCTTAAAGGGTCACTAGGTTTATATTTAACCTCCGTAAATAAACATCCAAAATGTTCACCGAGGTCAAACCACAGCTGCAGTTGTAGAGCTGGTATCCAGGGACGCCATTGAAATGAACCTCAGCGTCTCTTTGGCTAGAGGAAGTGTTTCAAATAAAAATACATTTTATTTAAGACTTGTATGCTGACCAGAAAGTGACCGTAGTGTGTCCGGTTATATTTAAGAAAAAACCTGATGAACTTTAACCTGTCAAAAAAAGTTCTCTGTAACTACTTAGTTCAACACTTCAAAGTTTTGATATAAACTAAATAAAACGTTGTAAAGCACAAATCATCGCTACTTTTATTACAAACACTTTTTCCCACACCGAGCACTTACTTCCCCGTTAAGAGACAAGTCCCGGCACATTCCTCATGTCCAATCTAAGTTAGCAAGCTAGTTACATTTGTACATCATAAAATGAACGACATTAGCACAGCGTTTTATCCACAATACACATCTTATCCCTCGATCCCAATAAAACTCACAATAGATCTTTGGTAAATACATCCTAGACGTGTATAACTCTTAAAAAAAAAAAAAAAAAAAAGACAAATACCTGTTTTGTGTCATGAATTATCCGGCAAAGAAAAAGTTTCCCAGGCGCGTTACCTCTCCGCGTGAATTCTCAAGGGCTAGGAGTCAATCCCTAAAAGAGTCGACTCTCCCAAATCACGCACTGGAAAACGAGTCATCACAAAAGAGTCGGTGAAATTGATCCGGATTAATCTTAAGCAAAGAACATAACAAATAAGAATGTATGAAATTTCGCTTTCTGTCAGTCTGTCTGTCGATCTCATCCTTCGTGCCAGAAACAGCATCTGTTTGTTATGACCTTTAGCAAATGTTACTTATAACTATGAACTCTGTGGTTTAAAGTGCGTTTTCTTGTACAGAGCTGACTATTAACTATCCCAGCATATTATGAAGTGTTCCCGAAAAGATGTTCACTAGAAAGCAAAAAAAAATCTTACTAAATGTGTCACTGCTGAGTTTTTGAAACAAGAACCTGTGTGAATTTGAATTTTGAATCGACTCTATTGATTCCCAACATCTGGAGTTAGAATAGGAGTCGACTCCAACTTTTTTTGGATTCGAACAACCCTGGAGTTCTTCAAGGGAACGCGCGTGGCTCCTCCCACTCCGCGCCAGCTACATGACGTCGTCGTAGTGAAAAAGGATGCTTTTTAAAACTCTTCATTCTGTATAATGAACATATAGGGATAAATAAGAGAAAAGAAAGAGAAAGAGAAAATATATTAGCGAAGGTTACATTCAGTGCTTTGTCTGTGATATACAGAAAATAATAGGAGGAACTGAATAGTCTACAGCCTTGTTCTGATTAAAGTAATTGAGGCACTTGGCATGGTCAACTCAGGAGTACAGGGGATTTCTAGAACATGTTAATGAGGTCATGACTAAAGGAACTGAGTGCATGAAGCCTTTAATGTAGTTTGACCTTTGCAGTTATAGAGTGAGCTCAGTGCTCACAGCTGGGCTCCTACAGAGGGATTGTGACTGATGTGGTGTGCTTAATGACAGACTTTAATATAGAAGCAGAGTCTAACAGCAGATGTCCAGCACATGTCTGCAATAAGGGGATGTAGTAAGAAGAAATCAAAGTGAACTGAACATGCTTTAATTGTAGTGTGTGTGTGTGTGTGTGTGTGTGTGTGTGTGTGTGTGTGTGAGAGAGAGAGAGAGAGAGAGAGAGAGAGAGAGAGAGAGAGAGAGAAATATTAGTAATGTCAACACTGCCACCATACGGGTAGAAAAGTTCATTACAGTTTCAATGAACTGTACTTTACTTATAATTTCTCAGAAAATAAATTGTACAGCATGATTCTGTCAAGCGTTTGGACGTTTGTACATTTAGTATGTAACTTTTACCTAAAAACCTGCATATAGTTTACCTTCTAAGTATCAGTCTGATACTCATTATCAACACCTGGCCAATACCAGCAACAAGGATCAACTGGATTTACAACAAAACAAGCTGGACATCAGATTCCGTAACAGATTGTTTCGAAAAAAAAAAAATTGTTAAACAGAAAATGTTAACATATAAAGGCATGACTCTTTTCTTTTGTTTTGATTGATTTTATTAGGATTTAAACATTAAGGTTTATTATATTTTCCTATGTAAATGATTTTTGAGTGAAATAATAAGATAAAAGTGTTTCACTTAGCTTAAGCTTAGTAGATTTTTAAAGAAAACAGCATTGGATAAAGGAAAAGTACCCTTTTTTCTCAGAGTCTATAAATACCAGTATAGCACGATAATAACTTATTGATTATTTTTAAAATGCATGTTGTGTGTTATGTATAAATGCATGAAATATATCAGTGATACATAAATAAATGACTTTTGTAAGTAAAGTAAGTAAGTACAAGTAAATATATTTAGATAAGTAAATACAAGTAAATGATAAATATTATATTAGAAATAATTAATTAACCTCATACAGAGGTGTCCAATCTTATCCAGATGTGGAGGCAGGTTTTCATTCCAATCAAGCGGGAGCCACACCTAATCAACTGATCTTGGCTTTCAATAGACTCAGATGTGGCTTCTGCTCGGTTGGAATGAAAACCTGGACCCACACCGGCCCTTTGCGGATCAGATAGGACACCCCTGACCTAATAGAATTGCTGTCACTGTTTTAAAATAAATTATAATTATTATTTTTTTTTAATAAATGACAGAGAAGCTGGAGTCTAACCCAGTGCACTCAGGGTGCAATGCGAGGGACACAAGTGACAGGTACCAACCCATCACAGGACACACACACACACACAATACAGACAATTTAGAGTTACCAATCAGCTTACCAAGCCTGTTTTTTTTTGCCTGGGGTGGAAATCAGATTACCGGGAGGAAACCCCTGAAGAACTGGATGAACAACCTCTGCATGCACAGGGGTGGAGACAAAATCAAACCTCAGATGCTGGAGGTGCGAGGCAAACATTCTAACCACTAAGCCATAGAAAAAATGTATAAGGGGATTTGATGGACCTGTCTATTATAAAGCAATAGCAACTTTCTTATTTTAGACACATAAAAATAATAAATGCCTCTGTACTCTATTTATGTTCAGTAATCCAGCCCTGCATGCTTTTTTTTTATGTCAATTTGGAATACAGTCTCTCAGCTTTAAAACCATTTTTAAAGTCATTTGAATATAAACTGCTGATGAGGGATTCGAAGCCAAACAAGAATAAGCAGTGTCTGCATCATTTGAATAAAATACAATTTGCTGTATAATACAGACATGCATTCTACTACTAAATGTCTTGATTAAATACTAAATCATTAAATATTTAGGATCTATAATTTTTTATTAGCAACAGGGGTGCTGTGATTTGCTGTGGACAACCAGTTAGTATGTGACTATCATTTTACACACACACACACACACACACACACACACACACACACACACACACACACACACACACTCTATAGACTCATAAACAGATGGAATCTGTTCGTGTCTCCTTGTTAAGAAGCAGGCACAGTGTTAAGTGTCTTTATGCTAATCTTTCAGCGTAATCAATTCCCTGACTGACCACACACACACACACACACACACACACACACACACACACACACACCACACACACACACACACACACACACACACACACACACACACACACACACACCTGTTAAAAGTTTCCAGTGGTAAAGCACTGACAGGCCTAATGTGGGCCACCCATGTGTTTCTGCCATCACAGTATTTGAATATGTTTATTCTAGCTGTCCATTAGAGCAGTGATGATCTGCAGCTGGTGGGTGACAGTGACAAGTCTGTGAATGAATTTCCACACCAGTGCTTTTCCTACACTTTGTTTAATTAGTGCCAAACCAACAGACAGTCTCCGAGATTTGTGCATGTTTACGGATGTTAGTTGTTGTGTTCATAGTTTTATCATTATTGTTTAAACTCACATGTGACAGTGATCCTCTATACTCATTACTCCTGTCACTGTTACAGTTATGTTTGCATGTTTGGCATTTGACAGACTGCTTTTATCCAGAGCAACTTACAGAAATGTTTTGAAGTCTCTGACAGTAAATACATCCTGATACTGGTTTAATAAGTCATGGGGCATTGGTGGCTCAGTGGTAGGTTTCTCACCTACCATGTGGAAGCCCTAGGGTCAGTTCCCAGCCACTGGATTCAGTGCCGGTCCCAAGCCCGGGAAAAAATGGGAGTGTGGCACTGCCAAGCTGCCACTGTTGGGCCCACCCTGCTCCAGGGGAGCTGCATCATGGCTGACCCTGTGCTCTGACCCCAACCCCCAAGTATGGGATATGTGAAGAAAAGAATTTCACTGTGCAGTAATGTATATGTGACAAATAAAGGCAACTTAACTTAAAAACTCTGATGTAATATTGTTCTTTTTTTTAGGCACAAGATTAAGTGGAAAGAAGTTGACAACACTTTTACATTTTTTAAAGTCTAGTGCCTGTTGCATTCTAGTCATTACTGATCTACTTATTTAAAAAAAAAAAAATGTATGGGAACGACTGAGTTTTACTGCCTCTGAGCATGTGAACCCCTGGTTCGATCCTGCTCAGTGTCTGTATGGAGTTTCACATGTCCTCAATATGTACACACGAGTTTCCTCAAGCTTCTCAGGTTTCCTCCAAACACTTTTCACATGTAACACAGTGGCAGCCTTTCTAAGGTGTATTCCTGCAGCAGATTCAATGACACTGACAAGGAGAAAGCACTTAGTCAAGATGAATGAATGGAGGAATGAATTTAAATGAACTGCTCAAGTACATTGAGTTCTGGGCATTTAGTGACAGAATAATGTCTGTATTATGAAAACAAATACTTATCTAGAAATATCCTGTAAATAGACAGATTCTAAAACAAAAGATGGGCATGTCTAATGTAAAGAAATGCCAACTTTCTGATTTTAGAATCATAAAAGTAAATGGCTGCTTCTCCATTTTATTTGTGTTCATTTCAGAACACAGTCTTTTAGCTTTAAAACAAGTAAAATCATAGTTTATTTGGAATAAAAAGGAATAGGCAGTGTCTTACTGCAAACTATAGTGTCTGACTATAAGAAATGCATTCTGTTGCATCAAAATGTTGTAACGATGAAATATTTAGTAACTCATTACATGTGAATGTTTGATACGTTTCCTGGTTTAGTAGCAGTAGGTGTTCTGTGATTGCTGTTCTTCTGCACACTCTATTTCAAAGGTGGACAAGAAGTGAAGTTGACTATCGTTTTACTCTCTCTCTCTCTTTCTCTCTCTCATACACACACACACACACACACACACACACACACACACACACACACACACTCACACACACAGACACTTTCTAAGATCACACCAAGAAAAGAATTATCCCTCTAAACCCATTACTTAATATAAGTTGTTCATCAACGCATATTGTTCTGTAACTACTCAGAATTATTCAGTAACTACAGTGAAGCTAATAGGAAAACACAAAAGAAGTGTGTAGTTATTAAGTTTAGGGCCTGTTCAAGTGCAGTGCTTAAGAGTGTTCAGCAAGCTTAAAATGTAACCTGCTGTAACTCACAACATTCCACTGAATCCCTACCCATCATGCAACAGGATTCCACTGGCCCCAGGACCTTCATGGCCTTTGACCAGTGTTTCTGTGAATACTTAGTCAAAACAGTAGAGACTCTGCTGTCTATGATTTAAGACTCTTTACTGTCATGCAAGCATGCTGGTGGAATTTGGTTTCAGTGTGTGTGTGTGTGTGTGTGTGTGTGTGTGTGTGTGTGTGTGTGTGTGTGTGAACAGTGACGGAAAAACAATTTACAGATTTGCAAAACTGGATAATAAATACAAAATACACAATTAAAAAGACACATTATGAGAATGTAAAATTCTATTTTCTGACCTAAAAGATTTTCATAAGCAGAATAAATATGCAAAAAAATTCATCGATTCAAGCAACAACAAATCAGTAGTATTTATTGATACTTAATCAATGTAACAAAACATGAGATATGAGGTACATAACATACTTTCATTCATTGTCTGCCACTTATCAAATCTATTCTCGGGGAGCCTGTGCCGCATCTCAGGCATCATTGGGCATCAAGGCAGGATACACCCTGGACGAAGTGCCAACCCATCACAGGGCACACACACAGGCACACACACACACACACACACACACACACACGGGAATTGAACCCCCAACCCTGGAGGTGTGAGGCAAACGTGCTAACCACCAATCCACCATGCCCCCTTATACACACCTAAATTAAATTCCAGTTTTGCAACAACAAAAAAAAGATTTAATTTTTGTTATAATTTGTCTGGGAAACACCAAGAACACATTATTTACCATCTAAATTCTTCACAAATGTCCACATAATGCAAGATATTCAATTTTTTTCAGCATCTGTTTCATAAACTTGGAAGAGCGCTTCCATTTTCTTAAGGACAAAACATTGATAAATAAATGTAAATCAGAGAAAAACAGCTTTGCACCATTGAGTTATTTACAACTTCATATATAGCCTCCATCTACATTAAAGCCTAAATTTTCATATTGAGTGATATTAAAATATATGTTGATAAATTAAACTTGTTCCATTTCACAGTAATATATAAAACACCAGCATCAGCACCAAACTAAAGCTTATGCAACCCATATAAAATGCTTGTAATATCTTTTAGTATGAGGAGTAGCATCTTTCTGTAGATGATGGTTTGTGAGAGATGATTACTGTTCAACTCAAAGAAAAGAACAGAGACATTATAAAGGGTTGTCTTGAAATAGAAAGCTGAGAAGAGGTGATTGAATTTCAACTGTTGAAAAATTGGCTCTTGTTCTTGGCTTTTAGATCTCTGACCATAATTTGACAAATCAGTGTTCTGCAATATGACTGTTATCTTCCTCTAGCTCTGATATCAGAGCCCTACTTCAAAATGTATGATGTCAGAATTTAATGCTCAAATGAAGGCTTGCTCAAATAGTTCAACAGGAAACGGAAAGCTCAGAATTTTTTTTATTATTATTTTGTAAACGGAGAACAATTCAGCTCTAAAAAATGTGAAATTTAACAAGTTTGGAAGTTAATCTCTGCGATTCACATTTTAGGACCACATTTTGGAATTCAGTCATCCAAAGGATTGATAAAACATGCTTTGCTGCTCTGTAGAAAATTGATGAATAGTTTTCTGAACATTTCCATCCATTATTTTTTATCTGTAAAGCTCCAAAGCTGATGTTTGCAGCAATTAAATTCACATAAATAAGAACTTAAACTATTAGTGCCATATTACATTTGCAAGAATACACTTTTTAGTACATTCACAGTTAGAGAATATTGATATTTTAAAGCAAAAAGCAAATAACTGTTTAATTATAAAGTGGTTTTTTGAATAGATATGAATAGGACACAGAAATCATAGCTCAGTGGTTAATGCCTCAGGGCTGACTGGGGTTTTACGGGAAATATTCTAGAGCTTGAGAGCAATGCTGCTGCTCTGGCCTACTATCCTTGGAGCCTTGATGAAGGCCCTTAACCTCTAATTATTACAGAGGCATCAGAGAGACTGAAGTGCTCTGACACAGTTCCTTCTCTTGAGTGTGCCTCAAGAGGGACATATGGACAGACGTAGAAAAGCATACCTTTAATATAAATGTAAATTCTGTTCTACTGAATGTAAGTGCATTGTAATTAATTCTGCCTCACACCTCCAGGGTGCATGTTCTCCCCGTGTCTTGGGGGTTTCCTCCGGGTACTCCGGTTTCCTCCCCCGGTCCAAAGACATGCATTGTAGGTTGATTGGCATCTCTAGATTGCCTGTAGTGTGTGATTGCGTGAGTGAAAGAGAGTGTGTTTGCCCTGCGATGGGTTGGCACTCCGTCCAGGGTGTATCCTGCCTTGATGCCCAATGATGCCTGAGATAGGCACAGGCCCCCCGTGACCCGAGAATAGATCGGATAAGCGGTAGACAATGAATGAATGAATGAATGTAATGTAAATAACCTCATATACACCGATTAGGCATAACATTATGAGCAGTGACAGGTAAAGTGAATAAGACTGATTATCTCCTCATCATGGCACCGGTTAGTGGGTGGGATATATTAAGCAGCAAGTCAACATTTTGTCGTAAGGATTTGAGCGAATTTGACAAAGGGCCGAATTGTGATGGCTAGACACACACACCTCAGCACAGAGCTGCTGCTTTGCTTTTTACTGCGTGTCATGGCAGAGTAACTCCTCTAGGGGGCAGCAGCGTGTAGGCGCTGATAGAGCTCAGACTGCAATTAGGGTTTAAACAGCGTACATAAGTTTATGATTGAAAACTGAACACTGCATGACGTTTTTACAAAAAATAAAATTGATAAAGCAAGAGGTATTTCCTGAAGGTGAGTTTACTATGTTGTAAAACATTACAGGTGTGTTTTACTTTACGAGCGTTGTAAGTGAATATCCAGAACACGAAATTAAAAAAATAAAAAAGTTTTTAAAAAAAAGGTAAAACGAGAAGAAAGTTGATAAAATGGCTTAATATCAAATATTAATATCAGTTAATACACTGTAGCTCACCAATGTGTGTGTGTGTGTGTGTGTGTGAGAGAGAGAGAGAGAGAGAGAGAGAGAGGGGGGCGAGAGAAAGATTTTTTCAAAATTTTAGCGAATGCGAATTGTAATATTTATTGTAATATTTATTGTAATATTGTAATATTACTGTAATATTTATAACACAAATAATAAAAATAAAATATATTTATAAAATAAATAATTTTGAAGAATCCTTTCTATATCTTATTTCTTCCTTACGTCATTACATCACTTCCTGATTACGTTTCCTCTTGGGCGCGTCTTTTTGAAATCCGTAGCGGTCATATCGGTTTGGATTTTAAACAGGTACAGAATTATAGATCTGACTTATGTATTGGACTTTAAACCATTTCTCAGCTACAATCTGTGCAACTATATTACCTGTATTGTCCTAGATAAAATATTAGAACTGCATTGTGTAATCTTGGAGCTCATTATCTAGCTAAGTTAGCCATCTAGCTTGTCTGTTATTAGTTGTTGACAAGTTAGCGCTCTACGCTCTGATTGGCTGGTAGCATCCTGCCTCTGCGCTCAGATTGGCTAGGGATTCATACTCAGGCTATCTATTCGTCATTTTGTCTGTTTGTATGAACAACAATCCAATCATGTCACAGGGGTGGGACTTGTCGCAATTTGAGTATGAAGAAAAGGCAATATTTTGAGCGAAAAGAAATCCTGTAGCTAATACAACTGTTTAATTTCAACTCTCTCAAGATCTAAATGGCATCGATTAAAGATCTGGACGTCGGGGAACAGTTCAGCAGCAAGCTGGAGGAAATCAGGACTAAACTGCTGTCTCAGGCAATGGGCGAAATGCTGAACGAAGCTACAGCGGAGTTCTGCCAAGCGCACAAGCAGTACATGCAGTCTGTTCTGGGTAAGACACCGGAGCTGAACTCTTATATACATGCATTTAGTAAACATATTTACATACAGACAGGGGGCATTTTTCTGCATGGTTTGAGTCAACTTCACTACAAATAAGTCCAAATGACGGAATCCTTCCTCTTTTCTTTCCTCCCTCATCATTTCTATCCTGATATGAATGCTCTCTTCCAGCATTTATCCACAGGGCACGAGAGCTCACTCAGTGCACTGACACATACACCGATCAGGCATAACATTATGACCACCTGCTTTCTGTTGGATTTGGATCACACGGGCCAGCCTCCACTCCCCACGTGCATCAGTGGGCCTTGGCCACACATGACCCTGTTCACCACTGTTCCTTCCTTGGACCACTTTTGATAGATACTGATCACTGCAGACCGGGAACACCCCACAAGAGCTGCAGTTTTGGAGATGCTCTGATCCAGTGGTCTAGCCATCACAATTTGGCCCTTGTTAAACTTGATCAAATCCTTACACTTGCCCATTTTTACTTCTTCTAACACATCAACTTTGAGGACAAAATGTTCACTTGCTGCCTAATATATCCCACCCACTAACAGGTGCCATGATGAGGAGATAATCAGTGTTATTCACTTCACCTGTCACTGCTCATTATGTTATGCCTGATCGGTGTATAATAAAGATGTAAATCATATACTATGGCCTTCAGAGCCACCAGACTTCAGCCCAATTAAACGATTTGGAAGCAAGGTCTTAGACGGTTAAATGATGAAAACATTAATTGAGGGATTATCTTTGGGAAGAATACTGTTCATTCCTCCAGCACGGTTCTTATAGAATCTGTGCCAATGTGCTCTTGTGGAACTTTCTATGCACCTTCTTGTTGATGTCTATTAGGTTGAGCACAACATGAATAAAAGATTCAAGTCAAGTCAAGAAGCTTTTGTTGTCATTTCAACCATATATTGCTGATGCAGTACATAGAGAAATGAAACAACGTTTCTCTAGGGCCATTGTGATACATAAAACAACACAGAGCTAAGGACTTAAAGTAAGTTGTCCTAGCCACAAAGATTTAACTAAAGCATTCATGATGAAACATTACTTAACAACTCAGAATTAGTGATTCAATTCAATGTGAAGCTACAGAATGAATATAAATCATGAAACGTGCAGCTAACAAGATGATCGATTGTATGAATAGGCCAAATGGAGGATTGGGGATGTGGTAGCTTAGTGGTTAATGCGTTGGACTACTGATTGTCAAGCTGCCCTTAACCCTCAACTGCACAGTTGTATAAAAAATGAGATAAAATGTAAGTCGCTCTAGAGAAGGGCGTCTGCCAAATGCCGTCAATGCAAATGAAACAGCTATAGAGAGATTTTAATCTCTCTAGGACATTATTATTATTATTATTATTATATACTGTTTAAAATCATCTTCCATCAGCTGAGCTCCATGAAGTCCTCTCAGAACTGCATGATACCCTGGAGCTAAACCATTTAAAGCTTTAAATGATTCAAGCAGGACATTCATAGTAAATACAGAACTTAAACAGCAGTAACTGTAGCTTAAATAAGCCTGGAGTCATATGCTCTGACTTTTCTTGCCTTGCCATGTTCTCAACTAGCTGAAGCATCCTTAAAGAGACAGCAGGACTGCAACAAAGTAATTGTACAAACTAGAATTTATTGTGATGTTGAATCACTCAAATCTCTTTTTTGGTTCTATAGATACATGCTTGAAAAAGTGCCGGGAAGATGAGACCATGTTTGAAACCATACAGGGTTATACAGAAGGTACGTGCTCATGTTAGTTTCTGCATTTCAGTCTGGAATCTGTTTTGTTAAGTGAAAGGTACCAAACTGAATAAATGGTATTTTCCATTGGTGTTTTAAGAGGTGAAACATCTGAATTCAATCATGAGGGAGAGAAGCGGAGAACGGCCGGAAATCTTGGGATCGATCCAGGACAAAGAAAGCCATAAAGAACACCTTATTCAAAAGATTGAGAAGCTGAAGCAAGAGCAGGCCAAGAAAAGAGAACGTATGGAATCTGCTTGTACACACACATTTCTGTATGTTACACTCTTTGATCAGTGTTAAACAGTCATTACTCACATTGTGTTTTTTGCTTTTATGTTTTTCACTTCAAAAAAAAAGTGATTCACTCACAAAACAAAGCCAACAAGGACCGGCTAAAGAACTTGAACAAAGTTAAAGAGATCTTCAAGGAATGGCTGAGCCTTGAGATCAGAAAAATCCAGGGTAAGCTTTTTTAGTTTCTGCATATTCATTGCATATGAAAATCTATTTTACCTGGAAGACATCATTTATTACTGTTTGGGCAAAAATAACAAAGTGTAAATAGTATTAATGACTGTGTGTGTTTGTGTGTGAAGGTGAGAAGCTGCAGTTCATCTTTAGAAACATCGACCACAAGAATCCACAGAATGCCTACACCTTTGTTTTAAGGATAAATGAGAATGGAGAGTACCAAAGTAAGTCAGTGCACTAACATGTAAAATATAGCTTGAACAAGAAGGATTTAATCATTTTGTTGTCAGAAATAAACAAACATGAGTTGTTGTTTTGTTTTTTTAAGGTTAACATTTCTTCAAACATTTTCAGTTAATTGATTAGTTGGGGGGGGGCACAGTGGGTTGGTGGTTAGCACGTTTGCCTCACACCTCCAGGGTTGGGGGTTTGATTCCTGCCTCCGCCATGTGTGTGTGGAGTTTGCATGTTCTCCCAGTGCCTTGGGGGTTTCCTCCGGGTACTCCGGTTTCCTCCCCCGGTCCAAAGACATGCATTGTACGTTGATTGGCATCTCTAAATTGTCCGTAGTGTGTGATTGCGTGAGTGAATGAGAGTGTGTGTGTGTGTGCCCTGTGATGGGTTGGCACTCCGTCCAGGGTGTATCCTGCCTTGATGCCCAATGACGCCTGAGATAGGCACAGGCTCCCCATGACCCGAGAATTGATCGGATAAGCGGTAGACAATGAATGAATGAATGATTAGTTGGGTTTTTATATACAGTGGAATCTCAGCATACAAATTTAATTCATTCTGGAGGCAAGTTCTTAAGGCGAAAATTTGTATTGCGACGCATTGCCACAGAATTATTTATGACTGCTGCAAGAAATAATGTAAATGCAGATAATCCATTCCAGCCACCCAAAAATATTATCAATACAAAGTGTATGTAAACTGTATGGCTGCTTATAAAGAACTGACCCAAGCCAAGCATTCCATGTCAAGGGTCCTCACAGGAAGTTGTGCCACCAAGCTTGGGCTAAAAATAGAACAGACCACTCACCCCACCAATCTGTCAACAAAAAAAAAAAGCTCAAAAAATCATGTAGCTTTTGAACGCATGTTGAAGGCTACGTTGGTATCGTGGGTTGACTCTTTCATAACGGCTTTCGCTGACTGAAAAAAAATTGTAAAATTCATAAACTCACTTTAGTTGGCTTTCCACTAGTTTCCATTAAAAACTTCTTTGCAGTAGTTCACTCAACTTATACTACTACAGATCTCTTAAGCAAGTTTAATTATATAAAAGTCCAGAACAAAGATAATTCATTCTAGTAGCTTAGTTACCCGTGTGATGTGATGCAGTGTGTGTTGATAACACAAAACACTATTAATGAAGTTCATTGCCAAGACTTTTTATTATCAAATGTTTTGATTAGTTGTTGCAGCACAATACATGGGGAAGAAGGAATAAACAAACAGACCCTACAGTGGAATAAACAAACAGACCCTACAGTGGCCTACAAGTCACAGATTCATTACACACATGACTTTTGTAAATGCATGAAACTTTTCCCAAGCATGCCTTTGAACCTCTTCATAGTCTACATTTTTACTCGCCACAGCTTGTGATACTGATCACACCAGTGCAAATCACAGAATAACTGGTTCAGGTCTTTTAGGAGCCATTAAAGCATAAATATGGACCGTCTTGGGGCGTCTGAAGACAGGTTTGAGAAATGTTGTTTAAAAGTAATTATGGCTCCACAATCAGTCACATTCACACACTGATTCAGTCCATTACCAAAAAAATATTTGGTCATTTGAAATATGGTTGTAACCCAGAATAAAAGATGATGACTGAATGCAAAGCACAACAGATTTATTTCAAATATAATTTTCTTATTCAGTCGTCTCATGTGATCCTCCCCTGGCGACCATGGATCATCTGGAGCGTCGACTTCAGGAGACCAACAACCTCTCTGCCTTTCTGGCTAATGTCAGGAAAGAGTTTGTGGCACTACATAATGCTACAAAGACTGCCTGAATTCATACAGCGTTTAATAATCAGCTCAGTTCTGTACATTTTTAACTGTTAAAAACCTATAACACAGTCAGCCTTTTACTGGCAAGACTCAGTATCCAGTGTGACTGTGTGCTTATTTTATTAGTATTGTACTTTAACATTCTTATTGTGATACCTGTATATAAGTCTTTTTGGTTTCTTTTACATAATAAAATATGTTCAGTCATAATTCTCTTTTATTTTCATTATTCATCATACATGCAGGTAAAAGGTGGCTGAACAGGTGCCACAGAATTACACTGCAAATTATTTATGACTGCTGCAAGTGTTTGGCATTAATTTTTGCACCAACAGAAATGTTATAAATACATTTTTTACACAACGTACACAGCTAATAAACAACACAGAGCTGATAGAAATTAGTTAGATGGTAAGTTCCCAGTGAAATCCGGCATCGTTTGCAAATTATAAATAAAATATTTAGCTGTTGCCATACAAATGGGGAAAATCCTCAGTAGTTCAGTTCAATTTTATTTGTATAGTGCTTTTAACAATGGACATTGTCTCAAAGCAGCTTTATAGAACATAAGAAATATAGTACAAAAAGTTCAAGATTAATATTAGTTTATATTTAATTCATATAAACTATATAATATTAACTTATATTTAAATTTATTTGAACCAATACCTAGTGTCTTGTACCTTTACTAATGTTGTAAATGGTATCTTCATAATGAATGGGATGTACATAATTAGATTTTAAGTCCAGTTTTGTATATTTTGCAGTACCTGTACTTAAACATGATAGTGTATGGCTGAAAGGTGTTCATTATATTTGTTATAGTAATATATAATATATTTATATTATTATTATGATTGTTATTTAATGCTGCTGACGGCATTTTCCACTCAGTAACCGTTTTATTTCAGTAACCAGTATGATAAGTGTATTAATGAAATTATTTTGTTTTAGTAATATTTCTTTTCTTAAAGAAGACATGTCAACATCAAAAACTTCATTTTGGTGAAAACATTCAGCCACAACTACATCTATAGGGTTTTTTCCAGACCACCATACACACACACATCTGCACTCAGTTATCCATTCAACCAATTATTAGCCAATCATCTGGATGCAGCACAAAACCACACAGATACAGAATTTCAGAACATCTTTGAAAAGATAAACATTTAATCTCAGTGACTGTGGCTGGTTGTTGGGATCAAACAAGCTGGTTGGATTATCTGAGTTAGTGTAGACTTCGTGTCAGCTCAAACTAGTCTGCTCATTCTCCTCTCATCAGCAAGGTGTGTTTCCACCTGCAGAACTGCTGTGGTTTCACGTCATTCCTTGTCTAGAGACTGTTGCATGTGAAAATTCCAGGAGATCAGCAGTTTCTGGACTACACATACCAGCCTCACAAGCATCTCACTGAGATCTTATTTTCCACATTAATTGTGAACATTAACTGAAGCTCTACCTGTATCCGCATGATTGTTTTTGCACTGTGCCACGCAGCGCTTTTAAAAAGTAATAAATAATCTAATGGAACTTAATGCTTCTACCTAAAACACAGCTCACTGCAATATCCTACACTACCATCCATTTCTCTGGTGAAACCTGATATTTCTGTGATTTACGCATCAGAAGACTTTGCCATTTTCAAAACAGGCAACTCTTCAACATAATTATAAGGAAAGTGACCTCTCTTCCCATTCAGTTCTCCATACCACCATCCACTGTTGTCTTTTCGAAGGATGTCGAGCAGATCTCCTTATAGAACATTGAAAAAAAATCTTTTAGTACAAGTACAATATGCACAGATACGCTCGGTCTGTAACGAAGCAGATGATTTTAATTGATGTAAATTTACCTTCTTTAATGTTTAACTCATCCTTTTTCTCTGATGAGAAGTCATATAAAGCCTTGCATTTACCTACACTGCTGAACTCAGCACCTGGAGGAGGGAATCACCATGTAAAAACATTCTGCATGAATGAACTTGATCATTAATTATTTCACATTATCTAGATTACCTAACTTTGTAATCTTCTGTTACAAGTTTATGTCCTTTACTGACAATGTGCACCAACACGTAGTGACATAAGGGCATAAAGGAAGTATTATAATATAAAGTTTCTACTTATAAACACTATCACAACACAGAAATGCAACTATGCTGAATTTTCATTAGTTACATCTATTCATTGAGAGATGCTTTTATCCAAAGCGATTTACAAATGAGGAAATACAAGCAGATCGATATATCAAACAGAGGACAATTCAAGTAGTGCTACCTTACAAGATTATTAATCGAGTGCACAGAGTAAAGGTGTAAGAGCTAGTGGAAGTGCATCCATCCATTCTCTACACCGTTTATCCTACTGGGTCACGGGGAACCTGGAGCCTATCCCAGGAAATTCAGGGCACAAGGTAGGGTGCAGCCTAGACAGGATGCCGGTCTATCTCAGGGCATAATCACACACACACTCACACATTTACACACTATGGAAAATTTAGAGATGCCAATCAGCCTACAATGCAAGCCTTTGGACTGGGAAAGGAAACTGAAGTACCTAAAAACCCTGAGACATTGTGAAAACATGCTAACTCCACCCACATACATGGTGGAGGCAGGAATCAAACCCCCAACCCTTGCAGTATGAGGCAAACATGCAAACTACCAAGCCACTGTATCCCCCACTAGTAGAAGTTTTTTTGGAGTGTAGAGATGATGGGGAAGAGTTTTCATGGGAAAAATTATGATGAATAATGATGTCTGGACTGAGGTTCATTCCACCACTGAGGAAATTACATCATGTATCCGAGAGCTTCGTTCGGTCTAATAATTACTGGAAAAATACTGGAGGACATAAAAATAGAATATAGATATTATCTTCCTAAAGCCAAATGAGATCCAAATATGGATAAAATAATACATAATTTAACTTGAAAACTATGACAAAGTAGGAGATCATTTAAGGTGATCCTTACATTCCCTGGTTTCCTCCTGAGACCTTGAAGATGCTCTGTTAATCTCAGACTTGTGCTTGTGTGTGTATTTGGCTGATCTGCTGCTAGCCTCCACAGAGGGAACCGAGTCTTGACAGTCGACAGCATTTTTCACTGGACCCTTAAAAATGACTGAACTCCTGAAAGAATGACGCGCTCTGAACGCCGTCGATTTGATCCGAACTGGGCGAGGCAGTTTCACTATGCTGTGCTCAAATTCCTGAATAAAAGGATTGTAAGATGGCCATTAATGCATATTAAATATTAAATCCTTACCTAAATTTGAGGCATTCAAGCATATAGATATGTGTACACATTTGCCCTTGTACCTTTTCTTTGAATTTTGTGAGGCCGTCATTGAAACGATGGAAAGGTTTCGGTTTCCCTTCCAAGTCCATCATCGATTGGTTCAGCTTACAGTACGTGGCCTCCAAAAGGTCCAGTTTTAAGACATACTGCATCAATCACAAACCCAATGCTACATGCGGTTAGATTGTTTAACATGAAAATAACATATGGAGTATTATTCCTATGATACCTCTTCGAGCAGCTGCTCTTGTTCCTCCAGGGTTTTTGTGCTGTGTGAGATATTTTCAGTGTCTAGTCCCAACATTTTCTCAAGCCCTGAAATATAATGGTGAAATCCAGATGGCCAGGTAGCAAAAGCATTGCATAAAGCTTATATTTGAGATGTCAAAATGTATGGTATGGTAATACTTTAAATTTGTTTAATCTTTCTTTCCTAAGAAAATCTATAAAGATTAAGCCTAAAAGAAATAACACCTTCTTTCTCTTTCCTTGTTTTAAGAATGCATTCCTTTACTCTCTGGAGTTTCGCCTTCAGTGCATCTCTCCGTCTTTCTTTTTCCATTACTGTCTTTCCTTCTTCCTCCTGCGATGCACAAACACACAGCAATGTATTACTGAATAAGAGGCTATAATCATTATTTCATATACATTCACTTCATCTCTATCGCCACTCACAGTTAGAACCCTGGTACTCCAACATGCAGTTACTTCTCACAATATTCTGTACAGGACTGATATGCATATTTAAAGCAAAACTTCTCACAAAGTAATCAACGATGAGGAATTCAGCTTTGTTATCATCTGCTGTAATACAGGTGTTTTCCACCAGCGTTTGAATGTCTTTCTCCACATCCACTCTCCTGACAGCTTCCTCAATCTGCTCCTGACTCTAGAGAGCAACACAATTTATTGATTTTATTCATACATGTTGCATATAAGAAACCATAAAGTTTCATTCATTAACACACCAATACTAGCTTTATGATCTTTTACTATTTGTTTTGACATGTTCTGTCATGTAGATCAGCTACAGGTGCATTTTCCATTTCCATTGTCTGTACCGCTTATCCAATCTATTCTAGTGTCACGGGGAGCCTGTGCCTATCTCAGGCATCGGCATCGGGCATCAAGGCAGGATACACCCTGGACAGAGTGCCAACCCATTGCAGGGCACACACACACACTCATTCACTCATGCAATCACACTACGGGCAATTTAGAGATTCCAATCAGCCTAGAAGCATGTCTTTGGACTGTGGGAGGAAACCAGAGCACCCGGAGGAAACCCACCAAGCACGGGGAGAACATGCAAACTCCACACACACAGTGAGCGGGAACCCAGGACGCTGGAGGTGTGAGGCGAATGTGCTAACCACTAAGCCACCGCCCTAGTGGCATTTTATAAAAACTAAATTCTTAATTCTTTCTATAGCACTTTTAACAATAACATGGTCACAAAGCAGCTTTACAGAAAATGGATTTGGATTTAGATCATTAATGAGCAAGCCAGAATTGACATTGGCAAGGATGAAACCTTGATAGAAACCAGACTCAAAAGGGAACTCATTCACATCTGCCTGACACCAGAAAGTGAGATTATAAATCATTACACTTCTATGATTTATTCTAGAAACTAAAACAAATACTGAAAGATTAAATAAACTAAAGAATTACCTACCTACCTACCTCCCTCCCTCTTTGTTCACTATTTCTGTGATAGCAGTGATCCTGACACCTTCTGCTCTCCAGATCTGCCTGCCTGGTCCTTTATTGTTTTTTTTTTGTTTTGTTTTTTACTTTTTTTTTTAATTTCTTTTTTGAAATAGAAAAAAGGAGGAAATAAATAAAGAATTCAACAGACAGGTCACCAGAGGCATCACATACAGTTCTTACATCCTTCTTATACAGTTATTTTTTATGATAGACACAAAAAAGAAGGTATAGTAAAAATGACCCCAAAAATAGGTTACTTCAAGTCTGTAAGGTTCATTTAATTGATCATTCATTTTAAGTCCATTTATTTCCATTAGACAAATACTTCACATATATAAAGGGGGGGGGGGGGGGGGCACATTCACTGCAAAGCACTTCATATCTACTTATGTACTATGTGTTTTTCTGTGTATTAACCATTTTGACCAGTTCTTATAAAATCTATCCATACTTAGTCTTAAATAAAAGGTCATTTTCTCCATATCTGCCTGGTCCTGATCTTGATGCCGTACTTCTGGTTGGAGTTCTCATCACTCTCTGCTGCTAAGGATGGCCTCACATGGACCGCCTGAAGATATGTGAGATTACTGTGGACGGTGCCACTTAGAGGCCGTGAAGATGGACTGCAATTGATGTGAACAGTTTCGCTATGATGGATTAATTTTCTAATTAAAATAAATTGCACGTTTGGCCATATTGTACACAGTTATAGAAGGGAAGTGAATCATAATCACACTGGTGTCACACAGATGTTTCCTTTTGAGTCTTGTTCCTCTCAAGGTTTCTTCCTTATATTGTCTCAGGGAGCATTTCCTTGCCACCACTGCCTCTGATGTGCTTATTAGGGATAAATTTATCAATTTGAAATTTAGATCCTGAATATATACCGATCAGGCATAACATTATGAGCAGTGACAGGTGAAATGAATAAGACTGATTATCTCATCATGGCACCTGTTAGTGGGTGGGATATATTAGGCAGCAAGTGAACATTTTGTCCTCAAAGTTGCTGTGTTAGAAGCAGGAAAAATGGGCATGTGTAAGGATTTGAGCGAGTTTGACAAGGGCCAAATTGTGATGGCTAGACGACTGGATCAGAGCATCTCCAAAACTGCAGCTCTTGTGGGGTGTTCCCGGTCTGCAGTGGTCAGTATCTATCAAAAGTATCCTTTAAGTCCTGTAAGTATTCTTTAAGTCCACGGAAGCCCCACCTCGCGACTTACAGGACTTAAAATACCTGCTGCTAACATCTTGGTTCCAGATACCACAGCACACCTTCAAGGATCTAGTGGAGTGCATGCCTCGACGTGTCAGGGCTGTTTTGGCAGAAAAAGGGGAGAACCAACACAATGCCTGATCGGTGTATATAGTTCTGTGAAGCTGCTTTGTGATAATGTCTATTGTTATACAAATACAACTGAATATAGCAAATAATGGAATAATTATAATTACATCAGCAGTTGAAACAGTAAGATATTAGATGTAAACAGAAATAAGTTTTGTCTTATATCATCACAGTGACTCACATGAAGTAGTGTCTGGCTGTAGCAGCCCCATGTGGAGATTGTACTTATTCACAGTGTTGCTTAGAGACTCTATCCTTTGCTTCTCAGTTTCCTGAACAATCTGAAATAAAAGACTTGTTCAGTCGAATCACCTGCAGCAGCTGTTAAACCCTTCTCTCAACAGAACTGATGAAGGAAAGATGACCTGATAGCAGCTTTTAAGTGTGTTCTCCCACTTCAATCTAATCTGATAGCTGTCCAGGTTCATACTGAAGTAGTCTTCATCAGCTTTCACTTGAAGCTCTGCTGTTTTTACTCAATCTGTTAAGCATCTGAACACAAGATAATGAAGGGAAACACTCTCACTTTAATGAAGAACAAATATGCATTAATGAGTCAGGTAATGGATTTCTAAAATGTTCATCTGTCACATCTTACACATCGCATGCTGCTCTAGGAAAATAATCAAGCAAGATGGTGAGATGTGCCATGACATAAAGCAGAGGTACTGTTAGCACTGCAAAGTAGATTCATTTCCAAGGCAGCAAATTTTTAAATCTTTTCTTCCTTTCTTTTCCCCAGTGATACATTGATACATTGTACTATGTGCTTGTTTACAGTTTTATCAACATTTAATGAAGTGGAATGTCTACAGAACCATTTATAGCTCCCTTTATTGATTATTGAGTAGCATTTATAAACACAATGGTTACCTCACTGGCCCCTCTCCCTCTCCCCTTCCTCCCCCCCTCTCCCCTTTCCCCCCCTCCCCCCCCCCCCCTTCCTTCCTCCCTCCCTCCCTCCCTCCCTCCCCCCTTCCTCCCTCCCCCCCCTCCCTCCCCCCCCTTCCTTCCTCCCTCCCCCCTTCCTTCCTCCCCCCCTCCTTCCAACCCTCTCTCCCTCTTCACTCCCTCCCTTCCCCCCCTCCCCCCCCTCCTCCCCCCCCCCCTTCCTTTCCCCCCTCCCCCCTTCCTTCCTCCCTCCCTCCTTCCAACCCTCTCTCCCTCTTCACTCCCTCCCTTCCCTCCTCCCCCCCCTCCTCCCCTCCCCCCCCCCTCCCCTCCCCCTTCCCTCCTCCCCCCTCTTCCCTCCTCCCCCCCCCCCTCCCCTCCCTCCCCCCCTTCCCTCCTCCCCTCCCTCCCCCCCTTCCCTCCTCCCCCCCCTTCCCTCCTCCCCCCCTCTTCCCTCCTCCCCTCCCCTCCCTCCCCCCCCCTTTCCCCCCTCCCTCCCTCTTCCCTCCTCCCCTCCCTCTTCCCCCCCCCTTTTCCCCCCCTCTTCCCTCCCCCCCCCCCCTCCCTCTTCCCCCCCCTCTTTCCCCCCCCTCCCTCTCCCCTCCCTCTTCCCCCCCCCCCCCTTCCTTCCTCCCTCCCTCCCTCCTTTCCCAAACCCCCTCTCCCCCCTTCACTCCCCCCCCTTCCCTCCTCCCCCCCCTCCTCCCCCCCCTCCCCCTTCCCTCCTCCCCCCCCTTCCCTCCTCCCCCCCCTCCTCCCCTCCCCTCCCTCCCCCCCTTCCCTCCTTCCCCCCCCTCCCCCCCCTTCCCTCCTCCCCCCCTCTTCCCTCCTCCCCTCCCCTCCCTCCCCCCCTTCCCTCCTCCCTCCCTCTTCCCTCCTCCCCTCCCTCTTCCCCCCCCCTTTTCCCCCCCCTCTTCCCTCCCCCTCCCCTCCCTCTTCCCCCCCCTTTTCCCTCCCTCTTCCCTCCCCTCCCCTCCCCTCCCTCTCCCCCCCCCTCTTCCCCCCCTCCCCCCTCCCTCCCTCTTCCCTCCCTCTTCCCCCCCCCCCCCCTCTCCCTCCCTCCCTCCCCCCTCCCCTCTCCCTCCCTCCCTCCCCCTTCCCTCCCTCTTCCCCCCCCCCCCCTCCCCTCCCCTCCCTCTTCCCTCCCTCTTCCCCCCCCCCCCTTTCCCCCCCCCCTTCCCCCCCCTTTTCCCTCCCCCCTTCCCCCCCCCCCTTTTTCCCCCCCCCCCCCTTTTCCCTCCCTCTTCCCCCCCCCCCCTTTTCCCCCCCTCTTCCCTCCCCCCCCCCTTCCCTCCTCCCTCCCCCCCTCTTCCCTCCCTCTTCCCTCCCTCCCCCTCCCCTTATCCCCCCCTCCCCCCTTTTCCCCCCCCCCCTCTCCATGGCAGTATTTAATGTAAGAATTCCAACACTGACACCAATATAAAAAAAAATACCTTCTGTTTCTCTTTCTCTGTGCAGATGTGTTTGTTCTTTTCTACAAAGCTAAAGAGTGCCTCGTGCTCCCGGGTTAAAGCAGTCAACTTTTTCTTTGCCTGTGGGAAGAAGCATATGTCCTATCGCTGAAAGCAAATGAGTATCTGGCTGTCAACAAAAAGTGTAACGCTTATAAAACTGGATGAAGTTATTAAAAGGTTGTTTAGTCATACTCATTAATCTAATGTTTTATAAAACTGTGAAAATTAAATGCTGTGAAGCCTCAAGACTCTATACCCAGTGTTTTTTTTTTCAACAGTGAAAATCTTTTACAGTATATAAGGCATGAACTCCTGCCAAACAACTCAGCGTTTACTTAAAAATGATTACGTTGCTCGTACTGAAGAGTGCGAATTAATTTCCAGCACTGCAGTAAAATGAAGCTTTATGCCCAAGTTTACTTGTTTTTGGATATGAGAGAATGAAAAAAAAATAATAATAAAACAATTTTATACATTATATTTCCTTTAGTTGTTCATTCCAGTTGTTCACCACAAGTTTCCTTGATTTATCAATAGCATTCTCTAGCTGCACTCAAATAAATGACAGACAGACATGTTACCGAGATCAATAGTTTCTGGCTCTATCTATCTATCTATCTATCTATCTATCTATCTATCTATCTATCTATCTATCTATCTATCTATCTATTTTATAGAAATGTTATCACCCCCACACATGTACTTTTTTTCCCCTGACAATTTTTTGTGTTAAAATTTTTTCACGTGATCACATAATGCTTAAATAGTCTCAATTGAAGAATATTAAATTTTTAAATTCTACACAGTTTTCCTAATATTGATAAACTTGCATGCAGTTGTATGAAATTTTTCTGTGAGGGTATTCTTATCAATATTTTTTGTGTGTGTGTGTGTGTGTGTGTGTGTGTGTGTGTGTGAGTGAGTGAGTGAAAAGAGAGAGAGAGACCCACTGGTCTCTTCCTCTTGGTTTGTTCATCCAGCATTTGACGGATTTCTACGACCGCATCTTGTTGAAGACTTTGCCCTAGTGTTTTGAAAATGAAGATAGTCTAGCATTAAATGTATATAAACCCTCAAACAATGAATATAGATATATCCTACTGTTATATTTTACCTGTGTGCATCTGCTGATGAGAACATCTCGTTTGATACAAGGGACCAGGCGTTATACGTAGAGCTTTAGAGAGAGTAAGACCATGTCATACTTTAAACCTAAAATAAACAAACTTCCTCATGTACTAGCTTTTCTAAGCAGCGTAGCTTAGGCATGTGAAGAGTAAGAGCACACTCACTTGCTAGTCATTGTTTTGGACACACTGAGGAGTTTTCCAGCGAGTTTCTGCAGCCTTTTAGCGTAGCTGATTTCCAGCTCAGATCTGCGTTTATAGAAGCACACTTATCTTGCAACATAAAGCAAATAGTTCTCATAACTACACACGTAGCGGGTGACCCCTGCAAGCATACACAGCACTGGCAAGGTGATAGAGATAAATACCCTGTGTCTCTTAAATGTTGAACCAAGTTATTAAATAGATATACAACATTAACAACGGCTTTCCTTTTACATTAAGGTTTTAATCACACTCATGTGACCCTCCAGGATGGGCCTACGCCACATTAAGCAGCTAAACACTGAAAGGTCTTGAGATATACAGGCTCTTCTCCAAGGACATCAACTCAAGCCATATGGGTAAAAGAATAACTGCAGCTATAATTAAAATTCAATCCAAGCACTGACCTCAAAGTGCAACACTGTCTAGAAAGGGAGAGGCGATTTTCACTTCACTTGCACTTTATGACCAAATACATCAAAATTTCAGGCTTTTATTGCAAACATAAAAGTATAAAGAATCACCCAAGAGAGTCCACTTGCCTAAATAGACTATTACCTTTGCTGGAACACTGTTACAAGTTCTTTGCAGAAATATTCCCCATTTTTTGAGAATCTCTTGAGGTCCTGGTAGAGCAGGTTGTACTGAAACACGTGATTTAAGTCATAACATAAACTACTGATAAAGGTGACCTAAAAAAGCACTTGACATACAGAAAGCATAGAAATGAGTATGATTTCAAACTGAGGAAAAACTACTGGATTGGATTTAATTGCTATGTTGTGTGTGGATTTGAAAATAGCCGAAACCACTCACAGTGCAGGTGCTCAGTGGCTCCTTCATCTTCACACTGGCGGGCGGTTAGTTTTGCACTTTGACCATTTACTTCCCTCAAAGCATGTGTGCGGAAATCATCTGGGTGGCCTTACCTTATACAAACCACTATGCCAGAGAGGTTTCAGTCATTCATTTACATACAGAGTGCAGAGGCTAGATAGAGAAGTGTATGATAACTGAACAACACTCACTCTGCTTCTCTGTGGGTTTGCTTTTTAAAAAATTAAGCCATCTGAATTAAAAAAACTTTCAATTGTGTTAAAATAATCTGAAAAGTTTTCATCCAGCGTTCCACCTCATTTAATGACTGGATATACTTAAAAAAAAAATGCTGGGTGTGAAGGGGGGAGAATTCACCCAGCATGGGACACCAGTCAGGGTTCACTCACTCACATTCATTCACTTACTCACTCACATTCATTCACTTACTCACTCACATTCATTCACTCTCACATTCACTTACTCACTCACATTCATTCACTCTCACATTCACTTACTCACATTCATTCACTCTCACATTCACTTACTCACTCACATTCATTCACTCTCACATTCACTTACTCACTCACATTCACTTACTCACATCCACTCACTCAATCCACTTACTCACTCGCATTCATTCACTCACTCACATTCACTAAATCACTCATTCATTCACTCACTCACATTCATTCACTCAATCCACTTACTCACTCACATTCACTCACTCACAATCACTTACTCACTCATTCATTCACATACATTCATTCACTCACATTCACTCAGTCACTCACATTCACTGTCACTCAGGTCATTTAGCATAGTCAGTTTGTGTACCTGCATGCTTTTGGGAGGTGGAAGGAAACCAGATAATTCTGAGGAAACCCACAAGGACACAAGGGGAACACTGGAGCTGAGCTCAGCAGTGAAGTGGGATGCTGGAGCACCGCTGTGTTACCAAGTGTAACTTAAATAAGTTTTATGAGTACTGTACTTTCCAGGAGACCAGTACAAATATTCAAACCTTCGTATAATATACTGCTAAAGTACCACAGTACACACACACACACACACACACACACACACACACTATACGGCCATGTTTCATATGATTCTTCCCTAATCTGTTGCCTTAAAGCTCAGAATTGTACAGAATGTCTGTATGCTGTAACATTACGGTTCTCTGAAACTAAGAAGCCCAAAATGTTCCAGCACGACAATGCTCCAGTGCACCAAGCAAGGCGCATAAAGACATGGTTTGTCAGTGTTGAAGTATGACCTTATCACCACCTTTTGGATGAACTGTAAAGCTGAGTGTGCTGATGGACTCCTTGTCTGATATAATCACAAATCCCCACAGCAATGTGCAAAGATCTAGTGGAAAGACTTTCTAGAAGAGTAGAGATTATTGTAACAGCAAAAGGAGACTAAATCTGGAGCAGGATTTTCACAAAGCATATATAGTGTGATGAAGTGTCAACAAACTTTTGCCCATATAGTAAACAAATAATAAAAGTAATACTAATAATAATTACAACAATATTATTAATACTACTACTACTGCTAATAATAATAGCAATATTATATTTTCCAATAACATGATTTCACTCACCCAAATTAACACAGTTAATCACAGATACACGTAGTCAATGAAGACAAAGACGGGAAAACATCTAATAAAATGTGTGATATGATATTTAAAAAATCTCTATATAACTTTAAACAATACTGATCTGAAAAGACAAAAAAGTAAATAAATAAATGTTGTATGCTGAGCTTATTCTAAATGCCTGGCAACATGATTCACTAGCTCTTTCAGAACCGAATCTTTTTAAAATTATTTATTTTTACCCATGCCATTTAGTTTAAAGCCCAGAATTTAGCTTCAGCAGAGAGACAATCAGCTTAGCAAGAGCTAATTAGCTTCCTCTCTTCTCCACAGCTTGCTCACGGAAGAAAAGCAAGAGTTTTACCCTGATTTCAAAGGCATTTTAATGAGTCATCCACTTAGCTCAGTAAAGAATAAGTGTTACATTATACCAAGAACAGGACAATGGGACAATGAAAAGAGATCATTCAAAGCTGAAGAAGCAGAAACATAATAATCGCTGGGTTGTGTTCAGGCTTTTGGCAACGTGCGTAACGTGTGTGATGGTGTAGCAGTCTCTTAACTTTTACTACACAATGTAATGTTAATGGATCATTTTTAATAAAATAAAAAATGTCATTTAAAGGGGACATTTTCATGATTTGCCTAATGATGAATAGATTCTGATCAAGAGAATTTAATATTAACACTGAGGAAACTGTCATGCACCTGTGGCTACTACCTATAGTATAACACATCAATGGTTCATGTAAACTCAGATGGAGAATCACATTCTAATCAATGGCAAAGGGCAAAATCTTTAACTTCCATAAAAGTCAATTAAACTATGCATTCCAAGTCATTTACAATTCTTTAGCACAATGTAAAAATCAAACACAAAGAAACAAAACCCCAGAAACACCATTATGAGATGTTCACTGTTTTAAGTACAGGTTTATACTGGATTCAAGGTGAAGGATGATGTGGCAGAATTCCTAACTAAACACATGAGCACATAATACAGTTAGAGAATTCCCATTTTACAGTTCACTAGTGCAAATATAGCAAGTGGTGTCGCTCGCTTGTATAATGCATGGCATCCATTTTATAGGTGAGCAGATCAGACAGCAGTTACCTCATCATAGATTGCGAGAAATCAATCAGCCGAACACCTCGTACGTAAAAAGCTGTTGCTGAATCCTGACACGGTGACTGAACTTTAAATAGTGCGCCATCTCAAAACACTGACAGTAAATTACTAGAAGAAATAGAAAAGAACGCCTCGAGCACAATTTTGCAACCTATATATAGATATAAAAAAATAAATAAATACATAGATGTTACCTGGAGAAAACAGCTGCTCCCACTAACACCAAAACTACATGACCACGGCAGCATGCTAGCATGATACGAGAGATGCTTCCATTCTTTCAAAATAACACAAGAGTGAGCTATAGATAGAGGACGGAGCAGTGATTTGATATTCAACCGAGAGCCTATAAATGGTTTGAGAGAAGAAAAGTAAAACGAGGAACAAGGGACAAAATCATCGTACTGAATCATACTGAAATGTGATTGCATTCACGTTATTCTGCATAACGATCCTCCAGTACCAGTTGGGTGACCTTGTTGTTTTGACACGCATGTTTTGAGTACTGTACAGACTAACAAGCAGGCTGCAGCAGGCAGAAACAACTCTCAGCGCTTAGTGTTCATCGTGACACGCAGATGACAAGAAACCGTTAGTGCCGTGAGACCCGTTGGTCCCGTTAGTGTAGTGCTTGTGAGCAGACGGTGCCACTTCTTCTTCGTCAGAACTTGACTCGATGTCACTGCGATCATCCTTTGACACCTGGGAAGAAGTGGCATCAGACATGTAAAATAGTTAGGCTGTTAAAAAGATTATAGACATGTTTGTGAAGGTGTTGTGATTATACAGTACAAATGACAACAAACATCCAGTGTTCCAAATGACAACAAACATTCAGAAGCGTTCAATTCTCAACTGTCCAGTATTGATGAACCTGACCCCAGCATAGCCTCAGATTACTGTTCTTCTCGGACTGGACTGGACCCTGAGATGGTCTTCTGCTGTTGTTGTTCATCCGCTGCAAGGTTTATTGTGTTGTGCTTTATGAAATTCTTTTCTGCTTACCACAGTTGTAAAAAATGGTTATTTGAGTTACTGTAGCCTTTCAGTCCGTCTGGCCAGACATTCTGCGCTGACCTTTCTCATCAAGGGGTTTCTGTATACAGAACTGTGCTTCCCTGCACTATTCTATGTGTGACTCTTGAAGTTTACAGGTATTCCTAATAAAGGGGAAAGTGAGTATACAATGAAAAAGAGATTTGTGTAGGATCATGGCAGCAAATTCACAACCACGACACTAATTGTTTAAGGTGTGCCTTAAATAGTCAAATTCGCTAATTAGATGTAATGTCTCAACATTTTTGGATATACTGTATAATTTATCTTCCAAGAATTTCAAACCTGTAGTGTTTTATATGAACAAGCCAGGTCTTAGCATACAACCATGCTGCAGATTCACTGGTCAGACTAAAATACATATTTATTTTTTATATTATTTCATATATTGGCTCCTATGAAAACAATTCTTTGATTACAAGCTACTTGACTGGCATGAGATCCGAAAAGGTACTGATAAACACCAAGTCATGTGAACATCACATATAAATGAACTAGGAAATAAAATGGACTTGACACATACTTTAGATGAATTAAATTATACTAACTGTTTATTATATCCTACTATAGCAATACATATGATTTGATGTACCATTGCTGCACATACTTACATGTAAAGGATTCCACTTTCCCACCTGAGGCAATGCAGGATTAGCAAAGAGAGCAGAGACATGACACTTAAAAGAAGCCATGAAAAGCAGAAGATGAACTTAGCAGAGGTTAAACATGCATGTGTAGAAAATTTCATTATCATATAAGCCATTTTTTAGATTCTGATTAACCAGTTCTTCCCAGTAAATAAATGAAATCCAATCAAATAAATGAAGCATATAGGTGCATCTCAATAAATTAGAATGTCGTGGAAAAGTTCGTTTATTTCAGTAATTCAACTCAAATTGTGAAACTCATCTATTAAATAAATTCAATGCACACAGACTGAGGTAGTTTAAGTCTTTGGTTCTTTTAATTGTGATGATTTTGGCTCACATTTAACAAAAACCCACCAATTCACTCAATCTCAACAAATTAGAATATGGTGACATGCCTATCAGCTAATCAACTCAAAACACCCGCAAAGGTTGGTTAAATGACCATGGTGTTGGTGTGCTTGACTGGCCAGCAAAGAATCTATGGTGTATTGTCAAGAGGAAAATGAGAAACAAGAGACCAAAAAATGCAGATGAGCTGAAGGCCACTGTGAAAGAAACCTGGGCTTCCATACCACCTCAGCAGTGCCACAAACTGATCACCTCCATGCCATGCCGAATTGAGGCAGTAATTAAAGCAAAAGGAGCCCCTACCAAGTATTGAGTACATGCACAGTAAATGAACATACTTTCCAGAAGGCCAACAATTCACTAAAAATGTTTTTTATTGGTCTTATGAAGTATTCTAATTTGTTGAGAATTTCTTCCCCATGATTGTGTAGCCTAGTGAACCAAACTGAGAGACCATTTTGAAGGTTCAGGAAACCTTTGCAGGTGTTTTGAGTTGATTAGCTGATTGGCATGTCACCATATTCTAATTTGTTGAGAGAGTGAATTGGTGGGTTTTTGTTAAATGTGAGCCAAAATCATCACAATTAAAAGAACCAAAGACTTAAACTACTTCAGTCTGTGTGCATTGAATTTATTTAATACACGAGTTTCACAATTTGAGTTGAATTACTGAAATAAATGAACTTTTCCTCGACATTCTAATTCATTGAGATGCACCTGTAGATGTGATAACCAGCAAGAGCTTACATATTAGATACAATGAGAGTAGTTATTATTTGAGCATGCAGAGAAAGTCATGCGTGATGTTAATGTGTGTAGGCTGCAGTCTCTTACCTTGCCTTTAGAAATGGCTTTACAGGCTATTTTCACTATGAGATAGGACCAGAAAATGTGTAAACCCTGAAGCAGCACCAGCAGCCCGTTAAACACCCACCAAGATGGGTACGGCCCCACGATCTCCCAGCTCTCGAACAGAGTGGTGTTCAAAATCCTGTGTTCAGATCAGACACAAAATCAGGAATAACATTCACATCACCACAGTGTCTTTCATTCATTTATTCATGTATTTATTAAATACTCAGCCAAGATGGGACCGAGCCTGGAACAGAAACTTGAATACATTCTAGGCAATAAACTGGTATTATAAAAATTTAAATAAAGAAACTAAATACCCGACCACCCTGGGAATTTCACCCAAGGAATTTACCCATAACGCTATGCAGATTTCTCATCCAACAGAACAGAATATAGAGACACATGTACCAGGTTCTCAAATACAAAATCCTTACAAAAACAAACAAACAAATAAATAAATATCACATAACATGATTATAGTTTTCAGTTGGGGATGCAATGAAATGTTGTACTACTGATCTGAAGGTTAAAATCCCAGCACAGCCAAGCTGCCACCGCTGTTCCTTAACCCTCAACTGCTCAGTTGTATAAATACGATCAATATAAGGCGCTCTGGATAAAGGAATCTGCAACATGCCATAATTGTAAATGTAACCACTTTATTCTTCTCATGGTCACAGTGGATCAGACGTCTATCAGGAGCACCCAGAAACCCCTTGGAAGTGACATCAGTGCATTAGAACACAGTAATATACTCCGAGTTGTCAGTGAGCCTACCCACATATTTCTGGCAGATGCAAGAAGATCCAGGAGAGACCATAAGAAACTTCACACATAGTAAGCAAGCTCGGGATCGAACATCAAACCCTGGAGCAGTGAAATACCAACACTGCTTCACCTCCTGCTTGCATAATCACTGTTTCATAACCCAATACTCACACATGTGCACTGAAACGCTGATGCTTGATAGGTTCTTTTGGCTTTTAAAGAAAGTAAATTCACAAAATTCTTAATACACAATGTCAGATGGTAAAATGATTCAACATGAGGTTTTTGGAAACCTGAACTCAGACAAAGATCTTAAATACATTAACACAGACACTGCCGTCAATGTACCAGACAAAACATCAGCAAAACAAGCCTCATATTCTTATGAAACAACCATGCAGATTTGTATATAGTTTGTAATCATGCATAATACACAACCCTGATATCCAGAAGACAGCAATTTTGCCACTCAATCAATTTCGTCAATTGTATCATTTTCATAGCTTTTTAATTTCCTTATTTTAGCAACTCATCTAACTGACCTAAAACATTGTACACTGTAAGTAAAAAATAATCATGGTGGTGTGTACTGCTCTAGAAAATGATAAATCAATGACACAGTGGTGGTATATTGTCCGATACCAAGTGTCCCTGTACAAGTTTATAGTAACAGCAAGTCCTGAAGTGTTTTATTCCCCTTATACAACAGCAATTTGCCAACACTATCACTATAAAGAGCCATGGTATAACATTAAATAAAACATACGAGGGGGGATCTGAATGTGAAGGTTGAAGGTTTTGCCGCTGGGTAGAATAAGCTTACAGTCTCCCAGGTGGCTTCATACCTTGTGGATGCATCTGGTGCTTTTTTCTAAGATCTTGCACATGAATTTGGGGATTTTTGTTTTTCAATCCTCAGGGCAGATGTTAAAAAGAAAAGAATTTGTGTGAAATTTTGCTTTTCTGCTCGATAAAAACTGAAGCCAAAGTGGTGACTATGCTGGAGCAATATTTTCAAGACCACCCTGTCCTGGTGTGTTTCCGAAACCAAAAGAGCTTGTCAGGATTATTTGCACATCAAGACAATGATTGTCAAGTTTTTTGACATTAACAGGCTTGTCTACAAGACAGCATGAGGAAAACTGTCTGGAGAAGTGATGCACCCAGAGACTGGATCAATGCACACACTGTAGTGTCAGCCAAGTAGATTTTAACCAGAAAGCCAATGATGATTGCCTTTGTTTTCTTTTTACATTAACAGACTTGTTCATAGAGACTTTGCTCCCGCTGAACACTGTTATTCAGCGTTTTTACATTGCTTCAGGAAAAAAAAGAATCAGGAAGAAAAAAACCACACAGTGACAATGCACCTGCACACACACACACACACACACACACACACACACACACACACACACACACACACACACACTCGCTGAGCATCTTTTCCCTTTCAGTATTTCATCAATCCTGGTGAATATAATAAATGTTAAAAAAAACTATATCACTGTGCTCTCAAGATTTTAACCTGAATCAGTGTGTACAGGAACATAGTCATGGTGCAAGATGCAGATGCACCGCTTCAAGACATTTTCTCTTCATGCTTTCCCATAGACAATTCTATTAAAATGCATTGTGAAAAAATGCAATCATCATTGTCTTGATTTATGACTTTTTTGACATTCTTTTCTTGGTTTTGGAGATGCACCAGGATGTGCTAGTCTTGAGAAGATTGGTCTAGTGTAGTCAGTGCTTTAGCTGCAGTTTTATAGAGCAACTATTATTTGCTCGTTAACATCTGCCATGGATAATGAAGAACAAAAATTGGCAAATGCATGCGCGATAGCTTAGAAAAAAATTCCACACAAATCCACAAGGTATGAGGCCACTCAGCAGACTGTATAAGTATATTATTTAGTGGCAAAACCCACACCAAAGCCTAAACCTAGTGACAAAACCCACACCGAAGCCTAAACCTAGTGACAAAACCCACACAGAAGCCTTAACCTAGTGGCAAAACCCACACCGAAGCCTAGAACCTAGGGACAAAACCCACACCAAAACCTAAACCTAGTGACAAAACCCACACCAAAGCCTTAACCTAGTGGCAAAACCCACACCATAGCCTTAACCTAGTGACAAAACCCACACCAAAGCCTAAACCTAGTGACAAAACCCACACCAAAGCCTAAACCTAGTGACAAAACCCACACCGAAGCCTTAACCTAGTGACAAAACCCACACCAAAGCCTTAACCTAGTGACAAAACCCACACCAAAGCCTAAACCTAGTGACAAAACCCACACCAAAGCCTTAACCTAGTGGCAAAACCCACACACAAGCCTAAACATAGTGGCAAAACCCACACAGAAGCCTAAACATAGTGGCAAAACCCACACCAAAGCCTAAACATAGTGGCAAAACCCACACCAAAGCCTAAACCTAGGGACAAAACCCACACCAAAGCCTTAACCTAGTGGACAAAACCCACACCAAAGCCTTAACCTAGTGGCAAAACCCACACCATAGCCTAACTAGTGCAAAACCCACACCAAAGCCTAAACCTAGTGCAAAACCCACACCAAAGCCTAAACTAGTGCAAAACCCACACCGAAGCCTTAACCTAGTGACAAAACCCACACCAAAGCCTTAACCTAGTGCAAAACCCACACCAAGCCTAAACTAGTGACAAAACCCACACCAAAGCCTTAACCTAGTGGACAAAACCCACACCAAAGCCTAACTAGTGCAAAACCCCACCAAAGCCTAAACTAGTGCAAAACCCACACCAAAGCCTACCTAGGACAAAACCCACACCAAAGCCTTAACCTAGTGACAAAACCCACACCAAAGCCTTAACCTAGTGCAAAACCCACACCAAAGCCTAACATAGTGCAAAACCCACACCAAAGCCTAAACCTAGTGACAAAACCCACACCAAAGCCTTAACCTAGTGGCAAAACCCACACACAAGCCTAAACATAGTGGCAAAACCCACACAGAAGCCTAAACATAGTGGCAAAACCCACACCAAAGCCTAAACATAGTGGCAAAACCCACACCAAAGCCTAAACCTAGTGACAAAACCCACACCAAAGCCTTAACCTAGTGGCAAAACCCACACCAAAGCCTAAACCTAGTGGCAAACTACAACAACTGCATATGCTGCGTTCGATTTGCAGGAATTTTTGGATCTCTGCTTGTAGAGTGACATAGCCTAGCATACCCACTGCATCCCAAAGAGCAGCAAAATCAAATACTGAAAAAACTAAATATGAATAGATTTGTATGCAGTACACTAAACCCTGCCAAAGCCATAAAATAAATCTACAGTATAAAACACTTCTGTAATCTTCCAGTAGTGTGCCATCCTTCCCTCAATCCTTGAGAAATGAGATGCTACTCTAGAGTATCACAGATCACTGAGACTGGACTCATTAAGAAAAGTGCCATTCCTTGCTTTGGAGAAGCTTTCAGTGTCAACATGACTGAAGTAACAGCACCCAAAATGACTGTATTTAATGTCTGAATGAGTCAGTAGATGGATCAGAGACAGTGATGTCACGGCACAGGGAAACAGGCTTACAAAAAGAAAATGACAACACTGCTGTGTTCACATGTAAAAGACCTATTCACAAAAGCTTCATTTTCCTAGTATACTTAAAGGAATAATGCTTTCTGATCATTATCAAGTGGATTAATGCAGATCCAAATATATTCAACCTGCAAGACAAATCAAAATATTAGCTTCAGGTATTATCATACCTATTATAAGAGTATAAAGAAATTTGAGTTCAAGAAATGAACAGTCATGTGGTTTATCCTCTCTATTTGTGATTTGTATACTCCTATTTTGCCAGAACATGCGATACATACAGTAACTTTTCTACATAGGTATTCCAGTCACATACACATGTTTAAAAGGAAGTCAAGGAAGTCAAGGTCCCTCATTGTTCTTTCAAACAATTTTTAAGTATGTAAGAACTGCAGTACACTGCAGCTACTACAAAGCAAAACATGAGCAATGCTCCCAATAACCCCTCTCTCTTACATTTTCCTTTGATAAGGATCTATGCTGTAGCCATAGTAACTGTCACTTGGCAACAATTCAGATGCCTAAATCCTAAAGGGGAAAAGTAGAAAGTAACGCGTCATTCAGACATCTTGGTCAGTGATATACCACCAACAGATGGCGCTCACCGACCCAAAAAGTGTCTCCTTGAGCAGCCAAGAGTGACTGAGCGCTTAAAAAAAACTAATAAATTACCTAATGTAAGTGGCTAAGCGCAGCAGCAAGTGAGAAATGTAATAGGTAATCTGGCACAATGAGCCTGGAGATCATGTGCAACATTCAGCTATCTGACCAATCAGTAATCAGACCAGGGTGAACAGGAAGTGATGCCAAATGATAACAAGCAGGACACATTACCAGAGGGCAGATTAATTATACAAGAGATCGAACTCTGGCAATAATAGATGCAGTGCTAAGATTAGGGTTTCCAGATATGCAGGTTAAGCTAATTACTAAAACGGCTTATAAAGTTCAACATCATGGCGATCACTGACATTAAGCAATCCGATTTTTTAAGGAAGCTGTATTACAGAATAACATCTTTTTTAACTATTTTTTTTCACAGTGGTTGTATAAACATGCACAAGTAACGTTACAAACAGGGTACACATGTGAAGAGACACCTTGCACAGGCATTAGTGTAAGTTTAAGATCTTATATACAATTAATTGATATCCTGCTGGGAAACTGCACAGATGATAAAGAAGTGTTCAGAGTGTGTAGAAATCTGTATTTAACAGGTCACCTGTAACATACACATGATTGCTCTGCTGTTGTTGAAGATTTTATTTGAATGGAGAAGTGCTGGGGTCACTAGCATGTGCATTATCAACTTCTCTGTTAAAATGCTTAATCTGCTGTCAGACAATATGTTGTCCTCCAGCACCCATATTAATACACACGTACACATTTTACTCTGTGAAGCACTACCACTGACATAATTATTAATGCCATTAATTAATACTATCCCTACACCTAAACCTAATGTTGATAAACCAAATAAAAACTTTTAGCGCTTTTAGTTTTTTCTTCTTCTCTTATCTTAATTTTAAATAAAAGCTTGCATAGAAGTGAGTGAGATAGATGGATAGAGTAAACTTTCTTACCAGACAGGATATAAGCCCAGTCTGGAGCTGATGAACACCAGTGCAAACATGATGAACAGGACATTGCAAAGCCTTTGATACTTGGCATAGTTAGCCATTTTGGCAGCCTGCAAACAAACAAACAATATACGTACATGATATTTATGCAGAATTTATTACATCATAACCTTCCATAAACCTTAAATCTTTCATATATCCTAAATCATCTGAATCATCCTGTTTCTAAGCAACCTTAACTACACCTGATAGAGAGTTTTTCCTTGCCATAGTCGCCTTAGTCACCTCAGGCTTGCTCAATGGGGATAATTTTGTCTAACACCTAGAACTGTCTGTTTGTGTGTTTGTTGTTTCTTATGTTCTGTAAAGCTGCTTTGAGACAATGCTTTTTGTTAAAAGCGCTATACAAATAAAACTGAATTGAATTGAATTGATAGAAAGAGTTAAACTGGGGTGAATCATCTGGTACTTACTGGTATTTACATTTTATTGGTACTTTGGACATTTTATCAGGCTCAACTAGCATGTAAATGCAGTTAAGATATGTAAAATTATTGAATATTGACCATCTGTTGCTTTTCCTAATTTGTCTGCTTTAGAGAAGTCCACCAAGCAGAAATATGTAAGTATCAGTGTCCGAGATCATAAACTGAACACTGGGGAAGCGCTACAAGATAATTATCACAGATATAGAAATAGTAACTGACGGCTCCTACTGTGCAACTATATTACCAAGATCCTCAGCGCCACTGCTGCATCTGATAGTCTTGTCTCAACCACACAAACCACAATGCCACTACCATGTGTGTCAGTGCTAGGCTGAGACAAACAATATCTAACCTGAGACGATCCTATGACAAGTTATATCCAAAGATACATAGGGAATAGCATCAGATGGGTCAGTAACTGTGTATCTGCAAATAAAATGGCTAATGGTAGTTCGTAATGTACAAAACACATGCATTGAATACACATTTTATTATAATTTTCTGAAACAGGTCCTGGAGCTGCATTTAAGAGCGAGTTAAGTTATCGGTTATGGCAACAGGAAATACAAAATCCTGAGACTGATCTCAGGATAGCATTCGTAAAGATTATTATTCTTACCTCCAACAGCACATCTGAAGCATCATGGAGACACAGGACGAGAGTGCCCACTCGAGCCATGTTATTCACATAAGATAACATGATCAGAGACACGGTGGCAACATGGTGCATGAACATGAGCAGACAGTCCTGCGAAAATAAACTCCATCAAGCTGCGACACTCACAATGACATCATTTAATAAACACATCTTTATATCTATATCATACCAAAGAGGCTTTTTTAAAGATAGATCTAATACAACTGACCTATAAAAAGGTATTGATACAGAGATTTCAAGGCTGATTTTGCTGTAACTAATACGTGAGAGACTAAGTAAAGTTTTTGAGTGAACATAACGGCTGCTAGACTTTCTTCATATAAACACTCCCAGTAATTCCTCAGCAATGACTCTTGCAAGATTTTTGGAGTTGGTTGGACCCTTCCCTTTCTCAAATCTTTCTTCCTAAAGATTCCTAACAGGCTGTGTAAAGAGTACTGTGCCTTTCCTCTCGAAATCTCTTCTGCATAGTTTTGTTTTTTATCTTAATTACTCAGTAAATAAAAAAAGAAAAAAATCTGCCAGACAGTTTCACTAAATCTAAAATCATATTAAATGACACAAAATAGAAATTTCTGTACTTATTACGGGAATAATTGGAAAACTTGTTATTCAGTTGATAGCGCTCCATGTTAATTGTTAGTTAAGAAGAATACTGTGTAAAGGTTTTTACACAAAATTTCTCTTGCTGCTCAAAACAAATCCAATCAAATGAGGTAGCAGTGTGTAGGCCAAAAGTAACAGATTAAAAATAATTAATAAATAAATAAATAAATAAATAAATAAATAAAGGATTACACTTAAAAAGAACATATGGTCAGTCAGATTTAAGAAACACAATTCTGTATAGTTTTATATAAAAATATTACATTTCTTAACAAAATGCAATTTCATTTAAATTTAATTGAAATTAAAATTACATTTAAATTAAATTGAAACACGTTTGTAATTAGTAGATTAGTAAAATGATGTAGAGTGAGTGTGATCAAGTATTAAAGTAGGGAATTTTAACTACAGTATTAAATTCAGGTGCTTAAACCATGAACTGTAGACTAGTGCAGTGGTAATGTGTCTGTTGCAAAACATTACCATTGTGGGACTGATTTTCAGCTCAGGTGACAGCTCAGTGTTATTGTGAATTATTACTGCTGAAAACAATAATGTTTAATCATCTTTTCCACAAACTGGACATTTTTCTGCTAAGAAACTCCCAAGAAACTAACAACAGGCTTCACAAGACTAGACCAGTGTTTTTACTAAGTTCAGAACAGCAATCCTGTTGCTCAGAGGTGATGTACTGCACGCTCTCCTGGTGACTCATAGGACTATTACTGTGCAAGAATATTACTGAAAGGAGAAAGAAAAACAACGACAACAAAAAAAAAAATGCAGACAACAGTCAACACAGGTTTTTGAGATTTGAAAGGATGAGTAACAGAATGGCAGCGTAGAGCACAAAGCAAGGCCAAGAAAGAGAGAAATAGATTGAGGGGGTTAAATACAGTGCAGTCTATAAGCAATTATGCAGGGTTACAATTTTTGTCTCATTATTCCAGCAAATTGGATTTGAAATGAAACAATGAGATTAAAGTGTTGAGTGACAGTTTAATTTGTGGGTATTTACATCCCACTCTAAGCTGTGAAGCAGTTTCCTGGTCACTTTATAGACACTGTCTCATTTTGAAATCCAATGTACTAAAATACATAACGAAAACAGCACAAATTGTTACTGTTCAATTACTTAACAGACTGCCTGAGACCAGCATGCAGGTCAGGAGAAACAATAAGTCTTGGTGATTCAGCAGCAGGAGTGTTGCTAGTCCCTTTTTACTGGAGAATGAGCTAGTAATATTTTGCTGGGCCCCAGTATAATTTCCATACTTAATCATTAGATTAGAGAAGATACATCGAAAATAGCCTTTGCGATTCATTGAAAAGAAAAATATCCTGTGCATCCTTTTCAATCATAATTCCCGCCCCCTCATGCAGTGCGCCGCCTCCCTTCACTCTCGGTCATTGAAACCTTGACTTTTAGTCAGATGCTCCATGAATAATTCATGTTCATAATACGACACTGTGGGGGGCACGGTGGCTTGGTGGTTAGCATGTTTGCCTCACACCTCCAGGGTTGGGGGTTCGATTCCTGCCTCCACCATGTGTGTGTAGAGTTTGCATGTTCTCCCCATGCCTCGGGGGTTTTCTCCGGGTGCTCCGGTTTCCTCCCCTGGTCCAAAGACATGCATTGTAGGTTGATTGGCATCTCTAAATTGTCCGGATTATGAGAGTGTGTGTGTGCCAGTGATGGGTTGGCACTCCGTCCAGGGTGTATCCTGCCTTGATGCCCTATGACGCCTGAGATAGGCACAGGCTCCCCGTGACCCGAGAATAGATCGGATAAGCGGCAGACAATGAATGAATGAATATGACACTGTAGCTGAAGACTGAGGTGAGGTAACTACCAGGCTAAAGCTTATTGCTGTGTTAATGAGCAGTATGTAAATTTGTATTTAGTTGAATGAGGACATCCCTGTCTCCCGATCTAATTTACTTGGCATCGATTTGATCAATAAGCTTGTTAACTGCTAAATGAATGTTTGCTTAGCTCTTCTAATTTGGCATTCTGTACAAGCGATTGGATTTTTGTTATCATAAGTGAAAACCTTTTAAAATGATTTCATTTAGGAAGATAGTTAGATAGCTTGATAGCTAATTTAATCATGAAAATGCTAGCTGTGGATTTAATGAAACAAACAAACACTTGTCTTAAAGTTACCAGAATTGAATGTTTTGGTAATGTTTTTGCAAAAAATTACTTCCCAGAAGTGAAATTCACTCCATCCGAGAAATTGTGATGTACTTTTGTAAAATTCCTTAGAAACACAAGAATCAGTCTCTAGAAATGCCCCGGTACAGCTTCATGCGTCATTCAGTGAAAGCTTGACATTTATTAAAGGTTGTCAATCCTTTTTTTTGTCCTTCAGATGTAGCTGAGCAGATAATAATTCTGAAATATGTTGTTTGACATTGGTAGACTTACCCAAAATATTTTAACCTGATTTTATTTTCAGTAAATGTACTGTAGGTCCAAGTCGTAACTATATGCATCAAAGTGCACCGAGTACCGTTTGAGTTACTGCAAGCTTTCACGGTGTAGAGGAGCAACATACAGTTTGAGATCATTACACCCTTAAGGCCATGTGTTTCAAAGTCTACATGGTTTTGTACCAGAAATAATTCATTTAAAAAACAGAATGTAATGATCTAGCTTAACAACGCCTTTTGTAGCTTGTATTAATAGAACAAAAATGGAAATAATTATTGCATGTATGTGTTTGCATCCTGTCTCAGTTGTAAGTTGCTTCAGAGAAAATCCTGAGCCAAATAAGTACTTTGCAGCTCTAAAAAAGTCAATTTATGGATTTAACCCCCCCCCTCAAAAAAAAACAAAACAAAAAAAAAACAAACAACCCAATTCACTGGGATAAAACATGTCACTACTTTGAGCTAAATAACACACAAGCAAAATGGTGTCTTGCTTCAGAAGTTTTTAGAGGTCATTTGAATATCCTAATGATAAACATACTGGAACTACTATCATTATTCAGCATTAAAGCGCTTGAAGCGTGTATTTATATCAATATTTAATTTCTTTCAGTAATGTTCATGCTTTGTATAGCCTTTGGGCACCTGTAATGCATAATAATCACTAAAAACAGCTCCATAAGCTCCTGCTGGTATTATTGTATACTCCAGTTGAACAGGTTTCATTGAGAGAATTAAAGGATATGTGAGCTGGATCCTTTGGTAAATGCTGTTGTATTTCTATAAGAACTGCTTCTCTCCGCTAGTTTGATAAGAAGTTATGCTTACTGTAATGCGGGGCATTGGTGGCTCAGTGGTAGGTTTCTCGCCTATCATGTGGAAGGCCCGGGCTCTATTCCCAGCCAATGCCTCAACCCCAGCCACTGGATGCAGTGCCGGTCCCAAGCCCAGAAAAATGGGAGGGTTGCGTAAGGAAGCGCATCCAGTGTAAAACATTTGCCAAGTTGTTGTGCGGACCAGTTGGTCCACTGTGGCAACCCCAAACAGGGGTTTCAACACCCCAAGCCAAAAGCATGCTTACTGTAATGCATTACTGCTTTATCTGTTTGCTTTTTGAAACTGTGTGTGCTGCTTCTGATTTTTAATCTTTAAAATATTTCACCTGTTAAATAAAGGATAAATAAAATAATAATAATAGTCAGAACTTCTTCAGTGAGTGCACTTTCTCTGTTTCTTTAAATGGAAAGATCTGATTAAAGGTTTCACAAAGTATACTTTGAGTAGCTTGAAGTTTCAGAATAACGTGTTTATGCCTGTTTAAAAATAAACTGATGTATTTTTAAGCAATTAAAGGTCTCACTACAGATAATGACATGGAACCAGATAGAGCAGGTAGTATAATTAAGTATAATTATTACAAAAAGGAAATATGACCCTTACATGCATCTAAAGCATGGATCATTCACTCTTCTGCTATGTGTGTTCTCAGCTATGAGTAATTAATGTGGATTAATTAGAATATAATTAGATGATAGTTTATCAGAATAGTGATAAAAATGGGCAGGGGTGTGTGTGTGTGAGTGATTGTGTGAGTGATTGTGTGAGTGAGTGTGTGAGTGAGTGTGTGAGTGAGTGTGTGAGTGAGTGTGTGAGTGAGTGTGTGAGTGTGTGAGTGAGTGAGTGTGTGTGTGTGTGAGAGAGAGAGAGAGAGAGAGAGAGAGAGAGACGGCTGGTTTTAAGGAAAGGATCTAATCTTACCCCTATCCATTACATAGCCATGTAACTATTAAGACTGAACAATGCATTATATCACAAGGTCTCATTGTCAGCGTAATAAGAATGATGTGGAGAAAACTATTACATACACTATACAGTCGAAAATATGCAGAAACCGGACCATCACACCCATATATGAGTCTTCCACAAAACATTAGCAAAAAAGTTTATAATCACACAATTGTTTAGACTGACTTTGTGTACTGTAGCTAATCTGGTTCTAGCATGACAAGTCATCTGTGCACAAAGCGAGTTCCATAATGACCAGTGGTGACCATGATATCAACCCCAACGAATACTTGGGATACTTGGGATTAACTGGAACGTGACTGTTTGCCCAAAGGCTTTTAGGTGTCTAAAAGAGCAGAAATAATCACAGTAATGTTCCAGCATCTAGTGGAAAACCTTCCCAGAAGAGCAGAGGCTGTTACAACAGCAAAAGGGGAATAAGCATATATGGGTGTCCGTATACTTTTGTTGTTGTATATGGCTGATGCACACTTAAAGTAAGCTGCATTCGTGATTTCAAATTTCAAGACTGTTATGTACTACAAGGTTTAGTCATTGTTTTCTCCAAATACCAAACATGTTAAACAGACCTACTTCTGTCGTTTGCCCTTGTTTTTTCTGTCTTATTTTAACTTTTACCTTAAACACATTTTGGCTGAAAAAAACCATGAGTAAATTATAAACTTTTTTGTTCATGTTCATTTCTACTGACTGTAACTACATGCACTTTCTCAGTCACTCCTGATGATGTGTTACGCATTTGTCAGTGACACACTGACTGAAAATTTTAAACAAAAACTAAAGCTTAGGGCGGTTTCTCTCAGTCACTGATACACTGCCTGTATATATAGTCTGAGCTAGAAAGAAATCAGCCATGTCCTCACTTCTTCATACCACCGTGTGTATTTTTCTCATGACTGTCAGTGGTGCTGTTGCACTCAGTTCCAATATGCAAGTCCAAAATATTACTTACATTTTGTTAACAGTAAATAATCTGATGTGAATGAAAAGAACTGTATATTAATGTCTTTTATTTTTAAATATAACAGGGAGATTGGCCTAGAGTGCCCATTTATGGAGAGCATTACTAGTAATATCTCCACACAGTACAGGGATCTGAGCTCTGCCTTTTTCCACCCAGACACTCATAACCGTCTCCCTCAACACTCAGCATGAATTAAAGCCATACGATAAATAGTATGACATACCCACAGGCATAATCATTTGGCCAACCCAAGAGAAAATGTAGCAGTCATTTATTACAGAAGTGCTTAAAAGAGAACTGAGTCTGTGCTCATTAATAATGCTTTTGTTCTGATGGCTTTAACATAACAGTATGAGTCAGTGGTGGAGAGGAACTGAACTGATGACCAGACAGCCATTCAAACCTAACAAAGAAGAAATAGTGAGACAATGACCTGTCATATCAGATGACAAACAAAGAACCACATAAATCCACATGGCTAGTCCAAACAAGACAGCTGCTAGATTATACACGGACACTTTTGCTTTTATTTCGCCCTAGCCATTTTAATCTGCTAAATCATATTATTTAGTAAGTAGCATGAATTCTTCCATCACTACAGCAAAGCTAGGAATGGTATGTAGCTGGGACATGGAGAGTGTAACTCAGGAGATTTAGAGCATTGGTGGCTCAAGTGATTAAGGCTCTGGGTTGTTGATCTGGTTCATGCCCCAGCATCACCAAGCTGCCACTGTTAGGCCCTTGAGCAAGGCCCTTAACCCTCTCTGCTCCAGGGGTACTGTATCACAGCTGCCCCTGCTCTCTGATAATAACTTCAGAACCTGGGATATGTAAAGGAAACAATTCCACTGTGCTGTAATGTAATAAGTGAAAATAAAAAAGGCTTCTTCATTTTTAAAAAAGGGAAAGATCCAGCCTCATACCTTCCTCCTGATATCTGTGAACTGGGAGAAGAGCAGAGATAGGTAGAATGACAGCTCCAAAATGTAGTAATAGTGCAGGTCCACTGTTAGAGCCTGTGCAAAGAAAGTAAACAATTTTACTTATCCAACATGGCAAACAAACGAGAAGAACATAAGAAATTTGTGGGTTAAGGAGCTGACAGTCCTTAAGGTTAAAGTCCTCCTCATCTGGTTACCTATCCATTGAGTAACAAGAGAGAAATTGAAATGGCATGCAAATACAGTTTAGAATGAATCATTTTCTATAACTGCAGCTCAGGAAGTATTAGAGGTTATATTAACGTAACAAATTACAGGTTTATAATAACATATGCAAGCAAATGCTTTACGGTTTCTATAACAACAATTTTTACAGGGACTTGTATGCAAAATAACAAACAAATAGAATCAAACAATGATTTGCGGTTGAAGCATATAGTTTTCATCAACATTTATTTAGCATTTTGGGAAAGAATGTACAGCGGCAGCATTTTCTGTGTGTTTTATTGTTGACAGATTGGGGACATGAGTGTTCTGTTCTATTTTTGCCCAAGCTTGGTGGCACGACTTCCTGTGAGGACCCTTGACATGGAATGCTTGGCTTGGGTCAGTTCTTTGGAAGCAGTCATACAGTTTACATACGCTTCGTACTGGTAATATTGGTAATATTTTTGGGTGGCTGGAACGGATTATCTGCATTTACATTAGTTCTTAGGGGGAAATTTGTTTCACAATACAAATTTTCGCCTTAAGAACTCGCCTCCGGAATGAATTAAATTCGTATGCCAAGGTAAATGTATCTGTACTTTATTAACTGCACTATAGAGATCAACGAAAGGTTGGTGAGGAAACGACTGTTACAGCTGTTATAATATAAGCAATAACAAAAATGTTTCTCATGGATGTTTCATGACATTAAATGGAACTTTAAATGGATAAGTACAAATATAGTTTTTTTTAAATCAATAAGAAACTGCTAGTGTTAGCAAATCATAGTGGTATAAAAGAAAAACAACAATTTGGGATGTGCTGTTGTTGGGAAACAATCAATTTCAGTGTGATGACACACCATCACACCATCTTGTCATGAATTATTTCCCTAGAACAACATACCTTGACATGTTTTATTTCTTATTTAAAATGACTGAACAAAACGCACAGCATTTATTCAAAACCGTGGCATAAGTACCACACGATCGATTTAATGAAACCACCCTGAACTGCAATGGCATTACAATACCAAGGCAAAAAAGCAAACATATGTAAAACAGTCCAAGTGAATGTGAAAAGTCATTTCCTTCATGAAAGCAGAGTACCTGATATGGATAGTTGTACCAGCATTCTCTAGTGTTCCACAGCCAGGGAGTCTAAAAAACACACACACAGGAACTGTAATTAAGATAATATTGATAGACAAATAAAGCATACATTTTGTAGGTCATTTTGAAATATGACTGCATACAGTAAAAATAGAAATAACTCCATTCTCAAGAAGAAATGCTGCTAGTATTAGTAATGTACAGTATATGTGGCACAGATCTTTACTGAGGCATATCTTAATGAAATGACAGGAGTGAAACAAATGTCATGAACACTTGTGTGAAGAATATGTGGCTAATTCTCTAGGTTTTTGACACTATACAACACACACACACACACACACACACACACACACACACACAGATCAGGCATAACATTTTGACCACCTGCCTAATATTATGTTGACCCCCCTTTTGCCCTGACCCGTCGAGGCATGGACTCTACTAGATCCCTGAAGGTGTGCTGTGGTATCTGACACCAAGATGTTTGCAGCAGATCCTTTAAGTCCTGTTAGTTAACTTTCTCCCTGGGCCCCACCTTGCAACTTACAGGACTTAAAGGATACTTTTGAGAGATACTGACCACTGCAGACCGGGAACACCTCACAAGAGCTGCAGTTTGGAGGTGCTCTGATCCAGTCATCTAGCCATCACAATTTGGTCCTTGTCAAACTTGCTCAAATCTTTATGCTTGCCCATTTTTCCTGCTTCTAACACATCAACTTTGAGGACAAAATGTTCACTTGCTGCCTAATATATCCCACCCACTAACAGGTGCCATGATGAGGAGATAATCAGTGTTATTCACTTCACCTGGCAGTGCTCAGAATGTTATGCCTGATTTGTGTATTACTGTATAAACTTAAAGTAGTGTATAGCTTAAACCTGGCAAATCTCAAAGGTGGTGATAAAAAATATGTATAGTAACACCACCAATGCTTTTCTCCTCTGTCTTACCGTCCATCACCTATTCATGTCTTCCCAATATTAGGCTTTGCAATAGTGAAAGCACAGAAGCCTCCAATATGTAAATATGCCTCTAACACACCACATTTTTTGTCACGTTGTGTGAGTATCGTGACTGATCGTACAGCCTTTGGATATTATTCTACTCTACATTTCCTATCTTTGGTTCTGAGGTTAAAGCACTCATATGAAGCAGAAAAGCTATAAATTATATGCAGTCGATGATAAAACCAGCTTTGCAAATCGGTCAAGAGACTGCAAATCACATGCAAATCGCAATCCTAATGTGATCAACAATATGCTGTTTTGGACAATATTTTGCAGCCTGGTGCCTTCCAGAAGCATCTTGTATCCCGTACGTCCCGCTGTGATGAAGCACTATGGGCTGGCTGCTGACTGCCGAGTTACACACACTCCCGAGCGTGCTATTGAGTGTATGTCTGTTCTATTTTACCCCATGCTACTATTAATATCTCCGATGGGAGAGCTGCTGGCCAGACAATGTGAACAACTTCATTCTGCCTAGTTATTCATCATGCCAGTAAAAAAATAAAAAATAAAAAAGTATTACAGGCACTTATCAGTCAGAGAATTAAGAAGACCATAAACCATCCAGTCAACTGCCAACATATTCAATAACGCAAAACACCGTTCCCATTTCATGCTTGATTTTTAGCACATATATCAATATTCATGACCAAATTAACAGTCAAGATTCTAGCATAATAACTTCTTCAGGTCATTATGTGTAAAAGTCAGTTCTTGCTAAACAATGACACTGAACAGTTGTGAAGATTCTGCACTATGCAATTGCTTACAGAGAAAAATCCCTGCATTATGGATACAGTGTTGAATAATACATAGTCCCTTTCAGAGAGCAAGTGCTGCTGGAGACGGTTTACGACAGATGTTTCACAGCTCCATCCAAAGTCGAATAAAATCACCAAATGCTCTTAGTAAATTTCCTACTGCATGAGGTGCAGAGCTTTCTGACAAGTCACAGATTGTATTTTCTTCACGTTAGTCAAATCATTTTAATAAGCCCAAAAATGAGCCATATTAAGTGAAAATCTCTAGTTATATCTCAGTTATTTGATGTTAAAAGACTATAGCTTTAATTTCTGAGTGCCAGATGGACTCATTTTACAGCATTCTTTCTTCAGACCTGGTATTCTCCCGTGTTTACACTTTAATGACCAAAAAATATGTTTTTGCATAATTTAAGTATATTAATATACAGTCTAAATAACATGACCCAAGTCATGCATCCAAATTAGTAAAGGAATAGCATAAACATGGCTTATCTAACTAAAAATCAGTGAGGTGACCTGAAACACAGGAGATGCCCTTACAATCTGATGGATCTAGAATGTTTTTGCAAGAAAAAGTGGAAAATATTGTCAAGTTAAGAGGCACACAAGGACTCCAAAAAAGACGGTTGTGGAATAAAATGAAAAGGTGTTTCAACAAAGTATTAGTTTAGGGGTGCACATACTTTTGTAACTAGGTTAATACCAGCTGTTCTATTTCATGTTTATACACTTAATTTTAAGTCTTTTTAAGTCTAATTTCAATCATGTTAATTTAACATTGAGGGTGGAAAAAGTTCTGACTTGATTTGGCTTAATTTTTCACACAAACCTGGCTTTTTATACAGGGTTGTGCAGACTATTTGTATCCACTGTACGTTCACATGCACAAAACCTAAATCAAAATACCATCTGCCATGTTGTCAGAAGAGATAAACTTTGAAAGAGGGCAATGGAGACACAGCACATCTGCTCACAATTCAGGTAAACTACAGGTATTTATCCTTTAAGTAAAACAGTAGTGCCAAAAATCAGCTGCTTATAAACGTTAATTGGCTGTGCAAGGAATGTTTAAAACGGTACACAGGCTACCTGCATGCACGTATCCTTCAGGCTTAATATAAACTTGTATTTTCTCCTTCTGATCTCCACTTTTGAGTCAGCAGGTTAGATAGCTGTAGTTTCAATTATGTCATAATTTAAGCAGCTAAAATGCAAGCACAATTTTAGTTTTTGTTACCTATTTTTTTTTTCACTTCTCACAAAACACTGAACTAAAGATAAAGGAATTTCAGGTCAATCGATAAAACTCCTAATGTTAACCGTTATAGGAAAATTCCCAGTAAGCAGGAACATGTGAAGATACCCGACCATTATCCACCTTGTCACTCTTTTCTTTATGATCTTACCTTTTTAAGATACCGCACCCCATAGGTAAATATGTACAGGTAAAAGGTGAACCTCCACCTGTGAAAGACACACCAAACAAGCATTAATCATAAACAGGAATGTCTGTAATCAGTGTGATTGTTTTTTTAATATTTACTTTGCATGATGCACAATTTCACTGTTTCACAAATTTCACAGACTCAGCAAACCAAATGTTTTGGGCTAGGGACACATCAGAATCCAGTGGAACCTCAGGATACGAATGGCCTCCCTTACGAATTTTCACCTTAACAATTGAAATACTGCAAGAAATTTGCATCGACATGCGAAGCATTTTCAGCATACGCATGAACCGAACCGAACGCCAGATAAGTTGTGTGTACGTCCAGGAGCCATTCAAAACTTGTTTGCGTCAGTGGAAAGCCAAGCGAAGCCAAACAAAGCCAGTTTACGAATTTTTACAAGTTTTTTCAGTCAGCGAAAGCTGCTACAAAAGAGTCGACCTACAATACCAACGTTGCCTTCGGCATGCGTTCAAAAGCTACATGATTTTTCGAGAGTTTTTTTGTTGACAGATTGGTGGCGTGGGTGGTCTGTTCCAAGCTTGGTGGCACGACTTCCTGTGAGGACCCTTGACATGGAATGCTTGGCTTGGGTCAGTTCTTTGTAAGCAGTCATACAGTTTACATACGCTTCGTATTGGTAATATTGGTCATATTTTTAGGTGGCTGGAACGGATTATCTGCATTTACATTATTTCTTAGGAGATTTTCGCCCTAAGAACTCGTCTCCAGAACGAATTAAATTCATATGCCGAGGTTCCACTGTAATACATACGGTATTATATTCATAATCAATTATAACATCAATATAACTGAAACTAATGTTTGATTTCCGCACATTCGCTATAAGCTGTTTCTTTTTTTGGCTCCTCTTTATCCCACATACAGCTCACAGTGGACACTTTCCCCCAGTGATCAGTCATCTCTCTGACTATCCTCTTCTGAGCAGACGTCAAAGCTCTGAAATCAAAGCCCATCAGCCCTGCAGCCAATCAGTCCCTCACCACAGACTGAAGTGCTCCCTGAAGCTAAATTATGCTACGTAATCATCAGCTGTGGCTTGTACAGAATGTGTCTGTGTGTGTGCATGCATGTGTGTCCCATGTAGTACATACACATACACACACATGTGCCCCCCACCCATGAGCTCAGCAGTTAGTTTAACATATTGTATAAACATACAAAGAAATAATTATCAAACTACTGCTTAGACTTTTACAATACAATACAATACAATGATAACACTTTAAATTATGTCACAATACATTTTCCGGAATTATTGTGTATATTGTTGTAGGCTGTTATACTTTAAAAAAAAAATATTAATTAGAAACTTTTAAAACTGTAAAAAATATATTTTGTTAATATATTAAATAAACAAGTCATAAATAATATTAAATAATAATAAATAAATAAGAATAGTTCATTTATTTTAAAAAAATATATTTAAATATAAAGACTAAAATACTTAAAAAAATATATATTTTATATATATATATATATATATATATATATATATATATATATATATATATATATATATATATATATATATATATATAATGTCTACATAAAAAATGTAGACATTATATAATCACTGCACAGAACTTTTTGTAATGGAACTGTACTGTATTGCTTGCAGTTTTATATATATATATATATATATATATTTATATTTATATTGTGTGCTGTAGAAATGCCTCCATTGATATTTTTTGTTATATGACCCACCCTGTGATATAAAAAAGAAAAAAAAAATTTTTTTTTTAAATTTTCTATCCACCCTTTTTCATGTATTACACAATGCAAACAGTGATGACATTGAAATACACAGCTACTATTTGAACAATACAGTAAAAAGGCATATTTTTCTCTCCTCATAATAAACAGATCTCCATAATAAAGTGACTGGGTATGACTCTTCAGTATTTAGCAGTGAGAAAAAGCTCTGCAATCGCCTCAAGGTCTGATTCCAAGAAATTAAATATCAAGTACCAAAAGAGCAAAACTATGTTTTGTCCTTGAATTAGCATGCTTTGGCATGAAGGAAACCAGAGCCTCTGAAGCAAGTTGGGCCTTGTATGATTGTAATGGAAGCAGAGACAGCAAGGATGCAGCAGTGAATCTATTTCACAGATTCGGGCCATGCTAGAGGACGTCCTGTCTCCTGCTGAGATACTGCAAGAGCTCACATGGTGTTACTGCATGACTGCAAGTGTCACACAGAAATTGCCCATTTTTATTTAAGACACAATCTGTGCTCTACTGCTTCTCATGGCCTCCCAAGACATAGCAGGTTAAGCCTTTTTTTTACTGAGGCAATGAGGATTCACCAGCGAGAAAGGCCGTGTGTGATGGGTTTTAAGTTCAGTCTGTCTCTTTTCGGGAAAGAGGAAAAATCAATCATGGGATTTCAACATGAAAAGGACAGCTGTTGACTTAAAAATAAAAAAAAAAGCTGGTTAAATGCTTCTATTTTCTCAATTTTGATTAATTGTAAAAACAAATGAGCATTTACTTAATGATAGGTCAAGGCAGTTGCTTGGCAACAGGTTAGTCAAACAGTATGTGAGAGAGAGAGAGAGAGAGAGAGAGAGAGAGAGAGAGAGAGAGAGAGAGAGAGAGAGAGAGAGAGAGAGAGAGAGAGAGTTTGAAGTGCTGTCTAATCAAGGCTATTAATATATGATTACTGGTTACGGAGCTGAAACACTCTGTGTTTAAGACATGACTAGGAGTAAAATAAACAGTTACATGTCAACATGGATGCAGATATGTAAACACCCCTGCTAGTCTCGGAGGCACATATTTGAATGGATTATGCAAAAATGAGTGGAATTATGATTTATAGCTGTTTTTCTCCACTCTTAAGTGCTCTGTCAAAAACCTGATACTGACCACGCACACTGTGGAATGCTAAAGTCATACGGTGTTTCTATGACGACTTCGATTATTTCTTGTGCTCTGTAGGCGTTGAGAAATCCAATCTCGCTTCAGCATTCACTCTGTCATACAAGACCAGAAGGCGTGAGAATCATAGTGAGCGGGGAGATGGCAAGTCTTATGAGCAGATATACACCGAGTTACCAGTTTATTAGGTACACCTACCTCATTTATATTCATTGCTCATTTTCTTTCATGAATGTATACCGTACAGGTGCATTTTGTAGGGTTTTAATTACTGACTGCAGTCATCCCCAAACTGTTCCCACAAAATTGGGAGCATGAAATTGTCCATAATGTCTTGGTATGTTGAAGCATTAAGAGTTCCTTTCACTGGAACTAAGGGGCCAAGCCCAACCCCTGAAAAACAGCACCTGCATTCAATAATTATAGGGGTGTCCCAAAACTTTTGCCAATATAGTGTATGTATGGAATAAACCATGACTGGGTGTTCTGGTTCAGAAAAAAAATGACAATTATCTTTTAAAGTTGTGAAACAAGTTAGTTCCTGTTATCACTAATGTTATAGCTGCTATAAGCAATTGTTCTCACACCAGCCTCTTTTGCCTCTCTCTTAGGACAAAAAAAAACCACAACTTGACCCCTTACTGAGAATCTAAAAAGCCTTCTGTCATGCCGGCATCCTAATGTCTGTTACAGTAACTTTAATGCTGACTGTTACAAAGCACTGATATTGCAGACTCCTTCTAAAAGTGCTAAATACAAATTCCACACAGAACCGTGAAGTGGTAGCTCAGTGGTTAAGGCACTGGACTAACTGACCGGAAAACCCCAGGACCACCAAGCTGCCATTGTTGGGCCCTTGAGCAAGGCCCTTAACCCACAACTGCTATGTTGTAAGTCACTCTGGATAATGGCGTCTGCCATATGCAAAAAATGTAAACACTATGATTTTATATTAACAGTTATGTTTTTAATCCATCCATGATTTGCTCTGAAATTCCCTGAGTAAGTTTTCTGTACAGAAACAAGAGCATTAGAGCAAGCGCCTTAATATAAACTTTGGAGCTGGAAAAAATTTCCATACTGTTACATAACTAATCAACACCTTTTTACTGCAGAATATTCAACTCTGCTGTCATAAGTACACATTTATCAAGGTCTATATTGATAGAACCTGTACAGTAGGGTTTCATAATCACTTCAATGATGAACAAGTGAAGAACTGTGCTGAGTAAATTAAATCACTTATACTGAATCCTTTGTAAGGATCGTTCATAAGACCTCCAATTTCCTGCTGAGGGAAATTTTAAGATGAAATTCTCCTAAATTACACTTAAGAGCAGGCCTGTATTCTCACAATTAAGAACCTGTTCATTGCATTTAAAAAAAAAATTCTTAATCTGACAGTATTTGACAGAAAATCTATCAAAAGCTCAGAGGCAGAATGGAGGCATAATGGTGTAGAAGCTGGCTCCGAGTGCCCCAGACCAAGAGACTCTTCACCACAGACAGAGAATGCAGCAGGGAGGATAATGAAGGACTGTATGCCCTGTTTCCCTAATCAACTGTCTCTGCCCTCAATCTGTCCATCACCTTACCTCGGTTACTGTTAGAAAAAGGGGAAATTCCATAGAAAGCAATTTGGCAACTTACCACACAAACACAAGCAGACTAAAGAATAATTACATGGATATTATGTCCGAACCTGATGACTTAACTGATTTCAACAGAGCCAGAGCCATATACACTGTGTGAGAAGCATGAGCAAGATAGTTTTCAGGATGCTGTTTTTAAAGTCCAGTCAGGAAGCCTGCAAGGCAGTAACACTGCTGACATTTCAACAGCATCTGCAGGGACAGCAGCTGTTTCGACTGCAAAAACAGCGAAAGTGATGTGCACAGCATTGTTTAACTCTCTGATTGGTCTGAGGAAGTTGATTTATTTTCTGTAACAGCACAGCTCTGATGGTAGTAGAGAATATTAATTCAAATAACAGGTTTATATTAGTTTTTATATTAGATTTGTTTCAGTTACAGTTCATTCTCAGGTATGTAGATGTTAGCTGCTATACTTAGTCTAAGACAAATTTAGAGAAATTTTATCAGAGATATCCGTTTAGAGTGGTTATAGTGCAAGTGATAACAGGAACTAACTTTTTTCCCACTAATAAAAATAAGTACATAAAAAAATATAAATAAATAAAAATGATTAATTAATTGTTTGTAAATGTTGTAGTGCAAAAGGGAATAAAAAAACCTCTCAGGATGTGGTCCAATAGGAAAATAATCACATTCAGAACAGTAACAGCAATCAGGCCACATGGTACCTCTCTGCTGTTGATTATTAACCCCCAAGTGTATTATACATTGTATATGATTCGAGAAGAGCAATATAGAGGTGTAGGGAAAGAGGAACACAAAGAATAGTATTTTGCAACATAACTAAGAAATATCAAGAGAAACAACGCAATGTCCCACTGCTTCATTACTGTAAAGGCAAAGCTAGAGCTCTGGAGTGTAAACTCTGCCCTCTTATTCTATACTTCCTGGAGAGAGTTAAACAAGCAGCTGTGAGGTTTAATACACTTTTCTCTCTTCCTACTGAGCCAACAAGGTTTGTCTTAACAAAAAGTACATTTTAAAGCATTTGGATTACAGCAAATCTGCTTCGGTTGGGAAAAACAACAACAACCTGCTGGTAGTGATTCAGCTGGCTACATTTCTATTTACACAGGTTTTTAAAAAATTGTTATGACGAGTCTTACATGCTCTCGCAGAAACGGGTCAGCGTGCTCGGTTTTTCTTGATTGCGCCTCTGCCGAAACCAGCGCTGGATTGTCCTCACGTCCCAGTCTAGCTGCTTTGATAAGCCCTCTAACCTTTTCTCATCAGGGTGCTGAGAGACAAAACAATACATACACATCAGGGATCTGAGCAGCACTGGTGTACAGCCATTCAGAACAATGCTGTTGATTTGCCTCAACCGGTTGAGCTTAGCTTTTATTAAACCTCATAGCCTGACATGCTAACAACAACAATATAGTATGTTAGTTCACATTATTTCACGGGTAACACAATAAAAGTAAAATAATAATATGACGAATTAATTATATAAAAGGCACAAATTATGCTATGAAGTCTTATTTTTTTCAATTATACCAGTCCATTTTAAAAGTATAATAAAACTAGCACAGTATTGCTTAAAAAACTGTTTTAGTGTCACCTGAAATGTAATTCAAATATTTGTCTAAATTTGCTATATTGATAACCCAGATGTACAATACCAATGCAGATCAAAACATAATAAATATTCTGATTTGTGTTTATTCTACAGCAAGACAAAAATAAAATAAATAAAATCACACCATTTCCTGTCAAAAGCAGGAGAAAATCATCAAGGTGTTTTTTTTTTTTTAAAGGTTCACAGCAGAGTATGCAGTAGGCATCTGAGTCACTGACAGACTCTGTTCTCCTGCCATTTTCGGCTGAATTTCTCCATACTGACGTGTCTCTATGTTTTTTAGCTTGACAGCTGGTGGCTAATGCTAGTCTTGTGTGAATGATCCCATGAGAGCAGAGAATTGCAAAGCTGTGATAAAGGATCGGTCTGAAGAGTTTACTGGAGGCAATCGTTTGATGTTGACATTTTACTGCGTCATAATTACATAAGACTGAGAAAAATCTCCTTCTTCCAAATCAAGGCTTTGTTTGGCAAAAAGACAGGATATGACTAGCTGTTACATGGTTGCTTGCTATTAAAAACTCTAGGATGCTATTAAATAACTAAAAAAGCCTCAGATTCAGGCCATACAAACATGAAAACAAGACATTTGCAGCATTTTGGCAGACGCCCTTATCATTTATCACATTTGCATAACTGAGCAGTTGAGAGTTAAGGGCCGTTCTCAGGTGTCCAGCAGTGGCAGCTTGGTGGTCCTGGATTTGACCTCACAACCTTCCTGTCCATCACACCTATTTGAGCTTGTGCAACATCCCATTCCAAAACCATGAGCCTTCACTGTTCTGAGGTTTTCAACAAGAGTGCGTCTATAACAACTTGTGCCCATTCAGTCAAAAGAGCATTTGTGAGGTCAGGCACTAATACTGGATAAGGAGGTCTGGCTTGCAATTGATGTTCCTATTCATCCCAAAGGTGTTCAATGGAGTTGAGTTCAGGGCTCTGTGCTGTTTGCTGGAGTTTCTACACGCCAAACTCAACAAACTGTGTCTGCATGGAGCTCACTCTGTTCACAGTCATGCTGGAAATCCAAACACCCCCTCCCCCCGCCCCCCGCCAAATTATTGCCACAAAGTTATAAGCATACAATTGTGTAAAATGTCTTTGGATTTCTTTGGAACACTAATACCCCTAAAAAACAGACCCAGATCATTATTCCCCTATCAAACCTTGTTCTTTGGCACAATGCTTTCCAGTAGATAGTGTTCTCCTGCCATGCATCAAACCCAGATTCGTCCATCAGGCTGCCAGTCAGTGAGGCGAGATTCATCATTAAAAAGAACATGTTTCCACATCGCTACAGTCCAGTGGTGCCATGCTTTACTTCACTTGAACTGATACATGGCATGGCACATGGTGATCTTAGGCTTGTGTGAAGCTGCTTGGCCATTTCATGAAGCTGCTGAGGCACAGTCCTTGTGCTCATGTTGCTTCAAGAGGCAGTTTGGAACTCTGTAGTGAGCGATGCAACAGAGGATAGGTGATTTTTACAAGCCACATGCTTAAACACTCAGAATACTGAAGACTCAAGCCGGTGTGTTTCGTTCTCTTTTCACCTCTGCACATTACAAGTCTTATCTGCCATTCATCCCTGTTCATATATTCAATTAGCAAATAGCTAATCTGTTAGAATGAGTAGCCCCGAAGCTGTACATTTAGTCTGCTCCTTCAGTAACAGGCTGTCTGATCTCTGCTTATGCTGGCCAAGTCTATGCTCATTAAGCTGAACATTTGTCAAGAAACCTTTTTTCCAGTGCTGTGCCAAAAATAGTGCTAGCACATCAGCAGAAGCTGGCACTGATAGACCTGGGCATGTCACGCTCACTCCCCTTCCCCTACCTTCACTCTGGATCTGTGGAAAGATAATACTCACTACTGACTTAATCAAATGCAGGGACATTCAGTGGAGACGTTTTAAAATCATGAGCATAAAAATGCAAAAGTGTGCATCAAAGATTATGCATGTTTCTTTCTCTTTATTCAGCATTCAAAGTTCTGGGTGAATGTGTATTGTGTGCAGTCAAAATGGGGCATAAAACAGCGAACAGTAACCTGGCCTCAATTTCCAGACACAACAGTCACCTAGAAATAGACGCTCTGCTGAGGTAGTGAGTGTCTGCACTGGAATCAGCCCTCATCTTTCAGTTTCAGATGCAGGTCTATATTTTTATACTAAATCATGCTGCAGAATGCTTCCTGGCTGATATCAAGTTTTCATTCAACTCATAGTGAGATTTCCTGATTACATTAATCTGATGTAATCTACAGCTTATCCACTAGATCACATATAAGGGTTTAATTATTATATTATTTTTTTTTAAAGTTCTGTGTGTGTGTGTGTGTTTGATTCGAGGTTGCCTTTCCTCAAATTTCCACCTCTTTTGTAGGACCAATCTACAACTACATACTTTTCCTATTCAACTCACTGTAGTAACTGAATAGTTCATTGTAGTTAGAGTTTAAGGGGTTAATCTTGTACTCAAGGACACACTAGTAGCACTGATTCTAAGAAACAACAAGTTTAGATCGATGAGAAGGAGTAGACTGAAGGTTAACAAACCGTCACACTTTTCTTGACTTGTCAAACAGATTTCTATTTATATCAGCAAAAAGAGTTGCATTTTAACAAGAGTTAGATTGAAACAAAGCCTGTGAAAAAGAGGATAAAATCAATTATGCAACACTTTGATGATCAACTGGTCCTCTGAGTCTGTGAGACTTTGAACTCTGCACTGGAGTATAAAAAAAGGCTGCAGAACAAATGGTGTCAACAAGGGACTCTCTAATAAACCCCGCACGAATGTGAAGTCATTCCTTTCAGAAGAATGTCTTGTTTGTACTTAAACAGTAGGCTTCATTTATCAAGCAGAATATAAACAAATTATTGGTACATCATTTCTGCAGGAGCATTGACACAAAAAACAAATCCAGCGAGTTTGGAAAACATTTGTATCCTAAATTTACATAGAAGAAAACGCTCTAATGGGAAGTTTGATTGATCTGCTTCAAATCCTACAATTAGCATGATATATTGCAAATGTGTAAATGGATTACAGTGTCAAGCCTATTTATTTCAACTGCACAAACAAATTTAACAAATGTTTTACGAAACCGGGTCGTTTCAAATCAATGATTCTTTAAACGAAGAATGCATAAATAAGACCAGCCATTTAATTAGGAATAATGGTGCCCTATAACAGAGGGAAGGGTTAGTCTGCGATGACTGAGCCTCATTACTGGAATATTTAATGCAAATTATGTGCTCAGAAGGAGCTTGTTTGCCATTTAGTTGTCATTTTGTCATTTTCAGCTCTGTGAAACTCCATAAAAGGAGCATCAATAAGTGTAAATCCACTGTGCTGTGCAGTTTTGGTAATTTATAGTTGCGTGAAATTCATCAACATACAGTGCCGGTCCCAAGCCCGAAAAAAAAAAATGGGAGGGTTGTGTCAGGAAGGGCATCCAGCGTAAAACCTGTGACAAGTTGTTGTGCGGACCAGTTGGTCCTCTGTGGCCACACCGAACAGGGAGCAGCCGAAAGCAACACATGCAAGTACAATGAAAATCAGCCATACAGAAACTTTTTAAATCCGCTAGGAATTACAGCACAGGCGACTGATTAATGAGGTGCAATGTTGTGTTATATGCTTCATAACAAATAACTACATACTAATATGAACATTTAAGGGGTTAATCTATCGTTGTCTTGTTTAAGACCCTGACATGCAATTACCCTGGCGGTAGTGTAAGAGAAACTGCATACCATGGTTATAGCAGTGAAGACCTTCTCCAAAATGGCATTTGCTTGAGCCTTCCGAGGCCCGTGTGCTTGGATTTTCAGTCCCAGTGCACATGGTCTTGCAATAAACCTGAAAACAAAAAGACAACATTGTTATTCTGACTATGCTTTTGCAGAGATTTAGATTTTTTAAAGCATTTTTTGTTACATAGCAACAGACATCTGATCGTGTGTCAGAGGAAGCTGTGTGTTAGAAACAGCAGGATTAGCCCCAACATTAAACTCATCATTACTGCCACTGAAGTGAAAGGTCCCACACTCTTTGCAAGGAGGATGACATTTTTCCATTCACAGTGATGGAATATCTGGTCCCACTTACGTCTCACAAACACAATGGAGAACATTTTCCTTTCCTTCTTGTAAAGAGAAAGAACATAACCAAGTATGGCAGTACGAGGCACATCAGAAACCAGACATTGAGGAAGTAGCTGCTAACCAACCCACAATACATTCAATGCAGAAGTATATGCTATAAATCATGCTTGTATGTCTGTACAGACTTGTCAAATGAATCCAGAAAATAATTTTAAACAGTTTGAGGGAAGAATAAATAGCACACAATGCAGAACACAATGTAATACTGTAATATGGAAAAGTGCCATTAATGATCCTATTATACTTCTGCTACGATTAATCTGTGTTTGGAAAACAGTGGGTGGTGTTATTTATAACACAGCACAACTGCATAGTGTATCAGTGTGCACTGGAAATACACACACGGCTGTTTCGTCACAGTCCAACTTACACACGCAGGAAAAAATGTGAGGATAGTTGAGCTGCAGGTGGCCACACATGAGGCCAAAATTTTAGTAACGGCTAAGAACAACAGACCCTCTGCACACCTAGCACTTTTTCCTATACTCAGATTGATGTGGAAATAAAAGTCTTTTTATATTATTACTATTTTTATTTTTTTTTAATAAAAGGAGTGCACAGAAATTGTTCAGGGGCACAAACACTTCGAAAGACATTACCTTTTCTTTTTTTTTATATCCAGTAATTTCCATCCCAACACAATAACCTTAAAAAACATAAATAAAACAAATTAAAAAAGTAGGGAGGCAAACAGGGTGGAGTACACTTCTCAAATTCTATAAAATTTCCCAGGTGATCCCCTCAGGAAATATTAAACTTTTTTCCATTTTTAGGATCACCATTACATCACTGAGCCATGATGATGATGTAGGTGGTTTCGGTGACTTCCACTTTAGTATTCTCCTTCTGGCTGTTAGTGTCAAAAGCCACAGCATGTTCTTTATCTTTAGAAATCTGAACATTATATCCTAGATATTTAGACTTTCAGCAAGTTCAATTAAACCCAGAGAAATAGGGCTAAAATCATTTATGCTTGTGGTTCTTGTAGCCAGGCCCAAGGAAGGGGGCTAGTGAACATAGGACCAGGACATTCATGATTTTTTGTTTTTATTTTACAGAGGAGGACCATTTATTACTGAGCACTTATAATTATTACCCTAGTCGCTTGATTTGTTTGGCTTTAACCTAGGAACAAGCAGTTCTATAAATAATCTTAATGTTAATTGCTTGCAAAAGGTCCTGAGATAAAAAAAATAATAATTTCCCTAATAGAAATAATATTATTAAATATCATTGTTTAATATTGTTTAAATAATGATTTCCATACTAGAATAGTGAGCTATAGTAAAAAAAAATATATCTGTACCAAGGAGGGTTCATGAAGTTCATTTTACAGTGTTGTCAGGAGTGCTGCAAAAAAAAAAAGCAGGTCTCTGATAAACTGGTCCTTTGAGACCTTGAATGCTGGGCTGAAAGATCAAACATGTCTTCATTAAGTATTATGTTAAGTTGGGAATTAATAGAAATTCACTCATTTCACATTTGCACACTTTTTGTACTTAAGGAGGAACTGTATTACAATGTTAGTGATATGCTTAAATAGACAGACCTGAGACCTGGGTGAAAGGGTTATGGGCCAAACAATGAATCCTCAAAAAAAAAAAGTGCACATAAAGTATGTGTTTGTACTCAATAACTCAAGAGACCTGAGTGAGAAATTACACTACACTTTTGTTTGGACAAACACGAGATAACTGATACTCAGCTAATACTTTATCCCTACAAGCTAATGTTTCTCCCATCCAATTAAAAGTATGAGGATAAGGAACTCCTCAGCATGTATCTTTTATGCTGACTGGTCAAAGATGCACACGATTATTCGTGTCAGAGTATGGAGTCTTTACAGCAAAGAGAATACGAAAGTGTGATGCATCAATCATGTAATTGTTGCATAGAACACATATTATTAATACACAAAGATATTCATTGCTACTTAATGATGTCAGTGCAAGGTCTAGTGCTCTAGGAACCAGGATCATGAATAAATATCTTCATTTGTGCACACCCTTTAGTCGTAGATAAAGTATAGCTTTAATCAGATGCTCAGAGGCGACTCTGATGTTCTGCTACAAAGTAAACACTGATACGTTAAGAGAAATATCGCTGGAAGGCTCCTATAGACAGCAAAAAAAAAAAAAACAGAAAATGAGGTCAAACAATCCTTGAATGGCAAACTGAATAATAATGGCTGCAAAAAAGAGACAGCTGAAGGTTGGTAGAAAATGAAAAACAGAAAGCAGTTCATATTTAACTAAGACCAGTAAATTGAGGCTGACAGTCCACTCTCAGACATAAAAGACTCTCAGACGTGCATTTCCTTGTCACTGGGGCAGTACAGGGACATTAAGGGCAGTACCTCTCAAAGCAGGGTCCCGGGGACCCTCGGATGTCTGTGAAGCATAGCTTGAGGGTCTGTTTTTATTTTATGTACACCGATGTAGGTTTAAACAATCAGATTGATCATCAGATCGATATATTTATGACTGGTCTCTTGAAGAATGGTTTTCATCCAAGTTTCCGTAACTCAAAATCAAATCAACCGATAAGTTATAAGTAAGATAATGCCAACTTAAATTTAACGCATCCTATTAGTAGAAATTGCTGTGGACTGAATATTTGAATAATGAGCTGAAGTTGGAGGAGGTGTATAGTATTTATTTGACAATTAATGGAGTACCTGGTTGGAAAAAAAGTTTAAGAACCCCTGTTCAAGGGGACATTTTTTGTTCATATCAGTGTGGATGTTTTTACCTGGAAAGATACAGGTATAGTGAACCTTTAATTAGATTTTAAAGGTGCATCAGTGGTGCAATCAAGGACCTTAAAAAGGTATAAAAAAAAAAAAACAGATTGGAGCTACATAAAGATACCCTTTCTGGTACCACGACAACGACATGGAAAAGTAGAGATGTTTATTTATAAGAGTGCACACATTAAACCTGTACAGAATTTCCTCAGATAGCTTTTAAAGAGATAGATAACGGGCCATATCGTACTGCTGTCATTGTCTGCATGTGGCAGAGTGTCTTCTAACAGAGAAGGAACCTGTCCCAGTCTGCCCACTGCTCACACACGTTTACTCACAAACACTGGACAGTAAACCTTCAAGCGTTGCATAGTGCCAGTAATCTGATGATGATGTTGTTATGCTCGTACCTCTCAAACACGAGTCGGATGATGAAGATGAAGAAGGCCAGTGGACACGCCACATACAGATCCTCCGCCTGCGGGAACGTGGACTCCTCAGTGTTTTTTAAGTCGGCCCAGGTCACGTTATGAGGCAGCCAAAACCTCTCGTTCCAAAACCACACCAGAAAACCAGCCATGACCCCTTGATCCCCTATCTTGGTACCTTTTATCTTTTCTTTTGCACTAAGCTAGATGAAGTGTAATGGATGGTCACAGCTCTCTCTTCCCTGATGTGTGTGCAGGTCAGGACGATGAGGCAGGCTTGGGTTTTGTTCCACAGTAAAGTGAAGTCGAAATCCAAATTGCTTCCTGATTTATATTTAGTGCACTAGGTAGAGCGAATAAGCCATTATGTTGTACAGGGGCGAGTGCGCCCATGTAGGAAGTACGGAGCTATTTAGGCTTCAGCCTAGTCTGCGGTTCACTTAGCCTTCGCTGATTGGTGGATTATCCTGTCAATCTCTCTCTCTCTCTCTCTCAGTGCAATTCCTGATTATTGTAATGTCCGTCACTGCATAGTATAAACCAATATATATGTAAATTAATAAGAAAAACAATAGAAATGACAATACTTAATATAAGTTGTGGTGATGATAGAGCTACTCTTCAGAACAAACGCATGTCCATAATGAGCCACGTGTATTCAGGACCTTAATGTAAATGGCATCACCTACTGGATCTGCTGGGCATAGTGTACCTGACAGATGCATATGTCAGGCACGACACTTTACCACGTATTAACGGATCAAATTAATCCATCCGTCGGTTTTTCAATCTTGCATGCTTGTTTGCAATGATCATTAATTTGTTAGTTAAAAATTGATCTTATATCTCCACCAGTAGTCACTAATGAAACGTGGTGAGCTTGTTCAGTCTTAACATACTCTTCATAAGATTAATCAAGTATGCTAGAGCAGAGAACAGATAAGAAAGAGAGAGAAAAAACTCTAGTCCTGGAGAATGTTTGTTAGTGAACGTTGGTTAATTATCGCCCTCTGCTGGACCAAGCAAGGGTTTGTTTGGTTTTATTTAAGCTGACTAGACTCCACATACTGTACACCGACCAGCCATAACATTATGATCACCTGCCTAATATTGTGTTTGTCTCCCTTTTGCTGCCAAAACAGCCCTGACCCATCATTCACTGTGTACTCTGACACCTTTCTATCAGAACCAGCATTCACTTGTTCAGCAATTTGAGCAACAGTAGCTCGTCTGTTGGAATGGATCACACGGGCCAGCCTTCACTCCCCACGTGCATCAATGAGCCTTGGCCGCCCATGAATCTGTTGCCGGTTCATCACTGTTCCTTCCTTTAACTACTTTTGATAGATACTGACCACTGCAGAACGGGAACACCCCAAAAGAGCTGCAGTTTTGGAGATGCTCTGACCCAGTACTCTAGCCATCACAATTTGGCCCTTGTCAAACTCCTTACTCAAATCCTTACTCTTGCCCATTATTCCTGCTTCTAACATCAACTTTGAGGACAAAATGTTTGCTACCTAAATATATCCCATCCACTAACAGGTGCCATGATGAGGAGATACTTATTGTTATTCACTTCACCTGTCAGTGCTCATAGTGTTATGCCTGATTGGTGTATGTTTGCATATGGCAACATGTTTGTTTAATGTTGTTTATAATACAGTCTACTGACTCAACCCAAACCCTCAGTGAACCTCTCTGGATTGAAAAATTCAAGGAAACTGGAGCTGGGGGAATGTTTAGAGGAGGACAGATGTCCAGGTGTGTTGGAAAACGCAAATTCTTTCTCGTGTTGTTTCTGTCTGATCTTAATGCATCTTTAATTCGTTAACAGGGTTTAACTTTTAAAGGCCAGGATGGCAGATATCTGTCAAAATGTCCTACCTGTTCATACCAGCAGATGTGTCATGTTTTGGTTCTATATAATGCTTGATTAAAAAAAAACAAAAAAAACATGTCCACCGTTAGCAGTCCTTTTTTCAGACTATCTACAGATCCTTTCTCCTGTAAACCTTACAAATTTGACTCTGTCCCTTTTTGGTATGCTTTTAGCTTGTCGAAGATGTCTTTTGGTCTGGAAATTTTCCACTCCCCCTCTTCCACTCCTCCTCAGTTTGAAAGAAAATTAAATTCACCCTAAGAAGATCCACCAAGCTCTTTTGTAAAAGATGGAAGCTATTACTGTGATATTTTCAAGACCTGGTCACACTCCACCAAATTAAGTGTGTATTCAAAAAGGAGAAAAAAATATGAAGGGCACAAAGAAAAGTGACAGGAATTTGTGTCTAATGCAATCTGTAGAGGTTGCCAATAGACTTCAACTATGTATGTGAAGCACATTCTTATTTTACCCACAAAACAACACAAAACAAAGTGAACAAAGATAAGGTGTGGGTTTTTATTTTATCTTAAACGTCAATCCTTAAATGCAAGTTATTCAATAATGCTAAGTGTGCTTGGCCATAAGTGATGTAAGATAGTATGTAATATGGAAAAACATTTGAGCTTCTGCTTCTGAAGGTAGCATTACTTTCAGCAGAACCTGTATACCATACTGATATCTTTCATGACCTTTATAAAATGTCAAAGCTACTTTCTAGATTATTAATTAATGGGCCATTTTTCCAGTGTACTCATACTGCATTTTTATTTCCTTATGTCATTTTGAAACTATATTTTGTGTAGGACCAACCTAATGAGATTTTAAGGAAGCAACAGGATTATCTCATTTAGAGAGAAAGAGAGGGAGAGAAAGAGAGAGAGACTTGCAGAAAAACAAAGAAATGCAAGGTCCTCTAATCTGTGTAACAAAACATTGATTCTATTCACGGTCAAGGCCTATATAAACCAGTGTCGTATAAAACCCACACAATTATAATGATAGAAGTGAAAAACACAACATATTGAATAGAAATTACATACTAATGTAATTGTGATGTAATAACAATTACAAAATACTACTACTACTACTATTAATAATAATAAAAAATAATGACTGATTATTATTATAAATAAAATATTAAAATAATATTCAAAATAAGATAAAATCTGCACAATAGTTTTGCACTTTAAAAACATTATTGTAAATTTTATAGTAATTTACTGACAACAGGATTCTTAGTAAACAGCAGTAAAAAATGAATAAATAAATAAATATCTCTCTCTCTCTCTCTCTACACACACACACACACACACACATACATATATATATATATATATATATATATATATATATATATATACATATATATATATATATATATATATATATATATATATATATACAGTCATGTGAAAAAATTATGACAGCCTTTTAAACATAGCTAAACATATGGGCATTTGATCTTCATTTTAACAATATTGAAAGATTCAAGTAATATAACTAAACAAATAAAACCAAAGAAAAGCCTTTTTTTTTAATGATCTGTAAAATGTAATTTTAAAAAAAAGAATCCAAATTTTTGTGAGGAAAAAGTAAGGACACCCCCACATTTTTTGTTCTTAAAATAGAAAAAATTACCTCCAAGTGTATCACATCAGGTGCAAATTATTAGAACATCATTACAGAGCATTTTGAAGGAGGCTTGCTTTATTTAAATCTCAGACATTTAGCTTGGTTTGCTCTTAATTGTTGAAGTGAGAGGTATCATCATGGTGAGATTCAAAAAGCGCTCTGAGGCCTCCAGAAAGAAGACTGTTGATGCTTATGAGTTTGGTAAGGGATATAAAAAGATCTTAAAAGAATTTGTAATCAGCCATTCCAGCCATTCCATGGCCAGGTCAGGCCATCCAAGCAAATTCATCCCAAGAGCAGACTGCAAGATGCTTGAAGACGTCTCCAAAAACCCTAAAATATCATCACGGGACCTACAGCAAGCTTTTGCTACAGTTTATGTCAAAGTGCATGAATCTACTTTCAGAAAGTAACTACACAACTTTAATTATGGGAGGTGTGCAAAAAGGAAACCTTTGCTGTCTAAAAAAACAGGAGGGCAAGACTGAAGTTTCCCAAAGAACACAGAGACAAAGGCCAAGCCTTTTGGAATAATGTGCGACAGATGAGTCTAAAATTGAATTATTTGGACACCATAACAGGGCATGTTTGTCATAAACCAAATATAGCATTTCAGCAAATGAACCTCATACCAACTATGAAACATGGAGGTGGAAGTATTATGGTTTGGGGATGCTTTGCTGCAGCAGGACCTGGCCAGCTCACCATCATAGAATTCATTATGAATTCTACATTTTATCAGAAGGGGCTTGAGGAACATGTAAGACCATCTGTCAAAAAATTGAAGTTAAAGTGGAACTGAACCTTGCAACATGACAATGACCCAAAACATACCAGTAAATCCACCAAAGACTGGCTGAAAAGTAAAAAATGGAGAATTCTGTAATGGCCAAGTCAAAGCCCAGATCTAAATCCTATTGAGATCCTGTGGAGTGATTTGAAATGGACTGCATGCAAGAAACCCCTCAAACATCTCACAGCTGAAGAATTCTGCATTGAGGAGTGGGGGAAACTTTCTTCTAGTCGATGTCAGAAACTGGTACAAACCCGATTCCAAAAAAGTTAGGACACTGTACAAATTGTGAATAAAAAAGGAATGCAATAATTTACAAATCTCATAAACTTATATTTTATTCACAATAGAATATAGATAACATATCATATGTTGAAAGTGAGACATTTTGAAATGTCATGCCAAATATTGGCTCATTTTGGATTTCATGAGAGCTACACATTCCAAAAAAGTTGGGACAGGTAGCAATAAGAGGCCGGAAAAGTTAAATGTACATATAAGGAACAGCTGGAGGACCAATTTGCAACTTATTAGGACAATTGGCAACATGATTGGGTATAAAAAGAGTGAATGGCAGTGTCTCTCAGAAGTCAAGATGGGCAGAGGATCACCAATTCCCCCAATGCTGCGGCAAAAAATAGTGGAGCAATATCAGAAAGGAGTTTCTCAGAGAAAAATTGCAAAGAGTTTGAAGTTATCATCATCTACAGTGCATAATATCATCCAAAGATTCAGAGAATCTGGAACAATCTCTGTGCGTAAGGGTCAAGGCCGGAAAACCATACTGGATGCCCATGATCTTCGGGCCCTTAGACGGCACTGCAGGAATCACATACAGGAATGCTACTGTAATGGAAATCACAACATGGGCTCAGGAATACTTCCAGAAAACATTGTTGGTGAACACAATCCACCGTGCCATTCGCCGTTGCCGGCTAAAACTCTATAGGTCAAAAAAGAAGCCATATCTAAACATGATCCAGAAGCGCAGGCGTTTTCTCTGGGCCAAGCCTCATTTAAAATGGACTGTGGCAAAGTGGAAAACTGTTCTGTGGTCAGACGAATCAAAATTTGAAGTTCTTTTTGGAAAACTGGGATGCCATGTCATCCCGACTAAAGAGGACAAGGACAACCCAAGTTGTTATCAGCACTCAGTTCAGAAGCCTGCATCTCTGATGGTATGGGGTTGCATGAGTGCGTGTGGCATGGGCAGCTTACACATCTGGAAAGGCACCATCAATGCTGAAAGGTATATCCAAGTTCTAGAACAGTATATGCTCCCACCCAGACGTCGTCTCTTTCAGGGAAGACCTTGCATTTTCCAACATGACAATGCCAGACCACATACTGCATCAATTACAACATCATGGCTGCGTAGAAGAAGGATCCGGGTACTGAAATGGCCAGCCTGCAGCCCAGATCTTTCACGCATAGAAAACATTTGGCGCATCATAAAGAGGAAGATGCGACAAAGAAGACCTAAGACAGTTGAGCAACTAGAAGCCTGTATTAGACAAGAATGGGACAACATTCCTATTCCTAAACTTGAGCAACTTGTCTCCTCAGTCCCCAGACGTTTGCAGACTGTTATAAAAAGAACAGTGGTAAACATAGCCTTGTCCCAACTTTTTTGAAATGTGTTGATGCCATGAAATTTAAAATCAACTTATTTTTCCCTTAAAATGATCCATTTTCTCAGTTTAAACATTTGATATGTCATCTATGTTGTATTCTGAATAAAATATTGAAATTTGAAACTTCCACATCATTGCATTCTGTTTTTATTCACAATTTGTACAGTGTCCCAACTTTTTTGGAATCGGGTTTGTAGATGGCTACAAGAAACGTCTCATTGAGGTTATTTCAGCCAATGGGGGAAACACATATGGTGTGCCCTAATAGCTAACCCTAACCCTAACCATAGGGTGTCCTTACCCTAACCCTAACTTTTTCCTCAGATGAAATATTAATTTTTGTTGATTTATTTTGTTTAATAAGTGAAAGCAAAGTGATATTTTGTTGTTTACATGCAATTACACCACTTACACGTAATTTATAAGATCAGAAATCATTTCTTAATAAAGAACTGAATATTCAATAGGGTGTCCTAATTTTTTCACATGACTGTATATATATATATATATATATATATATATATATATATATATATATATATATATATATATATATATAAAAAACACACCGATCAGGCATAACATTATGAACACTGACAGGTGAAGTGAATAACACTGATTATCTCCTCATCACGGCACCTGTTAGTGGGTGGGATATGTTAGGCAGCAAGTGAACATTTTGTCCTCAAAGTTGATGTGTTAGAAGCAGGAAAAATGGGCAAGCGTAAGGATTTGAGCGGATCTTTCTAGCGACTCTAGAGGATACTTCGTGCTTCCTGCCACACCCATCCAGGTTTTTGACAGTGCTGAACATCTTGAACTTCTTGATGATACTCTGTACGGTTGATACAGGGACATCCAGTTCTTTCGAAATGGTCTTGTAGCCTTTTCCTCCACTATGGACATTGAGAACACGCATACAAAAGATCATGACTGAGTTCTTTCTTCTTGGCCATGGTGACAGTGACTGAGAATAATTAAAGCTTTGCCTGCTCAATTATACTTTACAGAGCAGGTGTTACCATTTAACATAATTAGGCCTTAATTGATTAGACCTAAATTGATGAAGTTTATTATAGTCACTGGAGTGTGAAACCATGTGCACGTTCACAAAAGAAGGAATTTTGTCTGACATTGGGAATAGGGTATGATTAATTTTGAACAGGCTCAAAAGAGAATCTCTGGCCATATCTATTGGTATACAAATGAAGTTTAGCTAACACATATGTGGGTTTGTGCATAGCAACTAATATATATTGAATACAATGGAAGTTTCGCCAAAGTAGTTTTTATAAATGAAAAAATTTCAAAAGTAATGATTTGTCCAAGGGGTATGAATAATTTTGAGAACAACTGTATATATACACACACACACACTGACCACTTCACCCACTTGTCAGTTAAGCACTTCCTCTTTAAAATGTCGTCAGACGGCCACAGTGGCTTTAAATCTAAACGGTGTAGGTTACAGTGTTAATCCCTACAAATATTTAATCTTCAAATCCCATTAAAATGACTTTCACTGCAAATACTTATGAACTCACATATGAATTATGAACAGCTGGACATAAACTACTAAATGCCCTAATAACTAAAAAAAAAAAAAAAAAAAAAAAAAGCTTGTGGTAATGAAATCCCCCCTCCTCCGGCTACGTTTAATGCCGTTCATCGCGCACTATTCTGGCGCACTATTTAGTGCGGTTGAAGGAGGCGGATGTGGATGCGACCTCCGCTAGAGACAGCTGAGGAGGCTGTGACGGTTAGCTGCTAGCATAGCAACTCCTGTAGCGCAGCCATCCGCAGCATCATGGCGGAGAGAAGCCACTCATCTGCGGCTCCGGCTACCGGCCACAGTCCGCAAGCAGGAACCACAGCCAGCTGGCCGATTGTCAAGGAGGCGTACGAGCTGCAGGATGTTATAGGTGAGTAAAGAGGGGATAAAAGTGAGTTTTAATGTCGGTGTTTGGTTGTGAATGTGTGGTGAATGACAGGGAGGGCCTGTACCGGCTTTTTCATGTGTACTAGCAGCAGCAACAGCAGCAGCAGCAGGCGGTGGTGGTGGTGGTGAGATCTCTCTGTTGCTCAGTAATGCAATGCGGATGTGACACACCGTCAGCTTTCACCTCACTGCTTTCAACTGTTTAGCACATTACACGGAAATCTCATAGTTGAGTTTGTCAGCGACTTTAAAACTAAAATGTTTCTACTGCTTTCTGCTGACGCCGTGGCTAGAAATGACATGATTTACGACTAAAGCCCAGGTCTCCTTCACACCAAATCTCACTTGACTCTACAGGTTAGAAGTTGGCATTAAACACAGTATTTCAGCTGTACAGGTTAGAAAGGCAGTATTAATATAAGCTTAACTTCATTAGCAGCATTAAGTTGTAATTAATATATTATTACCATCACTGTTTATATTAAGCTACATTTTTCCACAGCCCACTTCTGATGTAAGGAGAACATTGTTTAACCTGCTTTCAAAACTTATTTAGAAATAACATACAAGTCAGTTCCCATCATATCAGTCATCATCTAGAATTGATATTACTGTTATTACTGTATTATTATCAGTGGGTTTTTTTTCCTGTTATCAATCCAATATTTAGTGTCATTTCATTCACCTTCAGACACTTTTTGTTGATGGCCTAGTGACAGATTGTTCTCTTCCTCACGCCCTCTGTTGGATGATGCTTGCACTTGACATCCTATTCATCAATACAATGACTTATATGTTTTGTTAGATGGCACTTTGCTGATCTCCCAGACTATTAAATAGCAGTTTAACCCGATTCCCTTAGTCATAGCTCATTGAAAACCGTACCACGGAAAGACCAAACATGCTTTCTATGGCACGGTGCCATTAGATAAAGCCGGACACAGTAGACGATCAGTGTTAGAGCCCTATCATCATATCAGCTGATAAGCAAGAGCAATGCTGAACAGCTTCTGTGCACTTCATTTGTGCTATTTTCCTAATCAGCACTGCATTCAGGACCCCCTCCTCCTTATCTGTCAGCAGCAGTTGGCATGGTGTGTGTGTTTGTGTGTGTGTGTGTATGTTTGTGTGTGTGGTGGAACACATTCGCTCTGTGCATAATGTTTGTAAACAGGTCTCCTTTATTGATCATGTGTACAGCGATTAATATGCGATGTTGTTCTGCTGGAAGCTGAAATGAGTTAGAGCAAGCACTGGTCACACAGAGGTACTAAGTGTGTATCAGGGATGAAATGTAGGTCAGCCGTAACATGCAGGAGGAAAAAATCACTCAGACTGTTATCAAAACACAAGTCGACAAAGACACTGACTGATAAACTCAACACAGAGCAAACTGTAATGCAGAGATTAATACACTAAATACAAATCAGGAAAAGCAGGAAATTAGACTTAGAATTGCTGAATTAACAAGATCATGGAGACTAAATAAAGTCACACGAAATGTGGAATCAGTGAACCAGTGAGAGAAAGAAGAACAGAATGCTATGACCAATAATGACACTGATATTGAAAGTAGAATGGACAGACAGCGATGCAGAGTCATTAAACAGATATAAAAATAACAAGACAACATGTTTCCCCAGCTTAGGCGTGCTGAATGCTCAATTCTGATTGGTCAAGAGGCGGTGATTTATTTTCGATAGCAGCAGCTCGGAAACTTGTTGCAGGTTTATATTAACACATTATTATTAAGGAGATTATAAATTCTCCTTCTCGGAGGGAGTTATCAGTGTCAGTGCTGTATAGAAGTTGAAGTTCACACAGTTCCTGATACAGGGAAATCTTCAGGACAGAGGGATTTGTGGTGTACATTTAATTAAAGCTGACAAGATCCACATATTGTCTAATTAATTGTTTTTTGTAGATGTTCCACAACATCGGGTCTAATCACGCCACTCTGTTATTGATTATTTTTCTGCCCCAGCATACCCTATGGTGTTTTATTCTTTACACATTCAACCCATAAACTGAGATTAGTCCTAAATGCTGTCACTCAATCCATGAATGTAGTTTTCCTATTACACACTGGTTTTCAATTTTTAATACATGCAGTAAATGGTAGCATTTAACATTCTGTATAATTTGGAGGTGTATTATTAACCTTTCTTATTTGTTATTTGTAGGCAGTGGAGCCACAGCTGTAGTCCAGGCAGCTCTCTGCCTCCCTCGACAAGAACGTGTGGCTATCAAGAGGATTAACCTGGAGAAATGCCAGACCAGCATGGAAGAACTACTGGTAAGACTGGAAAAAATGATTTACTCTCTCTTTATTGCCTCTGCCTTTTATATACAAAGAGAGACGCACAGTCGACGAGAGGGCTCGAGACGAGAGAGCCGAGAAACCTCAGCTCCTGCACTCAAAGAAAAGTTAACTCAAATTTAACAAACTAAATTCAGTATAATGGCTGCCTGCCAATAGCTTAAGATTGATTTTTAAAAAAAATAACAATTCATATCTTGGTGTTTTCTGCATTGTAGAGAGGTTTATAGGAAAATAAAAATAAACAATAAAAATCCACTTATTGGGGGGCACGGTGGCTTGGTGGTTAGCACGTTTGCCTCACACCTCCAGGGTTGGGGGTTCGAGTACCGCCTCCGCCGTGTGTGTGGAGTTTGCATGTTCTCCCCGTGCCTCGGGGGTTTACTCCGGTTTCCTCCCCCGGTCCAAAGACATGCGTTGTAGGTTGATTGCCATCTCTAAATTGTCCGTAGTGTGTGAATGAGAGTGTGTGTGTGCCCTGTGATGGGTTGGCACTCCGTCTAGGGTGTATCCTGCCTTGATGCCCAATGACACCTGAGATAGGCACAGGCTCCCCGTGACCGGAGATAGATATATAGATCGGATAAGCGGTAGACAGTGAATGAATAAATGAATCCACTTATTTCCAGTTTTGAGGTTGAATTTACCAGTTAAAACACCAAGCATACAAACAATGCTATCATACTGTATATACATGATTATACTGATTATTCATTTATTGTTCATTTTGTATTCTGTGAATCTGGCGTGAGATGCTTTTGATAAACGAGCGCTCTGCAGTAAGTCTGTGGTTTGGGAAAAGACAGTAAACAGTAAACATCTCAATTGTCAGCAAATCAACAGATGTAGAAAACTGGGCTGCTGTTAATTTATGCTGAACCACAATAACCAGTCTGTTTTATGTATGATGATTAATAATGTACTACTATTTTTCTTAAAAGCATGAAAAAGAGTATTGAATTATTTTTTTTTGTGGCAGATCCTAACTGACAAATATAGTCCTAGACTACACAAACTGAAATAGAAATAGACACAAAATGCTTTGAATTCACTAACAAATATGTCAACAGAAGTTTGCTTTTAAACCTGAAGTTTTAGAACTACTTATCATGATCTTTTGTCTCAATTTAGAAAGAAATCCAAGCCATGAGCCAGTGCAACCATCCGAATGTAGTGACATATTATACCTCATTTGTGGTGAAGGATGAGCTTTGGTTGGTTATGAAACTACTGAGTGGAGGTAAGAGCACTATCAATTCTGTGTTTTACAATGATTCATCTGTCTTAATTTCCACAAGGCCAAATACAAGTACATGTCTTCCCCTAGGAATTTGTGGAGAATGTTCCTGCTTTTCTTTTTCCTTTTTTCAGAAGGAGCCAGTGAACTGAGACGCGGCAGGATACAACGATTTTTTTTAAATACGCAAAATGTATATGTATATGAAAGTACAATCCAATTACCTCTTGCACAGTATATGAGATCACACATGCATGAGAGTGTAAAGTGCTCAGTACTGTTTATGAGATCTAACTGACACCCTTGATAGCAATCGACAGTGCAACAGGGGCTCATATAATCCATGCTGCCTGTAATAGTATCCACCTCTGTACTGATAGAAATAATTCCCATTCACTAGAGCTTCTTTGCTACAGAGGTACACTATTCAGATGAACCTGCTAATTTATAGAGCTATTGTTATCACTCGGTGTGGTCTGAACAAAGAATTTGCAACTGCCCTGCTGTAGGCTTGCTCGATATAACAATTGACTCATCTTTACATGATAATACGTTGCCATGATATCCAGTGACATTTACTCTGCCAACCTTTATGCATTTTGCAAACGAGACTTTAACATTGGACTGTGTTCTATTGTTTATCATTCAGAAATACAGCAGTCCCAGAGAAAACGAGAGATGCAATCGAGTGCAATTGACATATGAATTGGGAATGATTTGCCCCGCCCCCTTTCTCCACATCTCACATTAATAATCTCGAGTCTCGATTTTGCTGCTTGAAAGATGCTCTGACATGCTTATGTTCAAGGGACATGGAGAAGGTTTTGAGTCCATTAATATGAAATAATACCCATCAATGTATGTGTGATGTAGCTAACATTAGACAACTATAAATTAACATAAAAAACTATATTAAAAGGGATGCCATTAAAATGACCAAAAATGTTTAAAAAACATCCTCTTTTGTCAAATCTTTATAAATTTACAAATAATGTTAATGATGATAACGGAAGTGATTAAATCTTTAGTTTTTTTTCCTGCACCAGTCAGCACTTATGCTGATAGACATGTTTTAATAATTTAAACAAAGAAGCATCAACAGAGAAAAATGTTGGACATGTTGATTTGTAATTAATTAAATTTTATAATTAAAATTATTGAAAATGTACTGTGGCAGCACAGTGGCTTAGTGGTTAGCACGTTCGTCTCACACCTCCAGTGTCCTGGGTTCGCGTCTCGCTCCCGCTCACTGTGTGTGTGGAGTCACCCTGTGCATTGTGGGTTTCCTCCGGGTGCTCCAGTTTCCTCCAAAGACATGCTTCTAGGCTGATTGGAGTCTCTAAATTGGCTGTAATGTGTGATTGCGTGAGTGAATGTGTGTGCGCCCTGCGATGGGTTGGCACTCCGTCTAGGGTGTAGCCTGCCTTGGTGCCTGATGACGCCTGAGATAGGCACAGGTTCCCCGTGACCCGAGAATAGATTGGATAAGCGGTGCAGACAATGGAAATGTACTGTTTTTTTTTTTTTTTGTTTTTTTACAGTTTTTACTGCCAATTTTTCCCTTCTCCCAATTGCCACTGCTGACAAGCATTTCCTGACTGCACAGCTGATAATATTATTACTCCTTCCCATACTATCCGTAAACTTGGTGCTAGTTTTACTGTTTTTTAATCTTTTAATCAGTTTTGGATGATGAATTTATTTATTATGATTTTCAAACATGTTAATTGCGAGCAGGGAAAATCAGTATCACACAAGCTTACCCTTATTTTGTGTGTTTGTGTGTGTTTGTTTTCAGGATCAGTATTGGACATTATAAAGCACACATGTAGCAAAGGAGAGCACAAAAATGGTGTATTGGATGAACCCACAATAGCTACTATTTTAAAAGAGGTTTTAGAGGGTCTTGATTACCTGCACAGAAATGGACAAATTCACAGGTAGGAAAGTGTGAATCAAAAAATTGTACTCCTTTGTTGACACTTAATTTTTAATTCTAAATGGACACAAAAATGACATTTCGATCCCAGTTTATTTGGCACATCTTCCTTGTACCATCACTCCTTGGTGATTTTATGGGGTTACACCACCCCAGACACTATACAATTAGTGGCTGAAGCCCAGTGCAATTAGAGCACAATTTATCATCCCTTTCAGTGGAAGGGGAGTACAATAAAGCTGATCTGATATTATGTGGGTGGTTGATCATTCTCTGTCATGACACTGACACTGATAAATTGCTAGTTGATTAACACAAACTGTGCATGGAAAAAAGAGCTTTAACATCTGATGATGTAGCTAGATGGTGGACCAACACAAGAGTTGTGTCTAAAATTGGCCAGTGAGTGAACTTATAAGTGAACACTGCTGCTTATGATAGACTGAATAATCCACCCAAATAATATCTGATTCAAGACTCAAGATTTATTTGGATTTATTTAAAACTCAAAGCTTTATTTTCTAATCGAATCTTTATTCTGGTTAGCTGCCAATGTGTTGCGGCAGTGCATTTGTGATGCACAGGGTAGAGGGGGGACAAATTTAAGGGGTGGCCAGGCTAAAGGGCAATGATTCACTCTATCTGACCTATATGGTGGTTGGACCTGATAAAAACCTGTGAGTGTAGACACAAGGTATGTGAAGCTAATAAACTGGCAACTGTGTTCATATTGTATTGAGAAAGTAATTAACAGACATCTCTTGTGTCATGAAGTCACAGAGGAATGAACAAACATGTGTTTGACCTTAGGGATGTGAAAGCTGGGAACATCTTATTGGGAGAGGATGGCTCAGTGCAGATAGCAGGTTTGTTTCCCAATACATCACCTTTTTGGACCAGAGGGTATTTGTAAAATTCCAGGAAATATAATATATTGGATAATTGTGGCAAGGGACATCAAAAGGCATGGTGAAACAAATTGTTCTGTCTATTTGTAAAATGTCCATATCCTTCTGTGCACATGCTTAAAATGATTACACGTGTGTAGAAGCACCTTTAGAATACGCTTAAATATGTTTCCAAAGGCTTGTGGCATGCTGTATGGTCAAGTTGCAAACCTAATCCTATTTAAAGTGTTATTTTGTGAACAGCACCAATTAAAGCTAGGATTAAAGCATTCCTGGAACTATAAAAGATTTTTTAATAGCTCTACATTAATTAAACTTCCTTAGCTGTGAAAATGCTGCAGTAATTAGTTTGGGGAGTCAGTCTGCGCATGGCCAACATGCTATTTCTGGGTTTTATGAATGGGATTTATGTTGCGTTAGCTTAAACTCTTCAAGATTATGTCAGTTATATGTATTTATCAGTTATAAATTAGTTAATAAACCATTGTTTTGTGATTTTTAACATGAGTAAAACATGTTTCATTTAGTGATTACTTGGTCTAGGTATAAGATATAAATAGAAAAGTGTATATGTGGTGACACAAGGCTGTAACAGAGGATATGTACTGAAAAAGAGGCTGAAAAAGAACATAGTCATGGGGAAAGTGGCAAATCTAGTACAGGCATATTGATTAGATTTTATGTAATCATGCTGACCTTGTTTACTATTGATTAATGAAGGTTGCAAGCTAGGGAGCTTCAAATTAGGGATGCACCTATCATGTAGTAAGTGTCAGTATCAGGCAGATTTTGTCCAGAAACTCTCGATTATCAGAAAAAAATTTAGATATTTTCCAGTTCAGTCCACTGGCCTTTTTTTTTTCCCCCAATACATTTGGACAAACCTGTTGTTTGTTGACTGGGGTGATGACCCACAGCTGTCTGCTTTAGGATTATTTACAATTCAGGACTATTTGTTATTTAGGTTTATTTCCACAATAGCCGTGAGAGAAAATTACAAAGTCTTTTAAATGGTTTACAACTATAGTGAATCGTGTACTGGATCGGTATTAAGGATTGCAAGCATGCATAGCTCAAATAGGCTGAATTTTCAGAAAAAAAAAGTTTTGGGACATCTGCCTTTACATACACATGCACAAGGTGTTCTATCAGGTTGAGGTCAGGACTCTGTCAGTCAAGTTCCTCCACACCAAACTCACTAATCCATGTCTTAATGGACCTTGCTTTGTGCACTGGTGCACAGTCATCTTGGAACAGGAAGGAGCCATCCCCAAACTGTCCCTACAAAATGTCTTGGTATGCTGAAGCATAAAGAGTTACTTTCACTGGAACTAAGTGGCCAAGCCCCCGAAAAACAACACCTGATTTCAATGATTTGGAGGGGTGTCCCAAAACTTTTGGCAATATAGTGTTTTATTTCGAGGATTTCTGTCATGAGATCAATAAAGTCTATCTATCTATCTATCTATCTATCTATCTATCTATCTATCTATCTATCTATCTATCTATCTATCTATCTATCTATCTATATAATTCTGACTATTAGATACATTGAAACATAACGTAAAAATATATTTGAGGAATCTTTAAAAAGATGTTGCAAATTTAAGTTTAGTTGATTCTACACTGTATGCTTATTTTTCTGCCAAATACAGCATCAGTCAGTTTAGGAAGAGTATTGAACGATAACAGATTCAGCTTTTCTAGTTAATCACGTGAATAATTCTCACTGCAGACTTTGGTGTGAGCGCATTTCTGGCGACTGGAGGAGACGTAACCAGACATAAGGTTAGGAAAACCTTCGTGGGAACTCCGTGTTGGATGGCTCCAGAAGTGATGGAACAGGTAGGATTGTTTATGAAATCAGCATTACTGTTGCACATAATAACTGACTGCCTCCAGCTTGCCTGCAGAGACAGGGACCACACACAGGGACGTCTGTCAGTCACGCCAGAAAAATTCACCAGATCAGTTGTGTATTTTTCAGGATTTTGCAATACACACATGTAAAGTTTCCATTCTGAATTTCAGAAGTTGTTTTCTCTGACTAGTTTTCTGTGATGTATTTGGCTCTCCGTCACCTGTAGGTACGAGGTTATGATTTCAAAGCGGACATTTGGAGTTTTGGGATCACTGCCATAGAGTTGGCCACAGGATCCGCCCCCTATCACCGATACCCTCCTATGAAGGTGAGGGTTTTATTTCCTGTTTTCATTGCTGAGTAGAGAATGGAAGTCAGACAACTGACAAATAGAACACACACTGAGAAGCGTTGTATTATTTTCTATGTAAAGGTTTTCTAAACTTGACTAGAGGGTGATTATATTAAAGAAGTGTGGCAAATGTTTTAAATTAACACACAGCAGTAATGCTCTTTGATTCACTGCTGGGACAATATAGACGTATGATTCTACACTGTAACAAACAAGACTAACATAGTTATACCTTGAAGGTTATGCTGTGCTGTGAATACTCTAGAAGTATCCTTAACTAAGTAATACTTACTCTGCCAGTGCTGTGCTGCGATGCCATTTATTGCTGTCCTCTTTGGAATACAAACTGTTTCCATGTAAATTATATGTATTTTATTGTCTGATTAAGACTTGTTTTTTATGCTGTTTATTGTGACCCTGTGTTCCTCACCCTGTTGCGTAGGTCTTAATGCTGACACTGCAGAACGATCCCCCGACCTTAGAGACAGAAGTGGAGGATAAAGAGATGCTAAAGAAATATGGGAAATCTTTTAGGAAACTAATAACTCTGTGCCTTCAAAAGGACCCAACTAAGAGGTACATTATTTTATTTTCCCATTTGGAAAACCAGATAAACAAAGTCACTATTGTAAATTTGTTTGAAAGTTTATTGAAGAATTACTTTTTTTTCAGTGTGATATTTTTTTTTGAGAGCAAAAAAAAAGAAAATCTCTCTCCGGGCTTCTACTTTGTGCCGTCTGTTCAGTCACAATCAATAAAGGGATTCAGTGTTATAAAGCTCCCAGTAGAAAAACTCAATTACGCTCAGATTGATACAAATGAGCCCAATGCCAGACGTTATACTAAAGGCTTACTCTAAAATACGTTCTGCGCATATGTTATTATGCTAAATATTCACTGTTTTTTAAAGGGAACTTAATTACCTGTGCTGGTTAATGTAGGAAATATAAGTCTATTTTAAGAATGCCGACATGACTTGTTTACATACGCAAACATTTTTCGCATCCCCACAGGCCAACTGCTTCAGAACTTTTGAAATGTAAATTTTTCCAAAAAGCCAAGGTACTGTTTTATTTATTTATTTTCCTTGCAGTTCAGACAGCTTGATGTGCTTTCAAGTTTAAAATCTTCTCTGCTTTACCATTCTAGAACCGGGAATACTTGATTGAAAAGCTGCTTTGTAAAGGACCAAATATAAGCCAAAGAGCTAAAAAGGTATTTCATTCTCATCACACATTGCTCTGAGCCACTATGACCATCACGGTGCAGCCTGTACTAACTTGCTGTGGTGTGTGAGGTTTGGTCAGTGTGGTGCGTCTTTTTTAGAATACTGCCGCTTCACACTGCTGCTTTTTCCACAAGGTCTAAACACTCTAGTTACAGAGACAGAAGAAAGACGTCTTTCAGCGATTCCATTCTGGCCTTTCTGTGGTGTTCAGGTACACGCCTATCATGTGATTGCAGCTGTTTATGGCTATTAGACAAAATATATATACCACACAATTTAATCCACAAAATATTTGTTTATTCTGTAGGCTGAGCTTCGCAGTTAAATATTGACTCGGTGGATTGGGTTGCATATTTTTTTTCTTTATTTAAAGCAGCCGTGGTAAACACATTAATCACAACCTTTTATTTAAGGCTGTCGTATACTCTTATAAATATATAAAACGCAACAATAATCACAGTGTCCTCTACAGGTCTCGTATACAGTATCTCCAGAGGAGTGTGATGAGTGATAATGTCACAGCACTGTGGAAACTTACTCAGCAGCCTTGTCCAAGATATAAATATTTAGAGTTAACCTTGTTGTAGGTTTGTGTGAGGCTCTGACTGTAATATATGACGTAAGGTGACTTAATTCCTATGGGCTTTGTGAGAAAGAGACACTGATGTAAACGAACATAATAACAAGGTCAATACCACATATATCACAAGGTCAGTGTGATTAAATTACATGAGTTGTGTGAGATCGGTGGGACACAAGTGTGTAAACTCACCATTTGTTTTATAAGTTGTTTAGTAATCATAGCTAAAGGCCCAAGCACAAGCAGGCAGTATCATCGGAGGAATATCCATAATCGTAAACGGTAGAACAGCAGAACGAAGGTCAAGACATTCAACTCAGAACACTGAAATATAATGTATGATATAACACAGTAAACATGGAAGAGGAGGGTAAATAAAGCAAACTAATTAAAGGGCTAAACACAGAACAGGTGCACGCATTAGGTAACGAATGACAGGATACGGGCGGAGACAGGAAGAAAACAAACGCACATGGCAATGTAAACAAAAAGCATATGGAGCGAGACATGAGACCAAAACAGTCATTGTACTGGGAAACAGGCTATGCATGGTTTGTTCGGGTCGGGTGGTGGATTAACATTACCTCATGCAATTCATTTCATTGCCTCTATGAATACCTGCCAACTATTGTCACGCTATTACAGTTTATTTATTACCATATAACTCTAACAGAATAACACTAATAATATAAATAATGTAAAACATTGCATATATAGAAAACTGAGTATTGTTTAGACATTTTCTTATTGTCTTTGGCTGCAGTCTAAAATGAGTTTATCTCTGTGCTGATCTGATTATAGGCTTCTGGGCATGGCTGATGGCATTTTCCAGCATCTGTCTTCTCTTTGCGCTGATGTAGTGTAGTCAGTACTGAGAGAACCTATGGACAGCTGTACCTGCTAAACATTTTGTTAATATTAATTAAAGAAAAACCAAAACAACTGCTATGGAATTAGCCTTTCAAATACTAATATATTCCCATGAATTAATTTGAATATAATATACAATATAAAAGCCTGTGCTTTAGTGATGAGATGTGGTTACAAGTGATTGCATCAAGTCCCGCATAGGCAGGAATAAGCGAATGAGTTCATCTCTGATTCAAAGACAAACTACCTTGCTGAAAAAGCAGCGACGTTTTTCCCTTTTTGGTCATTTGACCTTTTGCCAGTTCTATTTTAAGCGGTAACTGTCCCAGACAGCTGCACCACTGCCAAACCTTGTGTCGTTCATTTCTATAGATTGTGTAGCCTTTGTATCAGTTTGTCAGTGCACAAATGCAATCAGGTAGGAAGCAGGAGCAAGCAGAAAACATCGCCCATGCAGAACGGATGCACTGTCAACTTGTGCATTCAGGGAACTGTAACGTATCTAGGCCCCGACAGGAGACAAAGACAAATTCGGTTTAATGTGGCTGCTCAGGCAACCGAGCACGCCACTTAAACACAACCATTTACATGCTAGGCCGCTTTTTACTCACAGTCTAACTGAGTGTGAGATCAGACTGAGATCACAAGTCTCTCAATCTGCCTTCAGCCTAAAAAAGGAAGAACAGAGCACAAGTCAGATGGAATGAATGAACAGGAAGTAACATGGGTGAAAGGTGTGTGGCTAAAGAAGCTGGAACTTGTGATACATACCTCTGTGACAATGTATTTATATGAAGTCCATTTATAACACTTATAGCTCGAGGTTCTGTTTTAATAGAAACTGGAATTATCTTGGTAGAATATACTTCAAATCTCTGTATGAATAATGTGCCGTAAGACTAAAAGCTTCATCATTACCATGCCAATTTAATGTCGCTGTCACTGTAAGGGTTCACAATGCCTTTCGTCATACCTCTGGAGGGCTCAGCGTAGCTGTTCCTGCGTCTGGTAATCGATTACAGTCAGTGAATTAGCATTACCATAGAGAAAGCTTTATAGAGCCATATCCGTTGGGGTGGGACAGAGTCTGTGAATACTTCTGACAGCAGTTTCAGTCATCCTGATCTTAGTATGCAGGGATGAGAACCTTTGGGAAATGCAATTTTGATTTAACACAGAGCAGATGATTATGGCAGCACAACTGAATAATTGGACTTATAAGCAGATGATGCTGTTACAGACAGGAATTGCTGCAATGGACCATAAAATGAGAGCACATTCTGCTGTTTTAATTAGTTTCATTGTTCAATGAAGCTGTTATGAAATAGCAAGCTTTTCTAACGTTTCTGTCTTTTAACTCTCTGTCTGTTACTCACCTTCTTTGATAGAAATGTGTACAGTTATTGTGGAAGTGGAGAGCAACACAGAGAAAAACATTGTCACTTGAGGATTCTGTGACCTGAGCACCTCTGAAACCAGATCCAATTTCCTCTCTCTCTCGCTTTACAGCTCACTTTTACTGGCTTTGCTCGAGTGAGACTTTACCAAAGCCACTGTACTGCAGTGACTGCTGTTGCTGGATGAATACCATTCCATCCTCTTTTCCAGCCTTTACTAGAGTCTGAAAAATAAAGTGGAAAAATATACTGGTCCGATGACCTTGAGAAAGCAGAGTGAGGACACTGAACGATAAAATCAATATTTGACTTTAAAGTTGTCATTTTTTGCAAGCTTCAACTGACTCTTTCTAGTGGGTCACATATCTTTTATCTCAGTTAGATGTTGATATATGAATGAATAAATAAACTGACCATCAAGTGTTCATTGCACTGAACACGTCACACACTCATTCCGCTGTCTGAACCACTGTAGTGTTGCTGTTTGGCCAACAGGGGGCAGATGAGTTCTTTGGTTTCAGTCAGGCAGTGTAAGGAGCTACAGTGTGAGGTTGATTCGGCTGGACAGGCGTGGCCAGTGCCTAATTAACACATCTCATATAATTATTTTATGCCGTGAATTCACTAGAGATGTAGATGTTCTGCTGAAGAGATGGAAATATTGCTGGCACAGGACACGAAGAGTAAAAGCCATTGCTTCCTTTCTTTTACCGCCGCTTGCTTTGTGGATTGTGTTTGTGTTTTACGCAGAACATGTTGTGCTTTTGGCATATTAGAGAGTGAGCAATAAAGGTGAGTAACTGACAGTTATAGTGTAGTGGGTGTTTTGGCACATGAAATGTTTGTTTTGTATGTGTAGGTGTGAGGTCTAGGATTGCTGACCTTTTCATCATATTCACACACTCAGAGCTTGTAGATGATGTTTGTGAGACTGAACACATTTTGAATATATATACACATTATATATATATAATGTATTATTTTGCTGAAGGTGCCAGCGGAGAGGCAAATGGATGCTGGCCTGCCGGTGTGTTCAGAGAGAGAGCATGATGCTGGGAGAAGGGTACATGCTTCACCATTTGTCTCTTAGCTGTAGCTGCCTTTCAGTGTAGTAGATTGCATCGCTTTGTAAATTTGTAGGCCTTGTAGATTTAGCCATCTTTTTAATCAGTGTGTGCATGTGTGTGTGTGGATGTGTTGTACACTATAATTCTCATCACTCAGGTGTTGGTAAAGATTTCCTGGAGCGTGTTTCTTTAAATGTAGATTAGGTCTTTAAATACCCAGGACCCACAGGGTCAGTTTGGGGGTGGGAGATGTAGGGGGGTATTTGGGGGTATCATCATTTGTGGGTATCAAGTGTTGAGGATGCGGAAGATAGAGATAGGTGGAGAGAGATGATTTGCTGTGGCGACCCCTAAAGGGAAAAGCCGAAAGAAGAAGAAGAAGAAGAAGAAGATCATTTGGGGGTATCATCATCATTATTGTAACTACATACATTTATCCTATTAATTTTACTGTAATTTACTGAATAATATGCTTTAAGATGAATATCTAAAGAAGATGTTGAGGTTCTCTTTGGGAGTGACAAGATTGGACAGGATTAGGAACGAGTACATCAGAGGGACAGCTCATGTTGGACGTTTGGGGGACAAAGTTAGAGAGGCCAGATTAAGATGGTTTGGACATGTTCAGAGGAGGGAGAGTGAGTATATTGGTAGGAGAATGTTGGACATGGAGCTGCCAGGCAGGAGGCAAAGAGGAAGGCCAAAGAGGAGGTATATGGATGGAATTAATGAGGATATGAAGCTAGTGGGTGCAAGTGTTGAGGATGCAGAAGATAGGGATAGGTGGAGAGAGATGATTCGCTGTGGCGACCCCTGAAGGGAAAAGCCGAAAGAAGAAGAAGAAGAAGATGATGAATATCTAAAGAATAAGCCTGGAGTTTAAGGGTCTAAATTTGGGTTCATGTTAAAGTTAATCATGGAAAGAATTTGGATTTGTTCAGCTTTTAATCAGAACAAAGCTGATCTCTGGACCAGTTTTCATTTGACTGTAGGTTTGTGGAGAAACAGATTTTGTATATTACGTAAATTGGTACCAATATATAGGGGTTGGTGGCTTATACGGTGGCTTGGTGATTAGCATGTTTGCCTCACACCTCCAGGGTTGGGGGTTCGATTCCCGCCTCTGCATGTTTTCCCTGTACCTCAGGGGTTTCCTCTGTGTACTCCAGTTTCCTCCCCCCAGTCCAAAGACATGCATTGTAGGTTGATTGGCATCTCTAAATTGTCCGTAGTGTGTGTGTGTGCATGCATATGCACACGTGTGTGTGTGTGCACGCCCTGCGATGGATTGGCACTCCGTCCAGGGTGTATCCTGCCTTGAAGCCCGATGACGCACAGGCACAGGCTCCCTGTGACCCGAGAATAGATCGGATATTATATATATATATATATATATATATATATATAGACATTGATGTATGACTGGATGTGAAGAATTGTTTCCATTCACTTCCATTACACACATTCATTAGCATTTGTAAAAAAAAATATTTTAGTGACTTAATATTTCACAATATGAAATTGTTGCTGAACAATAAATTTTACACATGACCAACATTCAATACACTTCTAACATTTCTGAAACATTATAATTCACTGTGACAGTTTCCTCACCTCTGGAAATAAATTGAAATGCCATTTATTGATTAACAATTATGAGACATCAGCTCAGATTCTCAGTGTCCCAAATCAATGAATTTCCCAGACTGTGCATTGCCCTTGTCCAGGGTAAAACTAATGAAGGTTTACTCTGGTATGAGAATGTCTCTGTCCTGCTTAGGTGAGACGAGTGCCAGGATCGAGTGGTCGCTTGCACAAGATGGAGGATGGAGACTGGGAATGGAGTGATGATGAGCTGGATGAAAGGAGTGAAGAAGGGAAGGCAGCTGTCAATCAAGGAAGGGTATGTGTGGTTTTATTCTGTATATTATATTCGATATTAGGAAAGTGAAATAAAAAATGTAAGTGTAGTGTTAGATTTCACTCTTTGTACTACTGTTAAATGTATTTACCTTGGCTAGACATTAATATAGCACAGCATGTAGCTTTAACAGAGTCTACAACTCCTGACATTTATGAATGTTCCATACAGGTCTAGCTGTAAATATTTAACTCTGTGTATATCTCTGTATCCTTAACGAGAGACTTGTTCTTCAGACTTTAAAGCAGCGTGACCAGGGATGAGGCACACCTCTCTGCTTTGTTATTCTCTTTGATTGGTGCATGTGAAATGTATAACTCACTGTGAGCTTGAGTCAGGAATAAAAATCAAACCCCCTCCACTGAAAATCAGCCGCAAATCAGCGTGCACTAATGAGGCTGGAGATGCATTGCTTCTGTGTATTGTTTATCATAAAATGCAAATGAGGCAGTGCTGATTACACTCCTACACAAACAGCTACATCTGTCTATCATTCTTTGTGGGAGAAAACGTACATAATATAATCCTGTCTCTTAATTGCTTTTCAGTCACGGAGGGTCAAAGATGAAAACCAGCATGTAAGTGTTCCTTTTTTCTCCTCATACTGAAGCTTGTTTATAGTTAAACTTATCAGGAAATTTGTGTTTTGGTACTTGAAAAAGAAATTATAAATGTGCAACAAACACAAGCAGAGCTGATAGACAGAGACAATGCCTCTAACCATGTTTGGTCATAACCTATTTTAATTATTCACTGAAGGATTGTTTTATAATGTAATTACATTTGTCAGGATGTCACAATTTGTCATTCTACTATAGAAAAACAAACACAAACTATTACATATGCAGAGTTATGAGTATGTGTGTGCTTTGGAATGCTCAGAAAACATTTTCCAAAAGCTAAATGAGAGAGGTCTTCCTCTCTCCATGTGTGTAATTCTTTTTTTTTTTTTATTGCAGAGGGAAGTGAATGCCAACAATGTCCCTATAGAAGGCCTGTCCATTCAGCATCCCCAGGTGAGGGCTATGTGTGGAAGTGGATGTGATTTATCTTGATTCACAAACCCAGTGTCCCTTGCTGAGAGGCTGTGCAGCATAGACAGGACTGGAGGAAGCATTTTAGCATTTCCACATCTGGCATTCTCTGTATTACATTTTGAATAGCTACTGAGCTGTTTTCTCTCTTTCTTATCCCCTGCCATCTTTACTTAATGTCTATTTTGCTGTGTTTCTTTTTTTGCGTTATTGCCTTATTTAGCATCATTCAACAATAGGGGTGATAGTTAGGAACAGTAAAAAAGCCACAAGAAATTGTGAGAGCAGAACAGATTAACAAGTCATTATTTTGCTACTGTACAGTCCAATGAGTGGTGTTAAATTAACAGCTGCAGAAAACATTGGAGACCAGTCTTGTTACACCAGTTTCAGATGTAGGTGTTAATTTAGGACCCTGGCATTTCAGTGTGTGACGCTGTAATTAAGTAAAAAGGAAAAATGCAGCCATCTTCGAAAGTCTCAACTGCTTTTAGCTGCTAAGCAACAGTAACCTCATGATGAACATGATGAGCTTTAGCTTAGTTCATTTATTTATTTATTTATTTTGGTTGAAAGTGGATTTAAGAAGAATGAGACAAATAATTAAAGTCAAAAGGTAAAACTTAAGATTTAATATTATGTTCAACATAATAAAATAAATAGTGTTGAATTTAACTCGTAAATGAGCAGCTGCTAGTTACACTAGACACCAGTTTAGTTATACCAGTCTATACCAGAATTACATATTAGGTGTTTATTTTCCAGTGATTGATACTGCCTTTTAACTTGTGTTGGACATTTACAAATACACTGACCAATCATAACATCATGACCATCTGTTGTTGCTGTGTTGGTCCCCCTTTTCCTGCCAAAACAGCCCTGCACTGTGTATCTATCAGAACCAGCATTAACTTCTTCAGCAATGTGAGCAACAGTAGCTTGTTTGTTAGATCGGATCCTTCTTTTGCTCCCTGCATGCATCAATGAGCCTTGGCCGTCCATGACCCTGTCTCCGGTTCATCACTGTTCCTTCCTTGGGCCACTTTTGATAGATACTGACCACTGCAGACCGGGAACACCCCACAAGAGCCGCAGTTTTGGAGATGCTCTGATCCAGTTGTCTAGCCAGCACAATTTGGTCCTTGTCAAACTCGCTCAAATCCTTATGCTTGCCAATTGTTCCTGCTTCTATCACATCAACTTTGAGGACAAAATGTTCACTTGCTGCCTAATATATCCCACCCACTAACAGGTGCCATGATGAGGAGATAATCAGTCTTATTCACTTCACCTGGCACTGCTCATAATGTTATGGCTGATCGGTGTATATTTGTGGGAATTAATATATTTTAACAGCCTAAATGAATAATTTTTCATTGTTGCCAATTCTAAATAGGAAATCATAATAAAACAATCCCTGCACTAAAACAAAGCTATTAGGGCCTAAGGGTTTATAAAGATGAACATTTCACTACATTGCCCTGTCTAGCAGTGAAGGTTATTTCAGTTTGTGAGAATTGGTGTGAGGTGTGCATACAGGGCTTTAAGCCAAACCCATAGCCACAACCCATAGTTATTACCCTGTAGGTCTGTGTGCTCATGTCTGCGACTCATTGTAAATTAAACGAGAGAGAGTGCTGGTGGAAACGGCATAACAATCTCTCTTACTGTTTCCTTATTTATGCACTCATGTTTCCTTCTGTCTGCCTGTCTCCTCTCTCTTTCATCTTGGCACTCACTTTTCTCAGTGACATTACCGTTATTTAAAATTGATCAGAGATAGAGTGCCACAGGCACGCTGATCCCTGTGGATATGGGGAGAGAATTTTGTATGACGCCTTTTGTCTTCTGCTCTGATATGAGCCTGAGTTTTTAGATTGAAACATGCAAGACTGTTACATTAAAATGCTTTGCTGTCAGGAGAATCCCTGTCACATTATGCATTTTCATTTCATAATATACATTGAATAAAAGGTGAATATATCTGATATGGTGATTTTTTTTCCCTTTATTCCCTTTACAGATTCAACCTCTGGAAAAAAGCCCAAGTACTCAGGGTGTGGTGAACATGGTTCTGAGGCTAAGGTGAGAAAAGTACTTGATTTTCTATTCTACACTCATTACACTTTTATCATTTCTTAAAGCAGGGGGAAATCTGAAATACTCAAGCATGTTGACTGTCTGTAGGAGTCTAATAACTGTGGTTTGTATGCTACAGAGTGTGTGTGTGTGTGTGTGTGTGTGTGAAAGGGAGAGAGAGAGACTGTCTGTCTTTTCAAAACGATCCCTTTCAGTCAGTCTGGTTGAGGCTGTGAAGAAAGGAAGTGACTAAATTAAAGCATCATGCTCAGCTGAATTTTCTAAATTGTTCTGCACTCACAGTCTCAGTCTTAAACTACAAAAAAAGCCTAAACATTGTTTTCAAATCGCAAGACAAGGTGAACAGCTTTCAACTGTTCCACACACTCTGGTGAACAAGAGCACCCAGGGGACACCATGTATTTTTAGCACTATTAAACAGCTTACAGTGTGATGACAACTTCCTCACTTACTTTTTAATAAAAGCCACTGAACTGAAGACTGGACGTGAAAATGCTTGTTAGTATGCAGGTGGAATATTTGTTCAGAGTTTAATTCAGCATGGTTTTCTAAGTGATTAGCCTCAGTGTTCAAATCAAAATGAAAAATGTCAAATATACATAAATGTAATGCACACTGGGATTGGAAATTATTCGTATTCAGCTGGCAGACAGTCCCAGTTTTTCTGTGTTTTATAAGATGATCATAACTGATATTGAAGAAGCACTGGGGCTCGGGGCAGCATGAGATTGTGTGTGTGACAGCTAGATATAGAGAGAGGTGGGAGGGTTTTCTCTGGAGAGATTAAATTCATAGTTATTGCCCTGAATTTAGAAACTTTTTATTTCTTTTTCATTCCACTTTAAATATAATTTAAAGGCCAGGGTGTGAAAATGGGAGTCTACAGCATCAAATTCTCATTACAGTTACAGACCTAAAGCACACATCAGGCAAGGGATTACAGGGATTATTACGTGCATATAATCATCCATTCTCACACAGAACCTTTTCATAAAGAGTAGGCGACGAGAAAGACAATAATGTATTTTTATGCAAATTGCACCATCTGAATTGGACAGCTTTTAAATATATGCACGCGCACACACACCCCAAATAGTTATGTTTCAGTTTGGCTGCTTCTTTATGCTGCTTTCAGTTGATATGATAACAGTACACTCTAGCTCTAAACAACATCCACACTTCCTAGACTCCATCGTTATATAATCATGTTCACAGGTAGGTATAATCACATCCTTTATAACCTTCACATCTAATTGAATGGATGTGGTTTCCTATTTCTCCTTTAAGACTGTTCTTACTTTCTCCAGGGCCTCGTTTACACACCTCCAGTTCTACTCTACTCAACACAATACACAATGTGAAAGGCTTAAACACTTATGTAGAGTTTGGGTTTTAAGTGAACTGAACTGGATTAAGTAATACTAATTACTTCTTCTAAATAACTCATGATTTTAATAAATGTCGCTGTTTGATAGATATAAGACAGTGACATTATCACACCTTCTGGTCACAATATGAAGCTGTTGACACTGGATTTGTATGGCTTGATGCTTGGCAGAGGAGCAGTGGCCAGACAGTTAATGACAGGGTTGCCAGATTGGGTTAAATACACAGTGTGATCATGGAGATCTTAGTTCAGGTTCAACTTTATTGTCCCTGTCAGAGTACGAGTACAGAGGCAATGAACTGCACTTAGCATCCAGTCATTGATGCAAATAGCAGATAGGTTTAATTAAATAAATAAGATAATGGTGCAACAAGGGGGGGGGGGGTTGGGGGGGGGGGCACGGTGGCTTAGTGGTTAGCATGTTTGCCTCACACCTCCAGGTTTGGGGGTTCAATTCCCGCCTCCACCGTGTGTACATGTTCTCCCTGTGCCTCAGGGGTTTCCTCCGGGGACTTCGGTTTCCTCCCCTGGTCCAAAGACATACATTGTAGGTTGATTGGCATCTCTAAATTGTCCGTAGTGTGTATTGCCTGCTATCCCAGCCACTGAAGAGTTAACTCTCAGTGCCGGTCCCAACTCTGGATTAAATGGGATGGTTTGCATCAGGAAGGGAATTCGGCATAAAACCTGCCAAACCAAAAAATGCGGACGAAAGGATCCGCTGTTGTGACCCGAAATAGGGAGCAGCCGAAAGAACAAAACGTCATCCCTTCACTACAAAATCCACGGTCACTAGCTAGTGATGGATAGTAGGTAGATTACAGGCCATGCGCAGAAATAATCAGAAGCAAGTATGAGTATTAAAGCAAGATTGAAGAGTGGTGGGTGTTAAATGAACAGTCGAGAGAAACTGTAGGCTGCACCATATGTAGCCAGACATCATGAAGTGTTTTTTCCCCTCCTCGAGCACATCTGATTCAGCTCATCAAGGCACAAGCAATTAGTTGATAAGTTGAATCAGGTGTGGCAGAGCAGGAAAAACAGCAAGCTGTGCTGAGAGTCTAAACATCTGAAATGCATAAACGTATTTAATGGCTTATGGGGTTATATATGAATCTCCACTAAAGCTTTAATCCAAGCTGCAGCTTATGCTGTTATATGTGCGTAGCATCGTGAGCTGGTTCTATATGCTATTTATCTTGAGTTGCCTCATTAGATTTCATAATGATAGACTCAAGCTACACTTCAATTTTTACCAAGCATGTACACACACACACACACACACCTAGTAATTCTTTTATCCGACTGTTTGCTTTCAAGGCATTTCCACTGCCGTACAAATCATGCTCAATGGGTTTCACTGAGCTCTGTCAACTCCAATTACCCATCATGCCACTGTTTGACCAATCGTTTTTGACTGCTTTTGTGTAGACATATGACAGGGATGCTTCTCTACCTCCTGTGTTAACAGGGATCATATGCAGAGCTGTTTATTTCCTATTAGCATATAAGCAGAATTTTAATGTGCCAGACAGCTGACTGAGCATCACATTACATTTGATGTGCTCCAGTGATACCTTTTTTTGGTGAAGGGTGATTCATATTAGTCACATTTCACAGATCATGTGCCAGCTGGAAGCTGCTTTTCTGACAGGTCTGTTCAGTACAGCACTATCCCACTGTCTGGCATGGATACATCATAGTAGGATCACATAATTATATTGCATTATAATGCTGCAATCTTCCACGAGCTGCAGCATGGATGCATGCAGTAAAGTGGAAGGTTATAGTTTCAGTTATAGTTTATAGTTTATTTGACTCAGTCATTTATTTATCAGCTCTTTAAAAGTAACCTCACAGATATATCTGAATGTGTTATTTGCCTTGCACAGCTTTTCACCTTTAAATCATTAAACTTAAAATGTAGTTGCTATTAGACATGAGTGAAGATACAGATAAGAATTAATATGTAAGGGTTATCTGTTTAGACGTGTGTCTATGACTCTCTCAAATTTTTTTTTATCTCTTGCCTGTCTCTCTCCCATCAACCAACTCTTATTTTACCCCATGACCTTGTGTACTCCAGTGTTCAATGGGGTGTTGCTGTGTTGACAGGGTGCCATATGTGTATGCCAGACATGAACAGCATATTCACCAAATCAGGGTATATGAGAGAGAGAGAGAGAGAGAGAGAGAGACTGGGTGAGGAAGCTAAAGGTTCCCTCTGAGTACTGGACAGCAAGATTAAGGTTAAGCTTAGAGTATGCCAGAGTGTCAGTCACATGGAGATCCAGCTAAGACCTGTGTGCATGACTAAGGAGGATTGCAAATAATCTCCCATACTGCGTATCAGATTTACTGAGCACACTATATCTCTTATCTTAATTAGGACCACATTAAGCACTGACTAACTAACGTACCACGTAAAACGTCTTCATACATTGTTTTACAGTATGCTTCTGGACAGTTATTCTGTTTTAACACTTACACCTACAAAGTCACCCAATCCCATTATACTAAAAAGAAAAGAGTAAAATACAGAGTAAGTGTGGAATAAAACATTTACACTCACAAAATGAAGTTTTAAAAAAAATCATTGTACTCAGGGACTAATAAAGCTGCCACCTCACTGATTAGTTAGCTGCTCTGTTGGAGGAAGAAGTGGTTTCTACTCTTCTATAAGAAAAAACAGATGATTTGAGCTGTTTGGAGTTGCTGATGTAAGTACTGTTAATAAATTGCAGCCACTTTTCATATGCAAAAACTCACAAATGTTGAAGGTTCCACATTATATGAAGCATCTCTAATTCCAGTGCATAATCTCTACACTGTTACAGATGAATCATAACAGCATATCTTATGTAAATCATCCTCATATCTTATGTAAATAAACATGTGTATCCACTTCAGTGTTGAACCGTAGTTGTAACAGCACATCAGGGTGTACAGCTCAGGTGGAAAAGAGGGAGGGTTTATGAGCATGTCTGTGAACTTCATGATTTTCCAAAAAGATTTTCTCTGTACTAAGTAACACAGGAACTGTTCACTTACAGTGTAACTATAAAGTAAGTGCAGTGACTTTAGAGTATCTGTGCAGATATTATGCAAAAACTGTTAAATACCAGACAGGTGGTATCAGATTTTGGTGCTTTAGACTAAAATGTCAAGATACACTTACTTGCATGAGCCATAACAAGAAGACACACGTAATTTACCTAAGATGTTCTGCTGTATGCCATCTGTTTCATTGCATATATTATGAAAAGAATAAAACATTTTGGGCTTGCTGTTAGAGAAAATATTAGAGAATAAAGAAGCAGTTACCGCTCCTTATTTTCCTAAAACACATCACAGTGTTTTTTTTTATCTTATACCACAGCAAAAATTTTCCCAAAGACTACAATTACAACGATTCCTTAAAGAATCACAAAGTATTTTTGTTATTGCTTGCTTTAGCAGTTATATACAGCTATTCCCCAACCAGGCTCTCTTTTTTTCCTCCTAAAGTTTATTACACAAAAAAAGAACAGAATGGAGTGTCATGTTACAGAGAAACCAGAAAACACAAAGTTTCTTATACAGAAAACTTTAAGTAACAAAGAGCTGAGACTCCTTCCATGAATATTAAATTGGTATAGTAAACATAGTAAGAAACTTCTATTTAGGTTTAAATGATGTGGAGTGTGCACTATAGAAATTCCACTGATTTAGTTAATATAAATACAAATTCTTGAATCTCCTCCATCACTAAAGTTCACTATATTGCCAAAGGTTTTGGGATGTGTGCCTTTCCATGCACATGAATGTAATATGGAGTTGGCCTGCCCTTTGCAGCTATAACAGCTTCAACTCTTCTGGGTTGGCCTTCCACAAGGTTTAGGAGTGTGTTTATGGGAATTTTTGACCGTTCCTCTAGAAGAGCATTTGTGAGGTCACTGATGTTGGACAAGAAGGCCTGGCTCACAGTCTCTGCTCTAATTCATCCCAAAGGTGTTCTGTCAGGTTGAGGTCAGGACTCAGGTGCAGGCCAGTCAAGTTCCTCCACACCAAACTCACTCATTCATGTCCTTATGGACCTTGCTTTGTGCACTGGTGCACAGTCATGTTGGAACAGGAAGAGGCCATCTCCAAACTGTTCCCACAAATTTGGGAGCATGAAATTGTCCAAAACGTCTTGGTATGCTGAAGCATTAAGAGTTCCTTTCACTGAAAATACAGGGCCAAGCCCAACCCCTGAAAAACAACACTTGAATTCAATGATTTGGAGGGGCATCCGAAAACGTTTGGCAATATACTGTCTGTCTGTCTGTCTGTCTGTCTGTCTGTCTGTCTGTCTGTCTATCTATCTATCTATCTATCTCTAAAGGAAACTGCTATCTACAGTTATTATAGAAACTATAAAGCATTAGAATGAGAGTGTAACTACTGTCATGGGTGCTGTAATGGAAAATTAATCAACACCCTCTGACCAATCAGAATCAAGAATTCCACATGCTGTGGTATAACAGTAGATATGTTATAGTGCCGGTATGGTTTATGCCCAATTAAACAGGTAATAGAGACTTAATTCAAAGTGGGACACTTTAACAACACAACTGGGTACACCAGTAACATCAGACCTCTTTCACAACTGACCTTTTTATCATTTAACTATTCAAACACTTTAAAAAGTAGGGTAGAATTTCTCTCTCACATTTTCACTTACAATCCTAATCCTTATCACCTACTTTTCCACAACACACTGTAATCTGTTCAGTTCCCTCTTGTTCTCTATCTCTGTCTGTGGCTGGTATTTTCTTCTGATGCAACAGAAGGAGGCAGATTGAGATGGAAGGTTCAGGGTGTGTAAGTCAGATATGGCTATGACAGGCGAGGAGGAGACTCAGCCTTCTTTTTCTCTCGATAGATAACACAGAGAATTTTTCACTTTATCCCTTCTTTGCTGGCTGAGATTTTCATGTCACGCCCCTACAGATGGCTGCTTGTCAGCTGAGAAGCTGATGTGCTGCTAGTCTGGTAGTAAACAAATATAGAAGTGAAATCCTTGCACGCATATTTGGATTGGAGCTTTACTTGCGGCCCACATTCTCTCCGTAACCTGCAGCGCATCACAAAATTGACTTCCATTTCATCAAGTCACGCCAACTCTGATACTCCCATGAATGTCCATCTTAAATTCCTAGATTGTCATTATAACATTGGATTTAGCAGTGTGTGGGCGGTCATAGAGGATATTTTTAAGGCTCAAATAAGATCAGCGATAACTGCTGTCATCTTAATCTGGGATTGAAGCAAATGAAGATAATGCAACTGTCAATCTACTAAATCAGCAGTTTGTAGCATAACGCAGCCAGAGGCAGAGATTTTCATTAATGATCTGTGAAGTTTAATACACACACACACACACACACCCTGAATGAACTGCAAGCCGGATCTGATAATGCTTCAATGAGTATATGCATAAATATCATTCATTCATCTTCAGTAACTCTATACTCGTCAATTTTGCAGAGTCTATCCAGGTAACACATGGGCACCATGGGCACCACACACGCACACACATGCACACACACACACACACACACACACACACACACACACACACACACACACACACACTCACTCACTCACTCTCTCTCTCTCTCTCTCTCTCTCTCTCTCTCTCTCTCTCTCTCTCTCTCTCTCTCTCTCTCTCTCTCTCTCTCTCTCTCTCTCTCTCTCACACACACACACAGCTAGAGGCAATTTAGTATAGCCAATCCACCTAGCTGCATGTCTTTGGGAGGCAGGAAGAAACTGGATCTTTTCCACCAGTCGCTTGTGCAACATAATAAGGCAGCTTGGAGAACATGCTCTATTATGTATACATGAGCTAACTGATGCTCATGATTGGCTAGTGAGAGCTGGGCTAAAGATAATCTCTAGAACTCGTGGCCAAAGATTCAATCTTGTGATCTTTAAAGAATAAAGTGGATGCTTCAACACTCAACAGCCCTAGCAAGTGCTATTTGCAATTCAGTTTTTTGAAGTCTGTTTATCTTAGACTAACCCAGCACTTCAGATGTTAAGAACTGTGCTCAGTTAGAGAGCAGCTCAGTTGATTATAAATATGCAGCAAGGAAGTTTAAAGTCTGGCAACTTCTTGTAGCCCAGCTGTAACCCTGTCTTCATTGACACACCTCTCCAAGTACATTATTCACTCGGTTCTGTTTACTGTTATCTACTGAGCATTTGTGAAGCAGCTTCCCAGTCCCTCTTTCCAGGCCTTGATAGTTCTAAGGGATTTAAAGAATGTATATGCGGGGTGAACAAGGTAGTCATTAGCTTCGCTCTGCTGTAACACTTTCAGGGAAAGTCTTCTTCTTGAGCCAAGTAATTAAGCCTAGTCCAGCTTCTAAGTGGGCGGCTGGGCCACCATCCAAACCCACTCTCACTAGAGCTCCAGTGCTTCTTCCATCTAGTAAATGTTGATGAATAATTCCCATGTTACAGTTTAAATATTCACTTCATTATTATTGAAACCACTGTAAAACCAGTGAGCATTTGACAGGTCATTAATATTACTTATACAACTGTGATAGAAAGAATCTTTTCAATGGATTTTAGTCAAATTTAAAATAGGTGTGTATATTACCTGTGGGGAAATATATATGATATATTGATCAGTATAGCATATTTCCCAAAGGTTCATGACATGAAGGCAAGAGACAACAGGTAGAAACAACAATTTTGATCATGTTACTCATTTTTAAAAATATTTTTGGATTAAATGCATCAGCCTGTCTCTTAAACTGTATTAATACCATGATAAAAACAACAATTTTTTTATGATAAATTACACTTTAGTGATGTGGAAACACATTGCTTTTCTCTAAAGATGTATTTTATTTTTTGTTCAGAACCAGAAATCTGTTTCTAGGTGACCTGCTTTCATGAAATTTTGTTTATTCCTGTTCCAGTGTAGAAGAATATTTCAGAATAATTTCTCAAACTGTTGATAAATCGCTGGATTTATGTTACCTTTACTCTGAAAAATGTCCAAAAGTGCAAATTGATTTTCTAGCAGTCTGTTCTGTAAATTCTTTCTCTTGAATGTGTTGAACATCGATAAAAAAGTAGATTTATGTTTATTACATATGAAAAAGTATACATATATTACTTCAAGCTTCATTTGCATAATTTTATATAGATTCTGAAAACCTAGAAGACAATGAAAATAGCAAAGGTAACATCTGTAAGAAATAATTTATTAACATGTAGTGTTTTGCTTTGAGGTGAATTGGTTTAGTTCCTGCATTTTGATTGACTGACTCTTGCATCTCTTGGCTGTCTCTTGGACAGATAGACAGGCAGTCTGATCTAAGTCTTGGCGCTCTCTCTCTCTCTCTCTCTCTCTCTCTCTCTCTCTCTCTCGCTCTCTCGCTCTCTCGCTCTCTCGCTCTCTCGCTCTCTCTCTCTCTGTGTGTCTCGCAGGAACTCGAGGAAAGAGTTGAATGACATACGGTTTGAATTCACTCCAGGCCGAGGTAAGGGCTGCTCTTAACACATTAGCGTGCGAGGCCTAAAGCCCCGCCATTGACACGCCATATGCATGGGGTAACTGGCATGAGCATCCAGATGAGCTTGCTGTTGCTGTGTGGGTGTGGGTGTGGGTGTGTGGGTGTGTTATGTGTTTATATGACAAATGATGTAGCACTGATATTTGTTCTAGGATCTGTTTATATGAGTGGTTTCGTATTTGTTCTATGTGCATTTGTATGTTTGGGAGTTAACATGTACATTTATTTATTCTCTTCTTATTGTCTCTTGCTGTTATGTGTTTTCCTTTTAGATACTGCTGACGGTGTTTCTCAGGAACTGTTTTCTGCTGGTCTAGTCAATGGACATGACGTTGTAGTTGGTAATGTCACACAGAAAAATTAAAAATGAAACCTTAATTAAACCTCTAGCATTTATATGATTGCTTTCATTGTATGACATTGTATGTTTCAGTTGCTGCTAACCTTCAGAAAATTGTAGAAGACCCAGTTACCTATAAAGTGTTGACCTTTAAACTGGTGAGTACTCCAAACACATACAGCCCAGAATAAATATAATGACCCAAGTGAACATTTGTTTACCATTTTGATTCGTATGTGTTTGAAGTCAAATGAGCCAGCTCTGAATTCATTTTGTAACCCTTCGTGATGTACATCAGTAGAGTAATATGAAATTAATCAAGTCAGATTAGATTTTTTTTAAACCCTTTGACACAAAATCTCAGTTTGGTCTCAGAGTGTTGGAATGTTTGTAGGATCTATATGGAATTTTCATTGTATCTAGTATATTTTAGAATTGATCCAAACAGGGTCACGGTCACAGCAAGGTCAAATGGCTGAAATAGCTGTTGGTTCATTAATTGTAATGATTTAAATCTTTGCTCTTAAGGGCTTCTGAGTGACACAGTAGAAAAAAGTTCACTGTATTGTCAGGAAGTTTAAATCCATGGCTTGGCGTCTATGGAGGAATTGGCTGTGCTCTCTGTGCTCTATACTCTCTATATTCTGTCAGTCACAGTGACATTTGCCAATCATAGGCATCTGTGAGCTCATGTATGTGGAAGAGGGCTGACAGAGTTTTCCTCTGAAAGAATTATACTGCCCTGTGATTCAGCATGAGCAGCAGTTTGAAAAGATGCGGCTGGCTGCCTTCTCATATCTCGGAGTGAGGAATGTGTTAACCTTCACCTTCCCCGATTGATAGCTTTCATGTAATGGGTCGGAACTGGCAGATTGGGTCTGAAGGGAGAAATCTTGCCTTTGCGAGGTATTTGTTGGCAAATAAACATCCCGAAGAGCTCTCTTACTGTAGATATACAGATTTTTTTTGCTGTATTTATGATAGATGCTATTACCTAAAGTGGATGATGCAAATAGAACATGTGAGATGTTTTGTACACTATTCTGGTCACAAGATTTAGAAGCTATTTTTTAGAAGCTAATTTGTATATTACTCTTTTCTATTATATCTCCTAATTCAGTGCTGATTTATAATGCAACAATTTTCTTCAGCAGTGTTCTTCCTGTATAAACTCTGATACTCTACATAAGCATGACTGAAAAATGGTAATAATCTGATTTTAATGTGTATATCTGCATGCTGACATTATTTTTTGACAGCCTTTATACAATTAAACTCACATCAGTTAAAGGAGAACGCATTAGTGTGGAGCCCAAACATTACAGATGCGGATTATGAATGATGGAGTCTCTGTCATTACAGATGTTTTTGTAGGGAGATCTTCTAGATACGAAGCTACAGTAGACAAATGATGCTGTGGTTCCCGTTTAGAAAGATATTTTTCTTTTCTATGATGCCTCTCTTGCCGCCTGTCATACTTCCTGCGTCGTTATGATGCATGTATTCTTAACACCATGTGATCTTAGACAGTGCGGGTTTCCAGTGTGGGTGTGTAAGAGGAATTAAATACATTACATAGATTGCAGTGAATGGTGCAATATGGTCCAGACCATTTTTAATTACTCCTTTAGATCACTCCTTTGAGCATTGCAGTGGAGGTAAACAACATCTGTGCTGTAGTGCACTGCGCTCCACTCTCTGATCCTCTGTGCTGGAATGTTTCTCCAGCAGCTGCCCGTTTTCACTGGCAAATCACAGCTTATCTACTCAAGGGCTCTTTCTGAAAGCACATGTCTATGCCTGTTTCCCGATAAGAGCAAACTAACGTGCTTGATCATCCATTAATCTAGTGGAAATCTAACAGGTACATTTATGAGGAGCAGCGACTCTGAGTATGTTGGATTGGGCATCTTTTAACATCACTGATATCATTAAACCAAAACAAATTTGCGACAGTTGATGCAATGATTACAATTTGGACAGCTCATAGAACAAAATATTGCCAATGTACTAGACTCCTATTAGCTTAGCATTATTGCAAAACCTGTTGTTGTCATTGTTGTTCACCCTTGTTGAAATGATTCCACCTTCAATGTGATATAATACCCACCAACAACAACAGAGAAAATAATTACAACCTTCTTGTGTGCACATAGCTTAACAAAATTCGTTAAAGCACCTTTTGCTCGTTACACAGCACTCAGTTTTTTTTGCTTATAAGTCTAGCAGCCTAGCACATCTTGATTTGGCAAATTTATTTCACTCTTCCTTGCACAAATGCTCCAGATCTCTCGAACCATGAGGGTATCTCCTGTGCACAGCCCTCTTCAAGTCATTCCACAGGTTGTCGATAGGATTTAGAGCTGGGCTCGGACTGGACCATTCCAAAACATTGATCTTTCTCCTTCTCTAGTCATTCCCTTGTTGACTTGGATTTGTGCTTTGGGTCGTTATCATGTTGGAAGGTGCAATTTCTCTTCATCTTCAGTTGACTAACAGCAGCCTGCAGGTGTGATTTCCTGATTCCCTCTACCTTGACTAGAGCCCCAGTCCCAGCAGCCTCATTGCATGATTCCACCACCACCATGCTTCTTTGGGTGATGAGCTGTCCTGTTTTGTATCAAACATATTGAGAATTATGTCCAGAATAATTTACTTTACCTCCTCTGACACATTTGCCACATGGTTTGGGGTGAGCATATGTTTTTGTATTCTCATTGTCTGCCGCTTATCCGAACTACACTCGGGTCACGGGGAGCCTGTGCCTATCTCAGGCGTCATTGGGCATCAAGGCAGGATACACCCTGGACGGAGTCCCATCGCAGGGCACACACACACACTCTCATTCACTCACGCAATCACACACTACGGACAATTTAGAGATGCCAATCAACCTACCATGCATGTCTTTAGACTGGGGGAGGAAACCGGAGTACCCGGAGGAACCCCCGAGGCACGGGGAGAACATGCAAACTCCACACACACGGCGGAGGCGGGAATCGAACCCCCAACCCTGGAGGTGTGAGGCAAACGTGCTAACCACTAAGCCACCGTGCCCCCTGTTTTTGTATTTATATGTAAAATTTAGCCAGGCTTGGATGTTTGTTTTGTGAATGTTTGTCACATACAGGGAAGGACCGGTGCTTGTGAGACATTCCTGCAGCTCCTTTAATGTTGCTGTAAGTCTCTTTCAGCCTCCCCTGTAAATTTTCTGCTTGTCTTTTCCTCAGTTTTGGAGGGAAGTCCTATACCTGGTGATGTCACCGTTGTGCCCCAGTTTCTTCACTTATTCATGATAGCCTTGACTGTCTTCCACGATGCATCTAATTTTTTTTTGGAAATTCTTTTTTTTACCTCCCTCCTGATCAATATCTTTTGAGAGCGAGAGCCCATGCAGCATGCTTGGTGAGGTTTTTGCAGACCATGGCTTCAGAAATAGGATAAAACCAAATAGATGCAGCTTTACTTGGGGTTAATCAAAATCACTTAATTGATATGATAATTATAATCATTAACATAATCATGGGTAATTACTTTTGTACATGAGTTTGAAGGTGATTGGTTAACTCTGAGCAGTCACATGACACATTATAAAACACTGTGCAGACTTATGCAACCAGGTTATTGTAAGATTTTTCTTTTCCTGAAACATTTGTTTGTTTCTTGGTTGAACTTTGTTGGTTGGTATAAGGCATTCATGATATAAATATCAGACATGATTTATCCTGGTATAAATTTTTTACATGGCAGAAATGTGCAATTTTAACAGGGGTGTGGACTTTTTTTTTTTTTTTTTTTTTTTTTACAGTCACTGTTTCATCAGCTTTACTTTTTTGCCTTTTAATTTTTAAATCATAATTTTACAGCAGTTTCTTTCTTCAGGCTGCATTTTCTTTCTCTTTTTTTTTTTTTTTTTTTTTTGTACTTGAAGGAAAGTGTTATATTTAAAGGCAGTGGTCTGCTGTAGGTGAATCTAGCCATGGGGGTCACAGTCCAGTGACTTCTGTGCCGGTCCCAAGCCCGGATAAATAGAGAGGGTTGCGTCAGGAAGGGCATCCGGCGTAAAACATTGCCAAATTTAACCATGCGAATCGTCAGTACGAATTTCATACCGGATCGGTCGAGGCCCGGGTTAACAACGACCGCCATCGGCGCCGTTGACCTACAGGGCGCCGGTGGAAATTGGGCTACTGTTGGTCGAAGAAGTAGAGGAGGGAGGAGAGTGCACAGGCAGAGAGAGAAGAGGAAAGGTAAGAGTGTAGGACTGAGAATAGGAACTCTGAATGTTGGTACTATGACAGGGAAAGGTAGAGAGCTGGCTGATATGATGGAGAGAAGGAAGGTGGATATACTGTGTGTACAGGAGACCAGGTGGAAGGGTAGCAAGGCTCGTAGTATAGGAGCAGGATTCAAGCTGTTTTATTATGGTGTGGATAGTAAGAGAAATGGGGTAGGTGTGGTCCTGAAGGAGGAGTTTGTGAGGAATGTCCTGGAGGTGAAGAGAGTGTCAGACAGGGTGATGAGTCTGAAGTTAGAGATTGAAGGGGTGATGTTGAATGTTGTTAGTGGTTATGCCCCACAGGTAGGTTGTGAGTTAGAGGAGAAAGAGAGATTCTGGAGTGAATTAGATGAGGTGATGGAGAGTATTCCCACGGGTGAGAGAGTGGTGATAGGAGCGGATTTTAATGGACATGTTGGCGAGGGGAACACAGGTGATGAGGAGGTGATGGGCAAGTTTGGAGTTAAGGAAAGGAACCTTGAAGGACAGATGGTAGTGGACTTTGCTAAGAGGATGGACATGGGTGTGGTTAACACTTATTTTCAGAAGAGGGAGGAGCATAGAGTGACTTACAAGAGTGGAGGTAGGAGAACACAGGTAGACTACATTCTATGTAGAAGAGGCAATCTGAAAGAGATTAGTGACTGTAAAGTGGTAGTGGGAGAGAGTGTAGCCAGACAGCATAGGATGGTGGTGTGTAGGATGACTTTGATGGTCTGTAAGACGAAGAGGTCAAAGATAGAGAAGAAAACCAAGTGGTGGAAGCTGAAAAAGGAGGAATGTTGTGAGGAATTTAGACAGAAGTTGAGGCAGGCTCTGGGTGGTCAGGTAGTGCTGCCAGATGACTGGGAAACTACAGCAGAAGTGATCAGGGAGACAGGGAGAAAGGTGCTGGGTGTGTCATCTGGAAGGAGGAAAGAAGATAAGGAGACTTGGTGGTGGAATGAGGAAGTTCAGGATAGTATCCAGAGGAAGAGGTTAGCCAAGAAGAAGTGGGACATGGACAGGACTGAAGAGAATAGACAGGAATACAAGGAGTTACAGCGCAGAGTGAAGAGGGAGGTGTCTAAGGCCAAGCAGAAGGCATATGAAGAGTTGTACACTAGGTTAGACACTAGAGAAGGAGAGAAGGACTTGTACAGGTTAGCTAGGCAGAGGGATCGAGATGGGAAGGATGTGCAGCAAGTTAGAGTTATTAAGGATAGAGATGGAAGGGTGCTCACAAGTGAGGAGAGTGTACAGAGGAGATGGAAGGAATACTTTGAGGAGCTGATGAATGAGGAAAATGAGAGGGAAAAAAGAGTAGAAGGGGTGAACTCTGTGGAACAGAAAGTAGATAAGATTAGAAAGGATGAAGTCAGGAAGGCTTTGAAGAGGATGAAAAGTGGGAAGGCAGTTGGTCCTGATGACATTCCGGTGGAGGTCTGGAAGTGTCTGGGAGAGGCAGCAGTGGAATTTTTAGCTAGTTTGTTCAACAGGGTTTTAGAGAGTGAGAGGATGCCTGAGGAATGGAGAAGAAGTGTGTTAGTGCCGATCTTTAAGAATAAGGGTGATGTGCAGAGTTGCAGTAACTATAGGGGGATAAAGTTGATGAGCCATACAATGAAGGTATGGGAAAGAGTAGTGGAAGCTAGGTTAAGGAAGGTAGTGGAAATTTGTGAGCAGCAGTATGGCTTCATGCCCAGAAAGAGCACAACGGATGCAATTTTTGCTCTGAGGATTTTGATGGAGAAGTATAGGGATGGTCAGAAGGAGTTGCACTGTGTGTTTGTAGACTTGGAGAAAGCATATGACAGGGTGCCAAGAGAAGAGCTGTGGTACTGTATGAGGAAGTCAGGAGTAGCGGAGAAGTATGTCAGAGTGGTGCAGGACATGTATGAGAGGAGCAGGACAGTGGTGAGGTGTGCTGTAGGTCAGACAGAGGAGTTCAATGTGGAGGTGGGACTGCATCAGGGATCGGCTCTGAGCCCCTTCCTGTTTGCTATAGTGATGGACCAGTTGTCAGAGGAGGTCAGACAGGAGTCTCCTTGGACAATGATGTTTGCAGATGACATTGTGATCTGTAGTGAGAGCAGGGAGCAGGTGGAGGAAAACCTGGAGAGGTGGAGGTTTGCGCTGGAGAGAAGAGGAATGAAGGTCAGTCGTAGTAAGACTGAGTACATGTGTGTGAATGAAAGGGAGGGAAGTGGAACAGTAAGGTTACAGGGTGAAGAGGTGAAGAAGGTACAGGAGTTTAAGTACTTGGGGTCAACAGTCCAGAGTAATGGAGAGTGTGGGAAAGAGGTAAAGAAGCGAGTGCAGGCAGGTTGGAATGGGTGGAGAAAGGTGTCGGGAGTTCTGTGTGATAGGAAAATATCAGCGAGAATCAAGGGGAAGGTGTACAGGACAGTGGTGAGACCGGCCATGCTGTATGGTTTAGAGACAGTGTCACTGAGGAAGAGACAGGAGTCAGAGCTCGAGGTAGCAGAGCTGCAGATGTTGAGGTTCTCTTTGGGAGTGACAAGATTAGACAGGATTAGGAATGAGTACATCAGAGGGACAGCTCATGTTGGACGTTTGGGGGACAAAGTTAGGGAGGCCAGATTAAGATGGTTTGGACATGTTCAGAGGAGGGACAGTGAGTATATTGGTAGGAGAATGTTGGACATGGGGCTGCCAGGCAGGAGGCAAAGAGGAAGGCCAAAGAGGAGGTATATGGATGTAATAAATGAGGATATGAAGCTAGTGGGTGCAAGTGTTGAGGATGCAGAAGATAGGGATAGGTGGAGAGAGATGATTCGCTGTGGCGACCCCTGAAGGGAAAAGCCGAAAGAAGAAGAAGAAGAGGTCTGCTGTAGGTGCTTTTGAAAAACTCAGCTTCTGACTCTTTGTCTACAGAAAAATAAATATATAAACAAAATAAATAAAAAAAAAACGGGCAAACTTGGAGCTGTGAACCACACACAGGAAATTTGCATAATCTGAGTGGGAGCCCAGAAAATGGATTTAAGCATCTGCACCACCCGAGTCTGAACTTCCTTGTGTAAATTAACTTGTGTAGATCTTGATGGACTTAAAATCTGAAAATGGCCCATAAGGTGAAATCTAGCAGATACAGTACAGTTATGAGAGCAGTGTCTGGCACCCCCCCACAACGTAGAATGTGAAACAGAAACACATATTTACTCATATGGTACATCAGGCTGAGATGATATATTTGTGATTGTGCAGGTGCACGCGCAGTAAATATGTTCTGCTTTCCTGTTTTCTCTCGCTGTAATTCATAACATTTCACTGGGAGGATTTATGTGATGCGCCATTGTAGTGCGCTCTCTGCAGCACAGTTGCCCTTATTGGCTGACTGTAGTCAAAGGGAAAGTGTCAACAGAGATGTGTTTTTCATCACCGGCCCTTTCAGCTTTGTAAAAACACACCCACAACTCTCCCAGCCCGGCTGTAAATTGTTTAGCGCTGTCTTGCCAAAATCTGCTGTTCCATCTATGTGAGGCAAAGTGTGTGAGAGAAAGATCGATCACCCCTCTGGCCCTCTGCAGCGTTTCAGAGTGTGTGTTGGCTGTGATAAGGACCACTGCTGCACAGACACAGAGGCTGTACTTTGCATACCAAAGGTGATTCAAAGCCTTTCCAGACAGAAGAATTTTATATTTGTTTACCATTATTCCACCTGTAATTTTCTCTCCTGCTAATACAGACATTTCTTTGTTCATCTCATTTTGAAAGTTTTGGCTTCTATCGATCAGTTTCTTACAGCTTCTTATAACAAGTGCCAAGTCTGCTTTGCAAAAAGAAAAAAAAAAAAATCAATATGACATAAAAGCCCAGTGTGTGAGCTGCTTAGGCACACAGACAGCTAATAAATAATTTTATTTTGTCATCTAGCAGGTGTTTTTTTTTTTTTTTACCTACAGCAACTTAGACATGAATGCATTATGAAAAGAATACTCATTTAATGTACTCATTTAAAGCTCAAATTACTTTCTTCTTTTCAAGTGGACTCACAGAAATCATCCATGCTTTGTTGGAAAACTCATCAGAAGTGAGTCTGTACTGTAGGTTGCTCAGTACGAGTGTGTGCCTGTGCATTCCTTTTTTTTTCAGTCAGGAAATCAGCTCTGAAAATAGATGTGCATGGGTCATGCATCATCTGTGGGGACCATAAAGTGCTGAGCAGAAGCAGAATGAATGGATCCAACGCAACAGCCCTCCTCCACCTCTTCATCTGCAGCATACCCAAGACACACACACACACACACACCTCTTCACTCACATGTCTCCTCATCTTTACTGCACCTTACTGAAACACTGATCTTTCTGATAACACTTGTGTGCTTCTCTTAATGCTAGCCATGTGCTAGTATCGAACTGTTGACTAAATGTCTAAACAATTCAGGAGATTCGTAGTCAACATCCAATAGGTTGGATTCTACAAGATTTTCAGGAGACACATGCCATATATTTTTTTGGTGATCTGGAAGCCGTTGTGTTTCCAACTGTGACCTGTGAGTGCTCACAGAGATCAGCTAAATGCTGGATTTTCCAAATTATGTAAAGTTCACAATATAGACCCATTAATTTGCACAATTTTCTTAAATTAATGTTCTATGGTCTGTTTTTGTAGGGACATTGACTTTACATTTTCACACGCAGACATGCCGCTAAACAAAAACAAACTGTGTTTTTTTGGGTTTCTTTACATGTACAGTCAGGTGCCTTCATGGGCGGTCTTTGGCAAATAAAAGCTGCTATGGAGTCCAGACCTTCCATGATCAGTCTAGCCATGTGCTAGCATTTACTCTTTTCTATTAGTTTATACACTAAAATTGCTAGCTGTTGAAACTGACAGTTGAGGCCCTGATTTCCTAAAGACTTGTGTGTTGAAAATGTCTAAACTTTCTAAAACTGTGACTGTGGTAAATAACTGTAAGCTGAATTTCCAACAGTGAAGGTATATATATTTTTGTGTATGCAATATAGCATGTGTTGTTTGCCTTATTGAATATGCATTGCGGAGAGATTGTACCTAAAGGTACAAAATGCAGGGCGGTGTTTATGCAAAATCGATTACTTTTGCACCCTACAATGTGATTTATTACTTTGGGATTGGCGATTACAAATACAAATTACTATGGCCATAGGGCAGGTTTTAAATTAAACAGGGTGAGTAAAGAATATATCCTGAATACCTGCTGAGCATTATTTTTTGTGTGTGTGTGTGTGTAGGCATCTGGCTGTGACAGTACAGAGATCCCTGACGAGGTGAAGCTAATTGGCTTTGCCCAGCTCAGTGTTACCTGATGGCATACCTTCTGAGGGAAGAGGAAGAGGATGGGAGGAGGAAGAAGGCTTTGAACAGAGAAACTGAATGCTGAAGGAAATGCAGACTGGGGTTTAGAAGCCATCTCCAGCTTACTCCCGACTCAAGCTCCTCTTTCAGCTCTATCCTCATTTTAATTACCTTCTTTCTGTCAACAACTAAATAACACACACACACACACACACAATCAGCTTCCCTTGCCCTACATTCTGCTCCTGCAGTGTCTTTCCTCAACATTCCACCTCCCTCTTTCCCTCAGCCCTGCTAACTTGATGCTCTCAGGTGGCTACAGCCAGCAATCACAAACAAAAATAATTAGCGTTTATCTCATAACAATTGTGTTACATTTGCTGTCAGCAAAGCTATTATTATTACTATTATTATTTATTTTTTTTATTGGGAAAAAGCTTTCATTTTCCTTACCTTGTTTTGAAAGATGAACTTTTTTGATGCGCACATTAACACTGCGAAACTTGGTGTTAAGTCGGTTAATTTGAGTCCTCCTTTCTTCCAAATGTAAGTTATTTATAAAAAAAATAAGCACATCATTATTCATGATTCAAAAATGAATACTGTTTTAAAAGCAAACTTTTACTGTACTGTATGTACAAAATATTTAATCCACTATAAATGAATGAAACTGTTTCACCCACAGGAAGTAGGAGGCGAGAACCGAATGCTGCCATGTGCAAATGTACTTGCTTATTTTTCAGGACAGTGTTGACGCTTAACTGCTAGAGGTGCCTTGTTCATTAATCCGTGCCTAAGAACACAGGTAACAAACCGAAGCTGTTGAAAGCATAGACTGCTTTATGTTGATCAACCGAGCAGAATTGCTTTACAGCTGATAGCTCCATTTAAAAGTATTTTCACTGGCAAATGGCTTATGTTGAAATGACATAGCTTTAATGCACTTTGATTTTGGATTGTGCAATGTACACGCGCTTCTCCCCGGAAAAAAACCCCCTGATTTAACCTCTAAAGCTTTGTTGTAAAACAGGAAGATCATTAAAACTGTAATGCACACCTGAACTGTGATATAATGGGGGGGGGAGCCAGCTGCTGAGTAAAGAAGTAAAAAAAGAAGCAGCCCTGATATCCCACTGCATTAGCCAGCATGCATCTGTCTGATTTTTATAACAGAAGAAGGTTCATAACCAAACAATGACTACTGTCTGAGAGATTAGTCATGATTCCAAAACCAAGTACAGCAATTCCAGATTACTCCATTTTCAACTGTACTTGAAAACATATGCTTAATATTACAATAAATATTATTTTATGAAATTGTGTTGCTTTAGCATCTCTGCATTCTATTTAACATCATCTGTTTCAGCAAACTAGCAAAGCACAAAGGGATGATTCTTAACAGACTAGACGGCCAGGTGCTAGAATTCAATATTACGGTCATCCTTTTTAAAGACGGTTATCGATTTCCACTTAATTGAACATAATTCATCAAGCAAATCAGTTATTAGATTATTATAAAGTCAAATTAAATTATACTCACCCACTCGTCACCACAGCTTTGTAGAGGCTCTTCTGGACTCCGAGGCCAGCCGGGCTGTTTAGTAAATTTATATCCAGTGATCATCGGCGAGTATATCACCACAAACGCCCGGCTCCCACATTCTATATGGCGCAATGATTGAGCTGGCTCATATATTTCATGTGTAAATGAGTCTAATTTTGTAAAATCAATAATGTTTTAATATTATAGCATTATCTTATACCACAATCCCATAAAAACAGCCATTCCTGGCCTGAAAGTGCCACTTTTCAGCCACATGCTGAAAATCACAAAGATTGAGTCAATTTGTTACTGGCAGTAAGAGTTTGGTGACGGGTGTACTTATGATCACTAGGCTTCCAGCCAAACGACATTGTTTGCCAGGGTTAGAGGCAGGCGAGTCCTTCAGGGTGGTGAGTTTGGGGAATTGTGAATTGGAGAAGTTGGCTACAAATTGATGGTCTGCTTTTGCTCTTTGGAGCAGTTTATCATGCCATTGAATTTCACCTTCCTCACATGTTTAATATGGAAATTATTCTACACTAGGTGCTTGGCAGACACCTGCAGACCTGCTGCAATTTTCTCTGTAGCTGGAAGCCAGAAGACATTTATGATCGCATAATCAGAAGATAAAGACTACTCGGAGGAAATGCACACGTGGTAATGATAATGAAACCTCTAAATCAGTGCTCTTAAAATGCACTCTGCTTAAGGCAAGGAAAGATGTCATACTCAGAAACGACATAAATGACAGTTTGCCGTCTAAACCAAGGGCTGTTTTTGGAAAGGATCTTGAGAATTGAAAAAGGGGGGCGTATTAATCTTAAAATGATTACTCTAACATTTTTATCTGTTCACCAAGCATTTTAGCACTAAAAGAAGGTCTCAAGGCTGTGAAACCACACTACAGGGCTCCTAAGCCCTAAGTGCGACTGAATCACAAATGATCCTAAATGGCTGCAGATGATTAACAGCACAATCCATTTGTTTTATATAACATCTATGAGATCATGCTTTAAAATAAGTATTGTGCTACTTGTTTAAGTATTTCAGTGATGCAGTAAAGGGCAGACAGCTCTATAATGTAATGCAGTACTGCTGGACATCACGTTTACACAACTCTACTTCACTACATGGCTGTATGTACAACTACAGGAATGCTGCAAAGGTAAACTACAAACATTCACAAGTTATATTTTATACCAGATATTCAATCCTTTCTTTAACATGTAATTAACAAAAAAATCATTGCTAGGGATATCACTTTTAATACGTAAATAGTGACCGTGATTGGCTGATTGTTCTTAATAGGAAACGTATTTAAAAAAACCCATTGCAATATTTTATATGACTTTAAGAGGGGAAAAAAGTAATGTTGCTTTCATACCACATGGAAATCTCTACTGTATACCGACATGCCAAGTAGGATTTTTTGTTTACATTCTGCACAATGTTTACAACCTGCAAAAACAGACAGGTAATTTGTCAAAAATATATGGATATGGACAATATGGATGATTGCGCGATTATATGTATGAAATCAGAAAAACTTTTTTTTTTCCATTCACGTCATCTCCAGTAATCACTTTAGGGTGTGGTGGGTCCGAAGCATATACGTGCACATTGTTGATACAGGAATATACCCTAGAGGTGACACCAGTCCATCACAGAACCCTGTGCACACATTCACCAACCTATATACACCGATCAGGCATAATATTATGAGCAGTCACAGGTGAAGTGAATAACACTGATTATCTCCTCATCATGGCACCTGTTAGTGGGTGGGATATATTAGGCAGCAAGTGAACATTTTGTCCTCAAAGTTGATGTGATAGAAACAGGAGAAATGGGCAAGTGTAAGGATTTGAGCGAGTTTGACAAAGGGCCAAATTTTGATGGCTAGACGACTGGATCAGAGCATCTCCAAAACTGCAGCTGTGGGGTGTTCCCGGTCTGCAGTGGTCAGTATCTATCAAAAGTATCCTTTAAGTCCTGTAAGTTGCAAGGTGGGGCCCAGGGAGAAAGTTAACTTACATCAAAAGTGGTCCAAGGAAGGAACAGTGGTGAACCGGGGACAGGGTCATGGGTGGCCAAGGCTCACTGATGTACACGTGGAGTGAAGGCTGGCCTGTGTGATCTGATCCAATTTGTGTTGCTCAAATTGCTCAAGAAGTTAATACTGGTTCTGATAGAAAGGTGTCAGAGTACACAGTACATCACAGTTTGTTGCGTATGGGGCTGCATAGCCACAGACTAGTCAGGGCTGTTTTGGCAGCAAAAGGGGGACCAACACAAAATTAGGCAGTTGGTCATAATGTTATGCCTGATTGGTGTACAACTACCTAATTTTAGCATAAATGGTTCACCTGCCCATCTGGTTGAGAAGTGGTAGGAGTTCTCCACAGACCGTAACCCAAGCTAAGGATCGATCCCTGGATGCTAGATGTGTATGACATTGTGTTCAGGTCACGACTTCATTAGCTAATCATGGTCAATATTCATTCAGGAAACAGGCCCTCTGCTACAGTAATGAAATCTAACCCAACCCTCCATCTTAGTTTAGGAAATCTGCACTAAGCGTTCCTTTCAGCAGTTTCATTAATAGGGTTTAAGAAGAAACTCTTAGAATCTTTTAGCACTGCTTATGAGAACTCAGTGGTAAGATTCTCTGTCAGTACAGCCCCAGAAGCCATAAGAGTGCATTAATATACAGTAAACAGGGAAAGAGATTTACAAGCAAAGTGTAAGTGGGATCATAAATCTTACATGCAAATGAATCAGAATAATGAAAGAGAAAAATATGTTTGCATTTTTTATGTTAAAAAAAATCCACAGTATAATACAACAATACAACAACCTCCCACGGGGACAGGTTTCCCAGTATTTATGCTTTTCACAATTAAATGTCACAAATTGTTCAATATAATAGTTGAATAAAAAAATAAACACAGGAAAATTAAATTTTGACCCCCACAATTAAGTTTTAGAAAATATAAAGTTTCCACTGTCCAGTCATTCCCAGTAAAGTTCTTCTTATAGATGAATATGTAACATATACATGATAAACATTCCTCCAAGGAACGTCTTTACAGTGCCTTTTACCAAATACAGTAAATGCGCTTTATTGGATACTTAGTACTAAGTGGTAAGTAATCAATATATAATATGCATATGCAGCAATAATACAAAGATGAGCCAGCTGGATCTGAAGTAAGGATAGTAGATAAGCATTGACTACTGAAATAAATAAAATCTTGTTATAACTGTTATTATAAATAATGAGTTATACATCTTTACATTTTTTACCTAGAAAAGAATCATTTTCCTTTAAACACACCAACATGTAAACAAACAGAACTCAGGCGTTTCCACGTGAAACAAAAACATCTGTTAGAATATATATATATTTTTAAACATTATTAGTTTTAACACTCGTCATTAGTGCTGATTACATCAACACTTTAATCACATCCAACAAAACAATGTGCAGTGGCAGGAACTAACATCAAGGACATTCATGTTTGGTTTTATCTAACTCAGAGTGCACCTTTGTTGAGCTGATGAGCTGAATTACTACAGTGCAGAAGATTGTTTATGCATGAATTAGCCTTTAAGGTACTCAAATAAAGCACGACGCACCCTCTGCTGATGCATTTCGACTGGCACAGCAAGAACACTCACGCTGTCAATATATTTATCAGTGTACTTCACATTTGCACATCAACAGTAGCATATTCTTCACTCTTGGATGATCTTGATCTGACCTTCACCGAGCGGCTCTTCTTAGGGTGTTTGGGGTTAAGGAGAACTTTTTATAGGTTCTTTTAATGTATAAAAAATTGAAGCAGATAGAGTATTCAGATAGAGTATTCCCTCAGGAGTTACTAACATTTGAGGTGTTTCTTGCTGGACATGTCGTTCCAGATGCGGTGAATCTCTTCAGGAGAGATTTGGTGCACTGTGATGACTCGACGGTACCTGCAGAGGCTGTAAGCCATTTTCCAGTGATTGAAGCCACTGTTCTGATACGGGTGAATGCCGAGCTTCCGTAAGCAAACGCCTACGTAAACGTCCTCCAGATGAAGCAGACGGGTGTGAAGAGAAGTCTTATAGATCAGCTCGGCCACGTCCGCTGAGAAGACGTAGCCCGTGCCGGAGCAGAACGGTGGGTACTTGCTTTCTGGGTACAGGTCTCTGGGCATGTACCACTTACTGCGCATATCCCGAATAGGTGAGCCATTTATGACGTAGCCGGTGAAATACCTCCGTCTGGGCTTGGTGTCCGGTTTTAGCAACTTGTATACTAGGTTGTCCATGTTGACGAAAATGTCACTGTCCGTCTTCATCACGTACTTGGCCTGGTTGCAGAAGGTGGCCACCCAGCGCATTCCCATCAGGGTCTTTAGAGTCAGGTTATGGTAGGAATCCACAAAGTCCTCCACTACGATGTCATGGAAAATCTGACTCTCTTGCTCCACCATCTGATTCAGCATGCCGTCTGTGCTGCGGCCAAGGAGGAAGAGCGTGATGATGCGAAGGTCGCTGAACGTGCTCTCGTCGCCCCATGTTTCACGAATCGCTTGTCGAGCATCAAACTCCTTGTGTGTTGTGCTAATGAGGATCACCAGGAACGGCACGTTGGTCTCACATTTCTTGGGCTCGTTAATGATGAAATCAAAGGCGTGGGGGTTTAGCGGGCGGGTTCGGATGTTATTAAATGTGGTGTTGGCGGTTCTTTGTGGTTTAACGGTTTTGCGAGCGGGCACAGACAGCTGCCCAACTAATGACGTTGTGGGTCTGGATATGCTGAGATACCACAGGGCACTTGCCCAGCAAACAACCGTCAGCACATAGAGACATGAGACTTTTGAAGGCATTATGGAGCGTTTTATGTGTGTTTAGGTTGCTGAACATCAAGTAGCATCCGAGCCATTAGTAATGGAGCTTCAGGCAAAACAGCGCAAGGCTGCACCCTGTGTGCCGCTTGATATTAATTGTCATTTACTAATGGCTTTCGGAGTAAAATGTGGAGCTACTCTCTCTTCATGCAGCAATTGCACAAAGTTGTCATAGGGCTCTGAATTTTCCTTCCAAGAATCCTCCACATGTTCCATCGGAAAGCTGGAAAACACAAATATACACACGCTTTAAATCTTTTCCTACCCAGGAAAACAATTTCGTCTAATAATGTCAGTCAAACATCAGTTTGTTCTTACTGAATCAGCTCATTACAACTCATAGAAATATAATAAACCAGCGTAGGAGCTGGAACCGAAACGAGAAGTGAACAGAAACACCACAGATAAGATGGTCAGGTTTCAAGTCTAGTCACAGATACACCAAGCACACAGACTCTAGAGAAAGGAGAGATTGCACATGGAGATGGAGAGTGCACATAGTGTTGCTATGCAGTACAGATTTGTCTCTACACACAATATCAGCTTTTCTTTAAATACACACCACATTAAGGGCTCAATTTTTGTGCTGACACACGTAATTTCCTGCTTAATTATGCTGAGGTGTTGCTATTTTAGCTATTTTCGTATCGACTTCACTCGGATACTAAAGTCCAACAGCGCTCACAATTATTTTATCCGTGAACAAGCGAGACGGGTGCGGCTACTAAACGCCAGCTGTCGAAGCCGCACACAACCTTCTACGTTAACCAGCATTTAAAACTGCACCAGATGTGAGACGTGCTAGAAAAACATACACTCATTTATCCTGCTGTGTTTATACTGCAACCAAATTCAACAGAACATCACCGTATTAAAAGCAACTATTTATTTATATAATGAACAATATCCATGCTGTTGAGTTCCCAAAGAGGTTATGAGTTCATATGAGTTCATACTTTTACAGATTGTTGTATGTTCTCTCCTTTGGATATTCTGCTCTCAAAAACTGATAGAAAAGCACTGAGCTGCTACACCTAATGCGAACAACTCCTACAGAATTAAACCTGTAGCATGTTTCAAAGTGGAATTTGTTTACACTGTTGAAGCTGCTGTGAAGCTTCATGTGATGTATGAAGAATTTCCTTCAGGAATAATTAAGTTCTATCTTATCTTATCTCATGTACAGCAAAATCTCAGGCTTTAATTCCTCATTGGTTCGTTATACAAGACACGATAGTGATCGTGTTTCACGTGAGAATTCAGCTTTCCGTCTCTTCAAACAAGTGTTTACGTGTAATCAGACATAATTAGTACCTATGTGCAGGGATCCATGAACATTTGGTATTTATGTTGTTTTGGAAACTATTACAGTAAATATAACTCATATGATGTTTTAATTGCAGACCATATTAAACACATGAATTTTTCATTTTATAGTGTTTATGGCAGGAAGCCATGCCTCAGGGAAAGGCACTCTGTGTGTGCACGGCTTGTAAACCCTCCATCATTCTGTCTAAATCCATCATTAACATTCTGCATGCTTTCTCTTTTTGTACCCTTCAATCTCTGCATTAAACTCATGTCTGGATATTTAACTAGTTTTTTCCCCCAGAAGCAAAAAAATGAAATTTCCTTCAGTTTTGGGGTTCACATGTCTAGCACTGAGTTTCTCTGGCTTGTCACACTCCACAGTGATTAACAGCTAATATAAAAAGGTGACATTCAGGGTTTTAATAATTTCTATTGTTTCATTAATATTTTTTTGGTTTGTTTTAACCTAGCCTAAAAGTCTGTGTTAACATCTCCTAATGTCAGTGCAGCAAGTGTGTACAGAGTTTTAACATCGTAAAAGCTTGAGTTGTGTTGTCTGTACCAGCATTATTGTGGGGAGGTGTGAATTGCTCGCCCAGCAGGAGGCCCTAACTCCACCCCTCTCTCATCACACTGCTCAGCAGCAGCTAAACACAGAGTCACGATACTTTGCACACTGGATGTCAACAGTGTTCTGACTCATTTTCTATCAGACTCACTGAAATAATACAATTCATTTATTTATACCGAGTAAAAATGTCTAATAAGTCAAGTTCATGTGCAATTTCATCTGCATATTTTAAATAATTATCAATTTTCGACCAAGAAAAAAAAAGAAAGCAGGAAATCATAAATCAGTGTGTTATTTAATGGTACACTATATTTCCAAAAGTTTTGGGACACCCCCCAATTCATTGAATACAGGGGTTGTTTTTCAGGGGTTGAGTTTGGCCCCTTAGTTCCAGTGAAAGGAACTCTTAATACTTCAACATACCAAGACACTTTGGACAATTTCAAGCTCCCAACTCTGTGTGAACAGTTTGGGGATGACCCCTTCCTGTTCCAACATGACTGCACACCAGTGCACAAAGCAAGGTCCATAAAGACATGGATGAGTGAGTTTGGTGTGGAGGAATGTGACTGGCCTGCACAGAGTCCTGACCTCAACCCGATAGAACACCTTTCAGATGAATTAGAGCGGAGACTGTGAGCCAGACCTTCTCATCCAACATCAGTGCCTGACCTCACAAATGCCATTCTAGAGGAATAAACACACTCCTAAACCTTGTGGAAAGCCTTCCCAGAAGAGGTGAATCCTGTTATAGCTGCAAAGGGCGGGCCAACTCCATGTTACATTCATGTGCATGGAAATGCAGACGTCCCAAAACTTTTGGCAATATAGTGTATGTGATGTACATGAATTAGTTCATCGGCATTATTCTGAGGCAGCGCAACCCACAGCAAGGACAAAGTACTTATATAAAGCTGCTGCTGCTGCTGCTGTGTGTATGGGATATTTCATTTCTAAATATGTGGATTATGAGGGCTGCATTGACTTACCATTTATTAGTCTCTCAGTGGGTGAATAAATGGCACCTGCAATTAAAGAATAAAAAAAACACACAACAATGACCATCAATACTGTCATTTGGACTAATATGTAAAAACATTTTAAGTAAGTGTAAACACTAATCAAACTAAAACAAAGTTTCTGTTGATTTTCAGAAATTTACAGTCACAAGGCAGCACTGAAGCAGTGAAATGAAAAATTGCTCTCTAGCACTAAGCAAATATTTTATTCTGTCCTTTGTGAAAGTCAGCCCTTATCGCTCTGTGCTTTCACTTTGCCAGCATCTTCTGTTTTGCTTCATTGGTTCAGTTTCAAATGCTTTCCATCTCAGAGCTTGCACTGTATTTGCCGTAAAACAAAGGATGGTTTATGAAAGAGAAATAAGTCACTGTAGTCTGTCTACTTCAAACAGTGCAGAACACTGACGCTGGGGTTGTGTTGGTTAAGAATGAAATGCTATCAGACTTGATGCTCAATAGAACTGAGGAAATTGGGTTGGTACACGCACGGTTGACTTGGTAAGTATGAGCTGAAATATGAGTAAACAAAGTGTTTATTTACAGCAATACAAAAGTTTGACTCTCCTCCCGACAGTCAAACATCTTCATAACACTGCCCATGGTTGTCTGCAGGACTGGGACTAGATTACACCACAACACGGGTATTTCATAACCAACACGTTTCAGTGATGTTTAATCAAACTTCGATCATCTCTTTGTCTCCACTGTTTTCTCGTACAAAGCCTACTGGAAGAATAAATGCTGGTCTGTCACTTCTATTCAGACACTCTTATAAAAGCAGGAGAAAGTAATGAGTATCTGGAGCTTTATAGAGCATCACACATTGATTTCAGAGTCTAAAATACTCTGCACTGGATAAGAAAAGCTTTTTACATGATTAGTTTTGACATATAAACCTCATGTTTATTATGTTATCTTTCCAAGACAGATGCTGAGCGAAAATTAAATTTACAATTTATAAAAATTTTTTAATATCTTCTGTGGGAAGGATGTAAATTGCTGTTAAAGTGTAAAGACAGTGTGCCCGTATATGTGTGTGTGTGTAGTAGTAGTAGTTAGAGACGAGGGTGTTATAAAGAAGGCAAAGTGATAAAACTGTCTGTCACATTCGCAAAGCCAAGGCACGGCAGGAGGGCAGCCGCTTGAGTCCAACACATTATCTTTAAAGCAAAGATTTAGATCCATTGGATCTGATCACCCACTGGACAGTCTGTATGATTAAAGAGAAGACTCAGTGCCACAAGCGCACACACACAGGGAGATAACAGCAGAAGGGCTGCAGATGTTTCTCAATCAGCCTGTTTATCAGAGAGACAGGAAGAAAGTTCTGTCAGTAAAAAGAGATAAAGTATTCTGACGAGTTACAAAAACAATCAGTGCTGAAACAAGATAGTCGCTGTCCATCTCTCAAAAGCACAATGGATTTTGTTTCCGATCTGATCAGATTTAGAGACATGTTTATGAAACGCAGTTGGGTTAAAAGCATGGATTCAGCTGTTGACTGTTTGGCTGCAAGTGTACGACGTTCAGGACCGTGTTTATTCTCGCACTCCATGAGTAATGAAATGCCTGATCTCTGACCTGCAATCTCCAGATTCTCACTTTTTTCATTACCTACAGTATGTAATTACCAGTGGACAAATTTCATATCCCATTATGTCTACTTTCCTGCTCTTGTAATTGAACACATTTATCAGCTCAGTCCTCTCTTTGAGAACTTCATTAAAGTGCTTTACACTTAGATTTATGGAATAAAAAAATGTAGATGCATATAAATGAAGTGTTGAAAAACTACACTTTCACCAAACTGTAATAGAAATGGATGACATGGTCCCACAGCAGCTCGCTCACAGCTCCAGGGTTTGCATGGAGCTCCTGTGTTCTTGGGTTTCCTCCCATGCCCAAAAGTATGGACTGGCTCTGTGTGTGTGTGTGTGTGTGTAAGCATGATGTCCTTCAATGACCCATCCAGAGTGTATTCCCTTCCAGCTCCCAGTGTTCCCAGGATACGCTCCAGATCCAGGATAAAGCACTTACTGAAGATGAATGAATGATTTAGTGCACTGAGACCTTTTGTAATATAAAAGCTTGAGGAAATGATAAAACAGAGGGCACACACACAGACAAAAATGTCTGTCCTACTGCCCTTGTAAAGACCATCCTTTAACATAATTATTAATGCAGAGAATTAATGCTATACGTAGATCTTAAATTAACCCTAACCTTATATTCGTACCCTCAGGAAACGTTTTTTTTTTGTTCCTAAAAAAATATCTGAAAAAAGAAAACAAAAAAAAAAGCAGCCCAATATCTCCACAAAGTCAAAATTATCAGATATTCCTATCCATCTGGGGACAGCGAGTTACCAGCAAGATATACATTCATTCTCTCTCTCTCTCTCTCTCTCTCTCTCTCAGACACAGAGCAAGGTTCCAAAAATCATTAACCTTCAAAATGCATCCATCATAGTTTGTAGTACCATATGATAAATAATGGATCAAAATATTATGAAATAAATTCTCAGATGCAGGATGGACTCATTTGTGTGACTGACAGCACAGCAGGAATTGTTGAGTGCCTGAGCACCTGTGCTGTAACACTGCCCTGTCTGCCCCGTCATCTTCTCTCCTATTCTGACGCTCTCACACAGTAATTGCAGCATGTCACAGAGGCAGCACACCTCAGTGCATGCACACACACACACACACACACACACACAAACACACCACCTGCCAAACACATCCTTACTGCTATTCAAATTTGATTAACGTAAGTGGCTGTAAAATACTGCTCTCCAATGTCTGCTCCTCATCCAACCTCAGATTAAATGCTTAGAAACAGCAAGCCATCAAGTTTCAGCTGTACAGTTATAAACTGAAGAGAGTGTACAGGAACAGATGACCAGAATTAATATCAAACATACAGAGATTATTAAAAAACAAAATGAATAGAAAAAACAAAACACTGGGTGTGGGGTGGATGTGCTCACTTCCTCACTCACCCACTCCCTCAGCCTCTCCCTCACCCATTCACTCCCTCCCTTACTCACTCACCCCTTCCCTCACCCCCCTCCCTCCCTCACTCACCCACTCCCTCACCCATTCACCCCCTCCCTCACTCACTCCCTCACCCACTCCCTCATCCAATCACTCCATTTCCCTTGCTCACTCCCCCTTTAACTCACCCCCCTCCCTCCCTCCCCTCCTCCCTCCCCTCACTCCCCCCCACCCCCTCCCTCCCCCTTCACCCCCTCCCTCACTCACTCCCTCACCCACTCCCTCATCCAATCACTCCATTACTCACTTGCTCACTCCCTCATCTATTAACTCACTCACCTACTCCCTCACTCACCCATTCACTCCCTCCCTCACTCACCCCCTCCCTCACTCACTCCCTCACCCACTCCCTCATCCAATCACTCCATTACTCACTTGCTCACTCCCTCATCTATTAACTCACTCACCTACTCCCTCACTCACCTATTCACTCCCTCCCTTCCCCCTCACTCACCCCCTTTCCCCCCTCCACTCATCCCCTCCCTCATCCATTCACTCCCTCCCTTACTCACTCACCCCCTCCCTCACTCACCCCCTCCCTCATCCATTCACTCCCTCCCTTACTCACTCACCCCCTCCCTTACCTCATTCCCCTCCCTCCCTCACCCATTCACTCCCTCCCTTATTCACTCACCCCCTCCCTCACTCAATATAGAGCAGTGAATCCACCCACTGGCATGTATTTTGGAGATGGGATGGAACCACAAAACCAGAAAGAATCCAATGGGACTTTTTTTTTTTTTTTTATTTTAATTCATGGGTTGATTGAGTGGCTTACAGCCTTCATACCAAACATCTTGATCTCTTTACAGCAACACTATATGTATAACATCATATACAGGTGCATCTCAATAAATTAGAATGTCGTGGAAAAGTTTTGTTTTAAGTTAAAAATTTATTTCAGTAATTCAACTCAAATTGTGAAACTCGTGTATTAAATAAATTCAATGCACACAGACTGAAGTAGTTTAAGTCTTTGGTTCTTTTAATTGTGATGATTTTGGCTCACATTTAACAAAAACCCACCAATTCACTATCTCAACAAATTAGAATACTTCATAAGACCAATAAAAAAAAAAACATTTTTAGTGAATTGTTGGCCTTCTGGAAAGTATGTTCATTTACTGTACATGTACTCAATACTTGGTAGGGGCTCCTTTTGCTTTAATTACTGCCTCAATTCGGTGTGGCATGGAGGTGATCAGTTTGGTGAGGTGGTATGGAAGCCCAGGTTTCTTTCACAGTGGCCTTCAGCTCATCTGCATTTTTTGGTCTCTTGTTTCTCATTTTCCTCTTGACAATATCCCATAGATTCTCATGGGGTTCAGGTCTGGTGAGTTTGCTGGACAGTCAAGCACACCAACACCATGGTCATTTTAACCAACTTTTGGTGCTTTTGGCAGTGTGGGCAGGTGCCAAATCCTGCTGGAAAATGAAATCAGCATCTTCAAAAAGCTGGTCAGCAGAAGGAAGCATGAAGTAAATTTTGGAGTACTTCAGAATCAGAATCAGAATCATACTTGGCAATAAAGCTCTTCTGATTCTGATTCTGATTCTGAAGTACTCCAAAATTTCTTGGTAAACGGGTGCAGTGACTTTGGTTTTCAAAAAACACAATGGACCAACACCAGCAGATGACATTGCACCCCAAATCATCACAGACTGTGAAAACTTAACACTGGACTTCAAGCAACTTGGGCTATGAGCTTCTCCACCCTTCCTCCAGACTCTAGGACCTTGGTTTCCAAATGAAATACAAAACTTGCTCTCATCTGAAAAGAGGACATTGGACCACTGGGCAACAGTCCAGTTCTTCTTCTCCTTAGCCCAGGTAAGACGCCTCTGACGTTGTCTGTGGTTCAGGAGTGGCTTAACAAGAGGAATACGACAACTGTAGCCAAATTCCTTGACACGTCTGTGTGTGGTGGCACTTGATGCCTTGACCCCAGCCTCAGTCCATTCCTTGTGAAGTTCACTCAAATTCTTGAATGGATTTTGTTGACAATCCTCATAAGGCTGCGGTTCTCTCGGTTGGTTGTGCATCTTTTTCTTCCCCACTTTTTCCTTCCACTCAACTTTCTGTTAACATGCTTGGATACAGCACTCTGTGAACAGCCAGCTTCTTTGGCAATGAATGTTTGTGGCTTACCCTCCTTGTCAAGGGTGTCAATGATTGTCTTCTGGACAACTGTCAGGTCAGCAGTCTTCCCCATGATTGTGTAGCCTAGTGAACCAAACTGAGAGACCATTTTGAAGGCTCAGGAAACCTTTGCAGGTGTGTTGAGTTGTTTAGCTGATTGGCATGTCACCATATTCTAATTTGTTGAGATTGGTGGGTGAATTGGTGGGTTTTTGTTAAGTGTGAGCCAAAATCATCACAATTAAAAGAACCAAAGACTTAAACTACTTCAGTCTGTGTGCACTGAATTTACTTAATACACGATTTTCACAATTTGAGTTGAATTACTGAAATAAATGAACTTTTCCACGACATTCTAATTTATTGAGATGCACCTGTATGTCTCCATACTCATGCTGTATGTTTCTAGATTTGCACCAAGTCCCGTTTTAACTGTACATCAAAATCCATTTGTTTTCTTATTATTCTATTCCATTTTTTTATTTGACCATTTCTATAACACGGCCAGCCATAAAAAGTATTTCACTGCATGTCGGTTGTGTATGTCAAATAAAATGTGAATTTGATTGTAGCAATATCTTTGACACTGACATAGTAGTTTCTAACAGCAGGATATTATCTCCAAATTCTACTTTCCTCAGAAATGCCTTATAAAACAACACTGATTAGCTAGTTATCTTTCAATCTTTCTAACTGCAGAACTGTATTAGTTATTTATGTATATTGGATACATATGTACATTACTATTCTGACTTACTCCATGGATAAAAGAATGAAAGCTCATTCATCAGTTTCAACATGTACTACATTCATTTATCTGAGAGCTTCCTCGTTCATATATAGAACACAGACAACAGACCTGTGGGATCAGCTCCTCATGGCGTTAAATATAAATATAATATAAATATAAAATCACTGCTTCTCAGCTGAGTTACAGTATTTTTAAGAAAGATACTGAGCTGCACAGCAAAATCCAGTCTGTCTATATAGGCTTGCTCTTTCCTTCTGTTGTTAAAAGCACTGCATGAGTTTGTAGAAAGCTGTTTTTCATGCTGCTGTTTTGTATATAGATGTTTTCACTCACCATCTTCAACAAGTTTTTCAATCATCACGCCACAACATTTACAGCGTCTAGCAGATGCTCATTTCCAGAGCGACTTATAGACATGCTTTATGCGCCCTATCAAAAACCAATCCTTATTCTAGTGCAAACAGGTCACGGTCTGAGAATAATATCAAGCTAAATCCTATAGAACAAAAAGAAAAACACAAGTCAAGAGATTAGGGAGAAACAAAGACACGCACACACAGAAATGATTTAACGACTCTAGTCAGGACAGCAGAGGAAAGTGAAAGCGTCTTCTGATTAACAGCAGGAACTAAAGGTAAAAATCACACTTGAATAAATAAATTTAAAACACAAAGATTTCACACACTGTTTTGATCAGAAATGTGTCATGGAAAAATCAAAACACAACATGGAAGCTGTGTACTGAGCTTGAGGTAAGAGGTGCTATAGTCATCTGAGGGCAGTGGCTAGTTTCCTTCCCATTGACTTTCATGGCAGAGCAGCTGCAAGTCTGGTGTAGAGCTGGTCCATCCATACAGACAGAAATAATCCATCTCTGTACTCTGATCAAACAGCAATTGGAAAATGGATGGCAAGAAACAGTGCGTTCTGTTTATTTCTGACAAGAAAACTGTTGAGAAGAAATGGAAACAGTTTCGGAGGCAAGGAAAGATGGAAGTGTGTGTGTAGTGGCTACGGCTATCGGCCTGCTCCGGAAATGCTTGGGTGGCTGTGTGATTACAGGATGTTACTACCCAGTATAAATTTCGTGATTCAGTAAATGTTAGTGGAAATGATTAAAAGTTTTAACACTTGGCTTTTGCTGAGCTTTAGAAGCATAGTAATATAAGAAGGCATGAACAACAAAAATGATCAACAGGAATGTGTGAAAGATTTGGACAGGAATTTTTCTCTGAAAGAATAATGTTAGTCATCTCTTTTTTGGCTAACAGAAGAATTAGATTAAACAATCTAAAATGTGGGAACGAGTTTGAATTTTTTGTTGTGTAACAAAGACTAATTATTTGTTAGTTTTTTTCCGAATAAAAAAATAAAATTATTCCCTATTTGTAATTCTTTGTAAGACTGTAGGAAACAGCGATTTTGTGTCATAATCCTTTTTCTTACTCTTTATATTCTACACTGCACAGATTGTTGATATATGAAGGGTTTGTCTGTTTTTTTTGTTCTTGGTTACTGTTTTAAATTTTTGCAAAATCATAATAAAAATAATTTTCCCCCCCCCCAAAAAAAGATTTGTACAGGAGTTGTCAATATGTGTATGTGTAGATATGTAGGATATGTTTCATCCCCTTCACACATGCTTCAAGGTTATAATGCACGCAACGTGTAAAGGCACCAAATTTTTAAATAAGCCACATTTCATATGTCTAACAGGTTATTGGGTAAAAGATTGATCTGTAAGGCAGAAATGAAGACTAAGTGGCTGTGCACTAAGGGGCAATTTGCTATACATCTTGGAGCTGGACCCCCATTTTGCCATCATGCACTGTGAAAAATATGACCAGGCTACCTCAAATAAAAGCCACGAATCAACAGCGGTTGCTGTATCAATCTCGGCAGTATGATATTGCTTGGAATTGAAATCTAAGTGGGATATATCAATTGGCAGGTTTATGCATTGCAGAGCAGAGATACTCCATTACACCCATCCATCTCCTCAGCAGAGCGAGCTGCCAGGGGGCCATGCTGTGTTACTCTGCCTGCCAGCTCCAGCCAGCACAGAAGCACACAACCGAATGAAACGTATGGAGAGGATCATTTATAAGCTCCGCTACAGCAGAATGAATATGTAAAGTTGATGGCAGGTAAAGAGGTCATGTAGGAGTATTAGTTTCCTATGTGGCTTTATCTAATAGATTCAATACTGTAATAAGTATATGAGAGATTTCATAGTGCAAAAAACGACCATAATCTGCGAAATCGAATTCTAGTAAATCTAGAATTTTATTCATTAACTAGAATTTTCATTCTTGACCTGTCTGCTTTAATGATGGTTTCATTTCTAAGCTTCGGATGTGGTCAGGAAATACACTACAGCAGAAATCATTTAAATGGGACTTTTAGTGCTAAAGGCATTCAGTCCTGTTCCTCTTTGGCATGCATGAGGTGCCGCCTAGGCCAGCCATGTCTATTCATGAAAGAAGACACAAAGCAATCTATTGAACAATTTCAAGCAGCTCAAATCATCAAGCAAAACAACCAGAAGATAAAAATTACATAGTGATTCATGTAAGGATTAAAAAGAAATTATAGTGGGGCAGCATTACAAAAACAATCACAGCAGAAACAAATCTTGTTTTTTTTTTTTCCAACTTACTACTGCAGTAGCCCCCCCCCTTTTTACACACACAAATCTAAAGCTTTTCAGTGTTCACATCCATATATTACTCCTTAAGCAGAGCTCTAAAATTGTAAACCTAAATAAATTCATAAAATGTGGATTTTACAGACCTAAATCAAAAGAATGATATAAAATAAACCCACTATTATGCACTGAAGCCCTCCATGTGTAATAAAACCCTGAGCTATTAATGATTTATTTTCACAGATTAGATTAGAGCTCCAGAAAATAATTGAAGAAATAACAACATAGATGCTAACAGAAAAGGGAATAAGAGTGTATCCTAGTTAGTAATTGAAGTCAGTTTATCCCTGTGACATTGTCAGATCATTTTCTCCTTGCAGCTGCTTCCTGTTTCACTGTGAACAGTCCAGCTTTGTCCAATTAATGATGCATAAAGGTATTCATGAAGGTTACGTTTCTCTTGCCTGTCCCTTTCTAATTAAAACCAGACTCGATAAGTCTTCTCGGCATGATGCGACTGTGTTGTCGAGCGATAAGACATAATTGAATGATTGCCGCTACAAAATTTGCTAACCGCCACTTTTCGGAAATGACAGGGAACGGAAAGGCAGTCAGTAAAGAAGCTGGCTGAGCTCAGCATGACGTTCTGTTTCTTAATGTTTCTTCTTTCCATAATGAGCATTTAAGGAAGGACACAAAGCTCAGACCTGCCTTCACTGTTGCTTCAGATGTACAGATGAAATCAAAGGAAAAAGAGAAAGAAAAACACAACTGGGAGAAAGAGAGAATCTGGCCTTCACTCCTCCCTGGGCAGTCATTATTACTAATAGCTAGCGTTAGCCTTCCGAGATCTCCAGTACATGCTTAGCTGTCTGAACCAGGAGGAAACTGCAGTTCATCTCAAAGTCGTAAAGTCGATCTGTGCCCAGTAAAATTCCTGATGACACAGGCTGTTTTTTTTTCCCTTTTGCGGCTACCTCGGCCTCTCCCTGCAGGGACACAGCATGTGGGAGATGTATTGTTGCTGGCAGCAGTAATGATCTGAAGAGGGCAGAAAGCCGGGCATGACGGAAAGCAGGGAGAAAAGTTTCTAGTGCCGAGTGTGAACAAAGCAAACAGCACAAGGGAGTTTGTTTCCACAGTCACTTCGGTTAAAGCCTGGATATGATCTATTCCAATACAAAATATACAAATCAGTTTCTTTGTGTGTGTGTGTTTTCTTTTTTTTTGGTGGTGAAACTGTCTGTGCAAAGGTTCAGTCGTCCATGTTTTACTTTTCACACTGAGACACAGGTACACCAAAAACACTGAACATTCCACCCCTAAAACCTGTAAAATAATCCACATTATGGAATAGGTTTAGCATTACTAATAGTTTCTTTTCACAGGAACTAACACCCTAAATTGGAGATGCTATAATATCATGAATAAAATACAGAATAACACCAAAAATGACCTTTATCTAATAAATGCATGAGCTCCTCTGGCCTATAAATCATGCTCAATATTCCGTATCCCAGATCTGCCATGAAGTGCTGTATGCCAAATCCATCTCAGAATGTCAAAGATCACAGCAATAAGCCTACATGCCTGGCATTTAAAACACGATAACAACACATACCCAAGATAAACTGAAGTGTGGCCTGTAAACAAAATGATGGTAAACAACAAATATACAATACAAACCAAACATTCATCTTAAGCCACAAATACACAAATGAATTAAAAGGTAATAGCCATTTTGTGTGTGTGTCTTTTTTTGTGTAGTGTGTGTGTGGTAAGTGTTCAACCACAAAATAAAAACGCTTGACTAAATGTCAGCAAAGAATGTTCGTGACTGGTTCTTAATTTGTTTTTGCGTTTGCAATTTAATGTTTTATTGCAGCTGTAATTATAGGAAGCAGATTTTCACATTGAGATACAAGTGAAAATTTGTGTATTGAATAATGTATATTAAATAAATATGTACACAATAAACAACAGATCATTATAAAGAACTCACCATGACGGGTTTTTACATATAACAGTATTTACTATACTTTACTATATTTTACTTTAGCATTAGAATGAAGAAAAAAAAATCTGATCACTTGACAATGACGTAGTTGTTGGTGCCAGATGGGCTGGTTAGGGTATTTCAGAAACTGCTGATCTCCTGGGATTTGCATACACAACAGTTCCTCATGTTTACAGAGTGCTTATGAAACACAGTAAAGCATCTAGTGAGCAGCAGAAATGCTTCGAGGAGGAAGAACAGCCTGACTGGTTCGAGCTGACGGGAAGGGAAACCTAACTCAAATAAGCAGTCTTTAAAACTGTGCTGAGCTGAAAAGTATCTCACAATGCACAATGTGGCAAACGTTGTAGCAGAAAGACAACAGCGGATGGGTCAGGAAACAGGAAACTGATCCCACAGAGGGTGCAGACTCACAGAAAGTGGAAAGCGGAAGATCGGAAAATCACCTAGTGCTTCACTCATAATTTTTTTAATTGTTTTTTTTTTTTTTTCACCAATGAGTAATAAAAGCACTATAAAAGAACTTGATGTTACTTAAAAGTGCATCATATGATAGCATTAAATCTCAATCTATCATATTGTTAAGATAATTTTAAGATATTGTTAAGATTCTTTTGCCAGAGACTGCTTCAGATTGCAAGAGGAAATAAATATAAATATATATTATACATTCATTCATTCATTGTCTGCCGCTTATCCGAACTACACTCGGGTCATGGGGAGCCTGTGCCTATCTCAGGCGTCATTGGGCATCAAGGCAGGATACACCCTGAACGGAGTGCCAACCCATTGCAGGGCACACACACACTCTCATTCACTCACGCAATCACACACTACGGACAATTTAGAGATGCCAATCAACCTACCATGCATGTCTTTGGACTGGGGGAGGAAACCGGAGCACCCAGAGGAAACCCCCGAGGCACGGGGAGAAAATGTAAACTCCACACACACATGGCGGAGGCGGGAATCGAACCCCCAACCCTGGAGGTGTGAGGCAAACGTGCTACCGTGAGGCAAACGAAGCCACCATGCCCCCTATATATTATACATATAAATGAAAAATAATGAAATAATCTATATTATACTATCTATATATGTATTCAAACATTGAAATGAAATATAAATGAAATATTCTATAAATACAAATAGATTAGAAGTATTAAAATAAATTTCAGTAAGCCTGTTCAATACATTTTCCCTGTGTCATTTCACATTATTACACACAACTTTCTTCACACAAATTTCTTTGCATGGGTTGTTACCAACATCTGATGAAAATCTCATGTCAATAGCACCTTTAGAAATATATTTACTGAGAAAAATGGTGACGTGTCCAATACTTATTTTACCCGTTGTATATATTACCCAGCTCCTCATTTGGACTGAAAACAGAACTCTCGCATTCATCGCTGTCACAATTAAGTTATAATTTCCCTGCAGAAGCTTGTTACATAAGCTGTGAAGTTACATTAGGGTTTTTTTTTTCTGGCAATTTACGAGCACAGATGACTCATATCTGTCAAGAGTGAAAAAGTGAGTGAATAAATGTCAACTATCTACAAATGTAAACAGACTCCCCCATTAACCTGTGGCAACCTGACACATTGTTGAATGTCACTTCAGTGGGTGGCTGCTTTCCCACTTGGGATTTCACAAAATTCTGCCCCCAAAATATGAATAAAAAAAGCTGCTTTCAGACTGAAATGCACTGCAGGAGTCTCTAAACATATTGTATTGTTTTCTTAGTAAATTAGATGCAAAGTGATTTAAAAAACCCCAAAAAAGAGCCATTAAAAAAATCCCTGCTTACTTCACCAAGTTTAGCGTGCAGTGTATATATATATATATATATATATATATATATATATATATATATATATATATATATATATATATATATATATATAATATGTGACGCTGAAGGACTGTATTCAATTATAATTTCTGCTGTAGCAGCAAGTGAGCGACAGGAAATCTATCAGACAATTAGACGCTGTTTGCATACATTAAGCGGAACAAAGAGTTTTGATAAATCACACGAAACTGCTGCAAGAAAACAAGTTCATAAAATTTGCATTAATGTTGCATTATTCCATATGGTGATAATTAGTTATGGAGGCAATTTGCATTTCGAAGCAGGCTAATTAACATTTTACATACAACATGCCGTGTCGAGTCCTCGAGTCTGACGAGATGTGGAAACATATGTTCATATCTAAAATTTGAATTTTATTTGTAACATACATAACCTGCACAGTACATGCAGTCAAGTGTTTTTCGACTGACTGCGTCACAAAAAAGTAGAATAAAAATAGATGCGAAAAAAATAGAAACAGGATTACCTTTTCAAGCAAAGAGAAAATATAGAGTATATGAATATGGCCTAGTGGCAGGACAGAAGGACTTGTGAATAAAGTGTAGATGTGTGCAATTGTGTGCAGTTAATGCTGGATGTATGTGCCATATCTTAAGGTCATTTTGTCAGCAATTTTAACCAATGAGCTCCTATCAGTGGAGTTTCCCCACACACATATGCCCAGGTATATAATCCATTTGATTTGCTGCATTAAAGAAATAAAAAAAAAAAAAAAAAAAAAAAAAAAAAAAAATTATATATATATATATATATATATATATATATATATATATATATATATATATATTTTTTTTATTTCTCAGTTTTAAAAACTATTTAGATACCAAATGAACGCAGTATGGGTCAGGACAACTGGAAAACAGCATCTGTAGCAGTGAACACAACGCTAGCTAGTGACTACACATAGCTGGCTGTTCTGACTAGTATTCCTGCGTTGTCTTAGTTAGAAACAGTGTCTATTTGTGGTTATACTTCTGACAGTTACTAAACATTTTTAAAAGAGGCTGTGCAAGCAGGATGAAACTCTGACATATGCAAATGAATTGCAATTTAATAGGACTCTCTCATTTTCTGTGGTCATTGGGCTAGCTGAAAATTTTCTAGAGTGCAGTTAGGAGACACTGATGTATATTAGGGAAGTACACTTTTTGGCCATTTCAGCAGATGGTGTTTGAATAAAGGACATTACTCTGGTCTAGTGTGCCTCTTTGTTTTGTTTTTGACATGTGTTTAAATGCCATGCAATTGCTTGTTGTTTTAATAGTAGGATTGAAGCCATTTTACACCAGATCCAAACATGCTAATCAGTGTGTGTGACTTTGGATTGTTCTTCCAAACTGCTGTGGTTATTTTTGTCACTGGCTGCTTCAGGCTCACTTGTGATTCCTGGCCACAAAAATGAATAGTATCACTGTACACAGTGGTAATGCAGGTTTAGAACCAATGACACTTTATTCCCAGGCATTTACATGACATGATGCATGTACTCACGGCAGGAAAGCAGAGAAATCAGTGTGCCGTGCCTTCTTCTACACTTTCTTCTATATGAGTTTCATTTTATCTGAAAGCTCAGAATAAATGAATGTAATACAGCTCTGTTTGTGTTTCTGAAAGGATTTTACACTTCTTGTTTGGTCAGCAGTTAATGTAATATACATTTGCCCAAGGTGAAGATTTAAACCTACATAATTAATAAAAGTGCATGTACGTTGTTGAGCCTACACCTTAGAACCTTAGTATAATTCAAATCAGTGTAAAAGAGTATAACTACAGAGCGAGTGCACAGGAAAGAGCCACAATGACAGTGTTTATCACTGCATCTCGGTGGTTTCATGGCTCTAAAACAACAGGGGTGCTTTTACTGTCTCCATTTTACCAAACAGTGTACTCCAAACTCCCCTGTCCCGTCCCTCACCCCAGTGATTATGGCTGATAGCTTGTGGTGTTTATGGTTGTTTAAAGCCATCCTTCTGCATCAGTGCTATCAGTAGCTGTGTTCAACACTTAGTAAACACTGAATTTATCCTGTGCAGCACTGACATCCATAATGTATGAAGTATGCTCTACAATTACTTTTTGTGGAATTGTTAGCTTTATAAGCAGAAGCTGTGCTCTGTTGTTAGTAGAAGGTATAGGGAGAAAGCCCGTGAGCTGCTGGAATGGTGTGCAGAGCTTTCATCGAACAGCTAACTGCTGGGATACTCTAGCTGCAAAAGCTGGTTTGCTGCTAATTTTAAGTCATGCACAGCTTAGGCAGTAAATAAATCATTAAACATGTCTAAAAGAATAAGACAAATCTCTCAGTCGGCAAGAGGTCCACAGTGGTAGAGCTGCTGCTTTACTGATGAGCAAGTGCAGGAGTGAGCGAGAGAGTGAGTATATATGAGTGTATATATGTGTGTGTGTGTGTGTGTGTGTGTGTGTGTGTGTGTGTGTGTGTGTGTGTGTGTAAGGATTTAAGCCTGCAGAGAGAGACCCCCAACCCTGCACAGAAAAGCACTTCAGGCCCATCAGCCTTACTGTTGTGCCGGAAAGCCTTGAGAATCGCATCGGCCGAGCTACACATCCTGAACATTTACCGCTTGGAGCAATTGCTTGCAGTGTAACATCAGTTCAGGAGGATGTGAAAGCCTTTCTTGAGTTGCTCTTTGAAATGGTTCATATCACACAACAAAGCTTTATTTAAACCTAAAAGGATTATATTGTCAATAGCAAACTCACCCACTTTAGAGCTCAGTAACACAAAGATTTTCCAAACACAAGGGAAAAGGGGAGCTTGAGGGAGAGGTATCCACTCGCAGGGGGGGTGGTGGTTGAAAATTTGAAAAGTTAAAAAGTTGAAGAATTTGATGGCTTTCTGGTGGCTTTTACATATTAAATAGTTCTGTTTCTTGTTCTCACTTGATGATGGTATGATGTGGACGATATACACCGATCAGGCACAACATTATGAGCAGTGACAGGTGACGTGAGTAACACTGATCATCTCCTCATCATGGCACCTGTTAGTGGATGGGATATATTAGGCAGCAAGTGAACATTTTGTCCTCAAAGTTGATGTGTTAGAAGCAGGAAAAATGGGCAAGTGTAAGGATTTGAGCGAGTTTGACAAGGGCGAAGTTGTGATGGCTAGACGACTGGATCAGAGTATCTCCAAAACTGCAGCTCTTGTGGGGTGTTCTCGGTCTGCAGTGGTCAGTATCTAAAAAAGCTGCCCAAGGAAGGAACAGTGGTGAACTGGTGACAGGGTCATGGGCAGCCAAGGCTCATTGATGCACATGGGGAGTGAAGGCTGGCCCGTGTGATCCGATCCAACAGACAAGCTACTGTTGCTCAAATTGCTGAAGAAGTTAATGCTGGTTCTGATAGAAAGGTGTCAGAATACACAGTGCATGACGGGTCAGGGCTGTTTTGGCAGCAAAAGGGGGACCAACACAATATTAGGCAGGTGGTCATAATGTTATGCCTGGTCGGTGTATGCATCTCTGCTGATCAAATTGTCATTAGCCAAGTGCCTCTGTAAACAAAGTTAAAGTAGTAGGATATGTTTGAATCTCTGTACATCTTGATTCACCTCAATCTGATTTTTTTTCCTGTTCTAAAACAGAGGGTATCTAACATGCTGCACATTTCCAGAGTGTGTGACTGAGTGAAAGCCTGGGTTTTCAACAACAGGGACACAAAGCTTTTAAATCTTGCTCTTACATTTTCTGACTGACCTGGTAATTCACTTTGCTTTTCTAAATCGTGTGTAATCTACCACTTGCTCTAGAGTTCTTCATGGAGTAGAAACGGCGCTTGTGCATGTCATGCCTCTTGTTCAGTTCTTGTTTGTTCTTTTCCTTCATAATATCTGCAGTGTTCTCACACTATCTCTCTCAAAGCAGACAGCCTGTATTGAAACCTGCTAGCTAGTTTCTAGCATAAATGTAGCACTCTTACTAGCATACACTCTTACATTTCACCCCTTAATTGGTGTGAGCTTTGTAACTTGCTCCATGTTGAATTTAAAAAGTCTTATTACAGATATTTGTGCATGTATACAGAATTGTTTGCAAGACCAAAACCATGTATTTGGATGCTACACCCTGAGGCGGACTCCTTGCTTAGACCTTTCACTAACCACTGCTTATGTTCTTCCCCCCGTCAGTATTGCCCATTTTTTCTGTCACCAGCCATTGAGGGAGAACACTCCTTCGTAATACAGGCCAATCAAAACTTCCTTCATATGTCTCTCCCTGTTCCCCCTTCCTCATGTCTTAAACTGAAGCCGTTTTCCTGTGAGGTGCCTGCAGGCAGATTGACATTTATCCCCATCTTTGATTTATCTTAGCTACGCCACTCTGATGGCCATGTACTTAAAGTGTCAGAAATACAGACCATCCATCTGTTTAAGTGGGTAACCGGTACACAGCTACACTCACATCAGGCTTTAAAGGACATGGTAACGTCAGTATGACAGAGAAGGGCAAGAAATCTTTTCTCCTTTTCTCAGATACACCCTGTTAGCAACCAGGTTGCTTCTATCCATCTGACAGACTGAGAGGCCTGCAGCTATGACTAAACTAGTGACTGAGGCACAGATGTGATGCCCTTCCTGCATGCCCAATATAGATACTGACTAACCTCAGTATGCATTAAAACAGTCTACCTATCCTTTTCATTAATATCATTAGGCTGATGAAAGATCTTGCCTTGCAGTTGAGTGCAGAAGCCTAGGCCTGACACACATGCCTCATTAGTTTAGGTTGTTTCAAAACATTTACTTCAGTGTGGATATTGATAATCACTAGTTAATCAAGACTTCAGCCAAATTATGTAAAATGTGCATCTACGCTCTTACATAAGCAAACACACATACCACTAGCAAATTAATTTTTACTTTGTTACAGTAAAAAATATTACCTCCTTGTTACATTTAGTTGTTTATTTACAAGTAACAGCACATGTTTGAGAGCACAGCCTCATGGGTTACCATGACAAAGCCTTTGATTTAAACCCAACAGCAGCTTTATACAGGAGCTCACTCGCATTCAGTTCAGGTGAAGGCTATGGTTCTGTAACATCGGATTGTTTCCAATTGCTTTCTCTGGTGTTCCCGCTTTCATTGCGCTCTGTACATATATCTTACAATCCTCATCTTTTCTGAAGTTTTCTTGCTTCTCAGCAGGTCTAACTGTTAAGCAATATATCTAGGATATTAGCAACCATTCTCTCATTTTACACGGTAAATTATTCAGATGGATTGCGCATTGTTTAAAACATATAATAGATGATATAATAGATGATATGGTATGGACATAGATGTATAAAAGTTGTGGACTGTCATATTTTATATCATATCTGTCCACTATTTGATTTTGATGGCTGGCATGTCTAGAGAAGGACACATCCAAGGACCAAGGACACTGTTCATGAGATAAATGCCTTTGGGACTCCTTTCCTCCAAAATAACCACTGAGGCAACCCCATGACACTGAGCCTGAAATGTAACTCAAATCATTTCTGGCAGACGGAAGAAACGTAGTGCTTTTAAAAATGCTGCTTCAGTTATTACTATGCGATCAGCAGGACCTTCATTAAATCATATCTTAACCCAACAAACCATTTCACAGAGGAATCGCTCGGTTTGCTGTCAATGGATGACAAAACCATGCCTTAAAATGCACTTCATCTATGCATTAAATACTTAAAAGTTTGAATGTAATTATGAACCTTGGATTGCCTGAAACCCTTAAAAGGCATTAGTTTATTAGTTTTTTGTACCCCATGCACTCACAATGGCTTTTAAAATTCCATCATTTAATTATTAAACACTTTAATCCCTTCCTGTTAGAGTCTAGGGAAATGCTGTTTGCATATCTCCTGCCTTTAAGCAGACAGTTTAAAGGAAACACTTTTCCCTTTACCTTTCCAATTACCAATCTATCAGTTTCTCATGATGGATGACTGAAAGGAATGAGGGGGGAAAACTTTTCAATTACAGGTACACCGGAGGTACAGGGCAGGGGAGGAAGCACCAGAAATAAATAGCAGAAACCTCACAGGCAAACACTAAACTTGAGCAGCACTTATCACAAATGCCAAATTATCATAAATCAATGTTGTTGCTTAAGTGTGGTTTCAAACAATTTAAGCCATTTTTAATGATCACATAAGACGGGCAATCTTTTCTAAAAGAAAACATGTGAACGCTGCTAATGTCAACATTAATGATCCATTTTAGAGCTCTCTGTTAGTGCGGAAATGCATTAGAATTATCGTTTTCATTGGCAGTGCAACAATATCCATTTGGTAATGGACTGAAAGAACACTGTGGTAGTTTTAGTAAGATCAGGACAGACGTTAAGGAATCAATTTAGAACTTGACATTGACATGGAGGAATTTACAAATATAATCATGTGCATATGGAAGAGAGAACTGATTAAAATGACGGTTGCTATTCACAGTGTTATGACATCATAAAAGCAGGGTTTTCATATTAGTTCATTTTACTTTCATTATTTCAACACTACCATAGCTGCATGGCTATGAATTGTGACCAACAGAATATGAGGCCAAATTTGCTACAAAATTAGACTTTTTATAGCCATTGTTCAGTAATGGAGACAGACACACAGGAGACAGGAAGACGGTGTTAGTGGTGTTCATGGTCAGGGAGATGTAGAGAATTCAAAAGTAAAGGCAATGCAAAATAATTATGATGGGTTTGACAATTCGTTACAGTTGGTTTGTTTCCTAAGCTGTGTATGATACAATATATTTGTATGTTGTAGCATTAAGATTTCCCTTCGCTAGAACAAAAAGGCCTAGCATGACAATGCCCTTGCGCACAATGCAGCAGAACTGGAGGAGTATTCTGTACAAAGACTTGACCTCAACCCCAGTGATCACTTTTATGTTAAACTGGAACATAGACTGTGCCGCAGGCCTCCTCACCCAGCATCAGTGAGCAAATCCCTCAAAGCCATGCTCCAAAATCTAGTGAAGAGCCTTCCCAGAAGAGTGAAGCTTATTATAAGCTTTGGACAGTAACAGGGGATAAAATCTAGAAAGGGATGGTTAAGAAGCACATATGGGTCTGGTAGTTATGTGTTCACATACTTTTGGCTGTATAAGTGTAATTAGTAATAGCTGGTTAGCCACGTACGCTTAAACAAATTCATCAGTTAGCTTTTTTACTTGTCCAAGAAAATCTGCAGAGGTGTGTTTTGAAACCTGAGTGCTTTCAGTACTCTCTATCATTAAACTGCAATATTTTCAATATATTGACACTCTGCTTAACAGTACAACTTTATTGCATATTAAATAATATTAAATAATTAACTTTATCTATTTAATAATAAACTTAAATCAAGCGTGTCCTCGTGCCATTTCAGCCATGTGTTAATGCCTTATGATGGCAGAAGTGAGTAAATCTTTATAGATCATGGTTCCTCACTAAGCCTATTTCTGGGCCAAAAGATATAAACAAAAGCCTGGAGGGAAAAAAGTGTCATCAATTCGTGGCATACTGTAATTTTTGTATGGTGCCTTTAAAATTACAAAAGACCTTTGTATTATCGTTAAATTTTTTTTTTATCCATCATTACTACTTATATTCTGAAGAATCCTGTGTAGAAACAGAGCTCCAAGAGCACTTTATGCCTAACTAGATCCCTGACTCCAATTACAGTAATGGGAGAATGAATTAATTTCACACAAAGTGATCCCATCCATGCTACATGTTCCCTAGAGCTCTTATATATTCCCTGATAAAAATATGCCTGTGCTGTGGGAACTCCAATTTTCGAAGGACTTGAACCAAGGTGAAAAAATACCGCAGAATTTTTTGAAAGAATCAGTGTTGATACTCCCTCCAACTAGGCTAAGCAGTCAAGGCTTTGGGGAGAAAGCAGAATGGCGGAGGTTTATTGAGCCAGTGCCACCAGTTGGCGTGATGAGAATAATTATGGAGTATTATCTTAAAACGTCAGTAATGGACAGAATGAGAGACAGTGACAGATAGAGACAGAGAGAGAATGAGGTGGGGATGACTACTTGCAAACAAGTGGAGATGTTGCTGAAATGAACAGCATCTATTCTTCTTTGATATATAATTGGCACTAGAGACAGCTGCCAGACGGAGTGTGTTTAAATAGACACTGAAGAGCCAGAGTTTGATCCGATCTTTCTGCAGTGTGATGGCAGGGTCAACTAGAGAGACACCACTGTCCAGCTGCATCTAACTTCTAACAAGCTTTGGATATTTATCAATGAGACAGTTCCATTGGGCTAGATACCAGAGTGAAATGAACACTTAACAAAAAAGCAGAGGAAGCAGGATAGAGCTGTTTATGAAACGTCTGTTTATTGAATTTCCAGACTTTACAATGTGAAGCAGGCAGATTTACAACACAGTGAAACAGCTTCGAGCTGTTAAGTGTTACACTCAGTCCTGCTTTCCTCTGTAACCTGCTTTGACCTTATGGCAATAACTTCTGATGTCATTTTATGAAACTGATAAAAAGCAAGCAAGCGATATTTGCATTAATATACACTCTGTTGAAATAGCGTGTATAAGACTATAAAATAATAATCGGCTTTGAGCCTTCGCCATCCTCAAATCCTCATGCCCCTGGAGACGTGTGAAAATTAGAATCGAAATGCCAAGCAAACACAAACTTATAACTTAGATTACATTGAAGGAGGAAGCAATCTAATTCAGCAATGCTGCTTTCAGACAAATTCGAGTTTGTGGAAGTGTCCCTGCTCTATTCTTGCTCGTCTGTATATGGCACAATATAACACCAGGACCTAATCCCGATAAGCAGCTCTGCGGTTAATAAAGATCAGCGTCGAGGCAGATAGGAATGTCTGTGTTCACCGACTGCGAATTGTTTTTCCTTGTGGGAGGTCTCTGGAGTCCTACAACACAGATTAAGATTCTGTAATTTGTGCCACTCATGAAGATTATTTCTCCCCTGGATTTTATTTTACACCTATCAGACATATAGCGGTATACCCATGTTTACTTGAATAACATCTAATGCTAACATTTTTACAATGTTATACTTGGCTTTGCTATTTTTATTTATTTATTTTGCACTCTGCAGTATGCAAGCTCTAATGAGTGTATAGCAGAATCACAGCACTAATCTATTATATACTGTATGTTTGCTTATGCAGCTATATGGAGTAAAAGAATTCATAATGAATTTATTTCTGCAGGCATTGTGGCGTGTTTAGCCTCAGCAGAGCGCTCAAATCACAGTCTTACATCTCAAAATATATTTCTCTACTGCTGAGCCATCAAACATGAACTGTAAAACAGCCTTTAGTGCTAATCACAGCTGCTAATGAAGGGCTGATATGACTTGGTACTGTCACACTACTGGGTGCTCGAGGTGAGAAAACTAAAGTGCATGACCTATTTTTAGAATTAGCTCAGCATACACAATTTCCCCTTCAATGTAGTAAATATAGTAAATGCATGCACCCTTGACCCACCCTTAACCTTAACCAACTGGTTCCTTAGCAACACAGCGCAAATGACACTAATTATAGCAATTACACTAATTATCCCTACAATGCTTTATGGCTACATTTCCAGATTTTAGTGCATTTTAAGTTTTGGCACATTTATAGTTTTCTGATGAAACATACCCGGTACATTGGAAAGTTGGGATTATATACTTACACTTTTGGAATCATACAGGGTATCATTTTAGAAAAATATTAACATACTTTAAGTATAATGTTCAACAAGCATACTCATATCTAGCCAAAAATAAAGGCGTAGCTAGGCTTGTGCTATTTATTTCCTCACTTACCCTGTTTACCATTTACAAACAATTTAATCATCCAAAACTGATAATGTGCATTTCCACTGTTTCCGGTGTAAAAAGAGCAAAGCAGGGTGTGATAATATTATCAGCTGTGCAGTCGGGAACTGCTTGTCCGCTCAGCTGAATGGTGTATTTTCAGGAGAATCTGCAGTAATCTGGCACAGGAGAGCAAAAATAAATCATGACTAATGTTATCTAGGTTGAACACACATTGATAGATTTTATTTCACATTAATTCAAAACATTCTCCCCTTAGCCAGACATGACGTGAGTTGCTCTGAGAGTACTGAAAGCTGTGAGAAAATGCGAAGGGGTTTGGACTTCCAGGTTGCATCAGTAAAGAGCAAATTGCAAAAAACTGCAAGTCATTCCAGATTAATGTCTCCGTTGGCACATTTTCCCAAATGAGAAAAAGGCCCTTTTGGCATTTTTTTTAAAGGAACAACCTACTCTGATTTTAAAGACTGGTAATAAAATGTAACCAGAGTAAACACTACAGGACAAGGTTATGTGTGACAAGAGAAGAAAAAATGTTCTTATTGAACAAATTGATGCAAAACATAAAATCTCCTCTAGGGAAGGAATCTCCTCCCCCCCCCCCCCAGTATAGTTTTATGCTTTTTGTCTAGCATAAAACTACCACAATGTGCACATATAATGAGTGTCTAGAAGCTTCCCATTTGCCCTTGGCATCTCTCTTACTCCGTTTCCCCATGATGGCCTTTTCCTTTCCCTTCCCCAGGTCCTTTTACTCTGCATCATTGTCTTTCTTCCCCCTTTTGCATTTCCCCATCACCCTTTTTTCCCCTCTGTACCTGTGTCTAATTCTCTCTCTATCTGTCTCATCTGCAGCAGGTATTCATTAGGAGTGAGCAGATGGTGTAGCTGCTGATTGCTATGCAAGTGTGTCTTCACCGCGCTGCCCTGGAGCAATGTGGCCTCCATACATTCAGAACGCTACAACACAACCAAAGCGCAGCTGAACACCATCCGCTGACCAATATAGCAGTCAGGGTGATATTCAATAATTAGAAATTAGTATAACTAGAATAATTTCAAACCCTCTGCTCTAAAATAGGGACACATTTAAAATTTATATTAGGAATTTATGTATTTCTATAAAGCTGCTTCGTGACAATGACCATCGTTAAAAGCGCAATACAAATGAAATAAAATTGAAACTTGAACATGGGTTTCCATTAAACACTGTCCTGCCCAATGCACTGAATCTCAAAATCATATCTTCATACCTGAAATTCTGTGAGTGCTCGACATATTAACATGACCGTATTCCTCTTAATGAGGATCGTGCTGATTTTTGAATATAACTGATACAGCAGACATGTGTCAAATAGGAAAGTAATGAAGAAAATGAGTGAAGCAGAGAGGATTGTGCATTTCTTCTGCAGTTCTCCTCCTGGTTTCCTCACCTCACCCCAAGTGAATTGGTTTTAATAAGACAAAGCCTCAAACCAATTTCCTGCACATTATTTCTTTCGAGCAAGATTACCAACTGCTCACAATTTAGTAAAAGTCCTCTGCTGAGTTGCCACGTATAAAAACATACTGCACTCCCATGTATACAAGTCAATAAAACTAGGATTTAGCAGTAGACCATGTGATATTCCATTTCATATAAAACAACAGTGTACTGCAGTAACTATTATTTCCAGAAGATGGGATCAGCGGGAGGAAGCGATTAATTTGTGGAATTGAAAGAAGCTGAATACTGAACGTTACACCAGCTTCATGTTAAACAGCACAACACACAAACTGCACTTACTGCAACAACTAAATAATCATTTATGCAGTATCACATACACCACTAGGTACAAGACAACATCAGCATGCTTCCATTGTTCCACTGGTACAATGTTTAAAAGCTCACACACCAATACAGACATCCAGATAAATCTCAAACAAAATGTAATATTATTTCTAATAAACAATATTGAAATATAAGTAAATGTTAACAAACTTATCTGATTTACACCAAAGTGCTGTACAAATCTGACTGGTCAGGAAGTCACCATGGATTTTCAATCCATATTTTTATGACGCAGCAAAATGTTTAGGGACCACCACAAAATCTTCATCTGTCTCAACTTCTTATTAACTAAATAAAATGACCGTTTATAGCCGTTATAACATCAGTAGTAACAGAAACTGTGTTGTTTCGCAAAAGGTTCTACATCATTAAATTATAAACTGATAAAATGTACAACATGCTGTTTGTTGGTGAGTGGTGTAAAATAAATGAAATCAGATGCTGTTATTAGAAAATAACTAGTTTCAACATGGTAACTCCTGTCTACTTCCCAGAACCCTGTTGTTGATTTTTCCCACTTCAGGGAAGTGTTTTTAAAGGAAATGAATTAGTGGGATGATTACATGTTCATCACAAAACTAAGAACCTTCTATGCTGCTCACCAGAGACAGAGTGTTTTTCTGGAAGAATGCATTATTGTCTCTTGTACATTCTGGATGCTGCCATGAGAGTACTGGCTATGAACAAAAAGGCCGTCTAATCAGATGTGTGATTACAACGGTCCTGATTCCCAACATTACATTTCACTCCCTGGCTCGCGGAATGATCTCTAACCTGCGAGACGAGACACCCTCTGGAGATGGGTAATAAGATCTAAAGACAATGGTGAAAGTTTGTGAGGCTGAACTGCATGGCATCATTATGAGTTTAACATGCATGCACCAATGCTTAATGGTGTAGAGCATGGGGTCTGATATAGTGCTGCCACTCAATGTGTGGCACTGTCGTAATTGAGAGAATATCTAAGGTGGTAGGGGACAAGGAAATGTAGATGCGTTAGCCACCATTACATCCATTAGGCTGCAGTAAGAGTGGGTTTTATCCAGGTGCCTCTATAGTAGCACTGGTGCCATTTTATACAGTTGAGACACATTCTTTATTAGTGTATAGTAAAGAGGTACTGAGATGAGAACCAAAAACACATTAAGATACCAATAAACTATAATAAAAAATGTATGAGTTGAAAGGTTTTTTATTTACAGGATTTAATTACAAGTGCGGTCTCATTTAATCCCTAGCCATGCAGTATAAACTCTATTCAGACCTGTGAAGCCACACAAGGGAGTTAAAACACCTGATCAATGTATTACATGCACATCTGATTGGGAATAGATACATAAAAATAAACTATACCCAACAAATATAACTGTGTGAAATCAGACATTTTTATCAATCTAAAACAAAATGCACTGTGAATGGAAGGCAGATGTAATTCAACTTATTGTTTTATTAAAAAAAGGTAAGGGCATGTAAGGTGTACCTTTTACCCGTTACATAAGAGATATTTGTTCATTGCAAATGTAGGAATAAATTTGAGACATAAACTTAATGCATACAATTCCATCACCTGATACACTGACATACCAAATCATGTTACACCGCAACAAAACATTTACTTTCGAGTGAATAATCCCAGTAGTGCTGCATATTATAACAGTATCTGCTGAATTATTTAACCAAGATTTTAAAAAGAGCACAGAGCTTTGAGTGATCCTGTGAATAAATATCAAACAACATAGATTTAAATACTCACAGTTTGAGAATAATGATGTTTTCTGTTGATATTTGTAAACCCATGGTGATTGTGATTAGCAGGATAATGTGCATTTTATTTTGTGAGTCATTTAAAACAATACTAGTGGATGTTAGCTTAAACAAACAAACAAAAAAAAAACAGTGATAAAGTTAAATTTTTTATGACATTCAGACAGGAGTTAAAACCTAATCATTGGGCATCATGATTGATTCAACATTACAGCCCTAAACACAAGATTTCACAATATTCTGGTGTTTACATACACACATATATATATATATATATATATACACACACAGTGGTGTGAAAAAGTGTTGGCCCCCTTCCTGATTTCTTATTTTTTTGCATGTTTGTCACACTTTAATGTTTCAGATAATCAAACACATTTAAATATTAGTCAAAGATAACACAAGTAAACACATCATGCAGTTTTTAAATGAAGGTTTTTATTATTAAGGGAAAACAAAATCCAAAACTACATGGCCCTGTGTGAAAAAGTGTTTGCCCCCTAAGCCTAATAACTGGTTGGGCCACCCTTAGCAGCAACAACTGCAATCAAGTGTTTTCCATAACTTGCAATGAGTCTGTTACAGCGCTGTGGAGGAATTTTGGCCCACTCACCTTTGCAGAATTGTTGTAATTCAGCCACATTGTAGGGTTTGAGAGCATGAACCACCTTTTTAAGGTCATGCCACAGCATCTCAATCGGATTGAGGTCAGGACTTTGACTAGGCCACTCCAAAGTCTTCATTTTGTTTTTCTTCAGCCATTCAGAGGTGGACTTGCTGGTGTGTTTTGGATCATTGTCCTGCCGCAGAACCCAAGTTCGCTTCAACTTGAGGTCACAAACCTACCGATCCATCAGTGTGGAAAAGGTTATAAAGCCATTTCTAAAGCTTTGGGACTGCCGCGAACCACAGTGAGAGCCATTATCTACAAATGGCGAAAACATGGAACAGTGGAGAACCTTCCCAGGAGTGGCCGGCCGACCAAAATCACCCCAAGAGCGCAGCGACAACTCATCCAGGAGGTCACAAAAGACCCCACAACAACATTCAAAGAACTGCAGGCCTCACTTGCCTCAGTTAAGGTGAGTGTTCATGACTCCACCTTAAGAAAGAGACTGGGCAAAAATGGTTTGCATGGCAGAGTTCCAAGACGAAAACCGCTGCTGAGCAAAAAGAACAAAGGCTTGTCTCAGTTTTGCCAGAAAACATCTTGATGATCCCCAAGACTTTTGGGAAAATACTCTGTGGACTGACGAGACAAAAATTTAACATTTTGGAAGGTCTGTGTCCCATTACATCTGGCTTATAAGTAGCACCACATTTCAGAAAAAGAACATCATACCAACAGTAAAATATGGTGGTGGTAGTATGATGGTCTGGGGCTGTTTTGCTGCTTCAGGACCTGGAAGACTTGCCATGAATTCTGTTGTCTACCAAAAAATCCTGAAGGAGAATGTCCGGCCATCTGTTTGTGACCTCAAGCTGAAGCGAACTTGGGTTCTGCAGCAGGACAATGATCCAAAACACACCAGCAAGTCCACCTCTGAATGGCTGAAGAAAAACAAAATGAAGACTTTGGAGTGTCCTAGTCAAAGTCCTGACCTCAATCCAATTGAGATGCTGTGGCATGACCTTAAAAAGGTGGTTCATGCTCTCAAACCCTCCAATGTGGCTGAATTACAACAATTCTGCAAAGATGAGTGGGCCAAAATTCCTCCACAGCGCTGTAACAGACTCATTGCAAGTTATCAGTAAAAGCTTGATTGCAGCTTGATTGATTTTTTCACACCACTGTTGTGCAGACCTCAGTGGTCCTGTCTGACACTTTCATGTAAGATGCTATTAAAAATATATAATACCGTCAATAATGTGAAACATACCGTAATATGATCTTTTAATCTAGCCATGGGGGTCACAGTCCAGTGACTTCTGTGCCGGTCCCAAGCACGGATAAATAGAAAGGGTTGCGTCAGGAAGGGCATCTGGCGTAAAAAATTCGTCAGTACGAATTTCATACCGGATCGGTCGAGGCCCGGGTTAACAACAACCGCCATCGGCGCCATTGACCTACAGGGCGCCGGTAGAAATTGGGCTACTGTTGGTCGAAGAAGTAGAGGAGGGAGGAGAGTGCACAGACAGAGAGTGAAGAGGAAAGGTAAGAGTGTAGGACTGAGAATAGGAACTCTGAATGTTGGTACTATGACAGGGAAAGGTAGTGAGCTGGCTGATATGATGGAGGGAAGGAAGGTGGATATACTGTGTGTACAGGAGACCAGGTGGAAGGGTAGCATGGCTCGTAATATAGGAGCAGGATTCAAGCTGTTTTATTATGGTGTGGATAGTAAGAGAAATGGGGTAGGTGTGGTCCTGAAGGAGGAGTTTGTGAGGAATGTCCTGGAGGTGAAGAGAGTGTCAGACAGGGTGAAGAGTCTGAAGTTAGAGATTGAAGGGGTGATGTTGAATGTTGTTAGTGGTTATGCCCCACAGGTAGGTTGTGAGTTAGAGGAGAAAGAGAGATTCTGGAGTGAATTAGATGAGGTGATGGAGAGTATTCCCACGGGTGAGAGAGTGGTTATAGGAGCGGATTTTAATGGACATGTTGGTTGGGAACACAGGTGATGAAGTGATGGGCAAGTTTGGAGTTAAGGAAAGGAACCTAGAAGGACAGATGGTAGTGGACTTTGCTAAGAGGATGGACATGGCTGTGGTTAACACTTATTTTCTGAAGAGGGAGGAGCATAGAGTGACTTACAAGAGTGGAGGTAGGAGAACACAGGTAGACTACATCCTATGTAGAAGAGGCAATCTGAAAGAGATTAGTGACTGTAAAGTGGTAGTGGGAGAGAGTGTAGCCAGACAGCATAGGATGGTGGTGTGTAGGATGACTTTGATGGTCTGTAAGAAGAAGAGGTCAAAGATAGAGATAGAGAAGAAAACCAAGTGGTGGAAGCTGAAAAAGGAGGAATGTTGTGAGGAATTTAGACAGAAGTTGAGGCAGGCTCTGGGTGGTCGGGTAGTGCTGCCAGATGACTGGGAAACTACAGCAGAAGTAATCAGGGAGACAGGGAGAAAGGTGCTGGGTGTGTCATCTGGAAGGAGAAAAGAAGATAAGGAGACTTGGTGGTGGAATGAGGAAGTTCAGGATAGTATCCAGAGAAAGAGGTTAGCCAAGAAGAAGTGGGACATGGACAGGACTGAAGAGAATAGACAGAAATACAAGGAGTTACAGCGCAGAGTGAAGAGGGAGGTGTCTAAGGCCAAGCAGAAGGCATATGACGAGTTGTACACTAGGTTAGACACTAGAGAAGGAGAGAAGGACTTGTACAGGTTAGCTAGGCAGAGGGATCGAGATGGGAAGGATGTGCAGCAAGTTAGAGTTATTAAGGATAGAGATGGAAGGGTGCTCACAAGTGAGGAGAGTGTACAGAGGAGATGGAAGGAGTACTTTGAGGAGCTGATGAATGAGGAAAATGAGAGGGAAAAAAAAAGAGTAGAAGGGGTGAACTCTGGAACAGAAAGTGGATAAGATTAGAAAGGATGAAGACAGGAAAGCTTTGAAGAGGATGAAAAGTGGAAAGACAGTTGGTCCTGATGACATCCCGGTGGAGATCTGGAAGTGTCTAGGAGAGGCAGCAGTGGAATTTTTAACTAGTTTGTTCAACAGGGTTTTAGAGAGTGAGAAGATGCCTGAGGAATGGAGAAGAAGTGAGTTAGTGCCGATCTTTAAGAATAAGGGTGACGTGCACAGTTGCAGCAACTATAGGGGGATAAAGTTGATGAGCCATACAATGAAGCTATGGGAAAGAGTAGTGGAAGCTAGGTTAAGGAAGGTAGTGGAAATTTGTGAGCAGCAGTATGGCTTCATGCTCAGAAAGAGCACAACAGATGCAATTTCTGCTCTGAGAATTTTGATGGAGAAGTATAGGGATGGTCAGAGGGAGTTGCACAGTGTGTTTGTAGACTTGGAGAAAGCGTATGACAGGGTGCCAAGAGAAGAGCTGTGGTACTGTATGAGGAAGTCAGGAGTAGCAGAGAAGTATGTCAGAGTGGTGCAGGACATGTATGAGAGGAGCACTGTAGGTCAGACAGAGGAGTTCAAAGTGGAGGTGGGACTGCATCAGGGATCGGCTCTGAGCCCCTTCCTGTTTGCAATAGTGATGGACCAGTTGTCAGAGGAGGTCAGACAGGAGTCTCCTTGGACAATAATGTTTGCAGATGACATTGTGATCTTTAGTGAGAGCAGGGAGCAGGTGGAGAATGTGTGATAGGAAAATATCAGCGAGAATCAAGGGGAAGGTGTACAGGACAGTGGTGAGACCGGCCATGCTGTATGGTTTAGAGACAGTGTCACTGAGGAAGAGACAGGAGTCAGAGCTAGAGGTAGCAGAGCTGAAGATGTTGCAGTTCTCTTTGGGAGTGACGAGATTGGACAGGATTAGGAACGAGTACATCAGAGGGACAGCTCATGTTGGACGTTTGGAGGACAAAGTTAGGGAGGCCAGATTAAGATGGTTTGGACCTGTTCAGAGGAGGGAGAGTGAGTATATTGGCAGGAGAATGTTGGACATGGAGCTGCCAGGCAGGAGGCAAAGAGGAAGGCCAAAGAGGAGGTATATGGATGGAATTAATGAGGATATGAAGCTAGTGGGTGCAAGTGTTGAGGCTGCAGAAGATAGGGATAGGTGGAGAGAGATGATTTGCTCTGGCGACCCCTGAAGGGAAAAGCCGAAGGAAGAAGAAGAAGAAGATACTGTAATATTTTGGTTAAATAACCCAGTTTTACTCCTAATCAGATGAACAATCTTTACTTGGAATAGAAATAAGTCAAAACTAAACGCTCCAGTTACACATCATTTATTTTATGCATTATATATTGACAGAGTTAGAACAACCTTTGTGTAAAAGTCAAAAATCAATCTGACTTCTTTACACACACACACAGTATAACATTCAAATATATTATAGTCAATGACAGAATTTGTAAAAACAAACAACGATCTAATATAAAGCACCGCAATCTCTCGTAGTAAACACCAGAGCATTATTAACATCACAAGCTGTATTTTAGCTCACAGTTATTACGCTAGATCCAATGAATGATTTGTGATTTCATTCTTGATAGTAAAGATTAGGACTTAACAAGGGCAAAGATGGTCATTGTTCAGGAAAGAGCAAATTAGCCCCTAGTGCTAACTGTGCCCACAGAACCATCACTTTCCCGAGTTCTCAGCTGCAGCTGTAATGCAGATCATTATGCAGAGGACTGCTTTATTTTCATCTCATTATCAGACTGTCTGCAAGTGCTCCTGCCTGTGCTGCCTTAACATGATTACCACTCACAATCTCTCTCTCTCTCTCTCTCTCTCTCTCTCTCTCTCTCTCTCTCTCTCACACACACACACACACACACACACACACACACAAAATTAAAAGCACTTAAGACCCTCTGGTCTCTTGGGGACTTGATTACAGTGCAGCACAGAGGCATGGGAAATCACAACCTGTCAGCCAAACACAATGATGAACATGATTTTAGTTCTACTGCTTACCTTCACATGCCTCAAAAGCAATACATTGTTAGTAATAAACATAACTTAACAGTGTAACAATGTAAGTAACTGATTTTTCCCCCTCCTGTTTCCGTTTTCCCCGCTCTTAATGTATTTAAAAGAAAATTGTGTCACCCATCAGATACAGTGAATCTGGTAGAAGCCCCAAGAAGATAAATTAAGGAAGAGAAAGATAGGATAGGATAGGATAGGATAGGATAAATAGATAATTATCTATAGAATATTATATGGCAGAGAGTTATTATTATAAATAAAGTTTTTCATTTTTATCATACTCACTCCCCTCTGAATGTACTGGAATGGAAAGTGAAATTCTGCTGTTTTTGCTATACACTGAAGACTTCTGGGTTTGAGATCAAAAGTTGAATAAGATGAGAGATCAAAATTTGTTTAATTTTCATTGCAATCCACTGTTTGAAGATGACTTCAAGAGCAGAAATACAGAGGCTATACCATAAGATGCAATCACTCATCAGCAGTAAGAGTCAGAAGCCCACAATGGATTTGTAAATAAATCAAGAGATGAGCTTCAAAGGTTGTGTAACTAAAATCTACCAAAGAAAGCAACAGTTTGAGGTCAGCGAGACACCAGCTTCATGCAGTTACTGAAACCAAATATATAGTGGCATATACTGTAAAAACCAACACTTCTGGCCATGTTTTATTTTAACACATCTTGATTTAAAGATCAGTAACAAGAGCAGAAATTCTGATCTATCATCTCATATCCTTTATTGATCCCAAACCCAAATATCTTCAGTGTGCAGCATCAACAGTACAGGCTTTGCCAATCTAATAGAGTTTTTTTTCCCCATTGTCTGTACCGCTTACTGTACTCTCAGGCGTCATCGGGCAGGCAGGATACACCCTGGACGGAGTGCCAACTCTTCGCAGGGCGCGCACACACACACACACACACACACACACTCATTCACTCACGCAATCACACACTACAGGAAATTTAGAGACTCCAATCTAACCACTAAGCCACCGTGCCACCTCTAATAGATATATGAAGACTAATTCATTCAAATAACCTACTTATTTTCATGCTCATATAGCATAACAGATCACATTAGTTGTGACATTTAAAGAATATTTTCCCCATTATATGATATTAAACATTATATACATTATATGCTATTTTTGACATTGTGCCACTATGCAACCATTATGTAATATTATATGTTGTATGTTCAAGAACTTTAACCCTGTTGATTTTGACCCTCAAGCCAGTGCTACTCCTGATCACCCACCATTACCTGAAAATACGTGGCTCAATATGGGTGACTGTTGTTGGGGTGGTGAGAGATGGGGGTTACACTGCTGGGGAGGGCAGCTATCTTGTAATATTAGTGTGTGTCCAATCATTATTGCCATCAGTACATATTATAGAACTGTATTTAAATGTAACCCCCTGTGTTCTATAACCAGTGTGTTCTCAATCTAAACCATGTCAATAAAGTCCGTCTTTAGAAGCATTCGATTTTTGACAAGCCAGATTTTCTACAACATACTTTCTTTCATTTTGCCTACATTAAGTTTCAAATGAATATGGCATAAATATATTCAATTAAAATATTAGATTAAAGGAAGTTGATTTTGATTTATCCAGACATCTAGAAAGCTTACAGTACTGTGGTTAGTCACATGACCACAAAATTATATTACTCTGCATTACACAGTACAAGATTATATAGTACTCAAGTATGTATAAAAGTTTTAGCTCTGTAATGAAAAGAATTTAAACTTTTAACTAGAGAAATAAGAATAAAGCCACAGCACAAAAGCTACAGTGCAGAGGATTAAAAAAAAAATCTCAGTAGAAAAACAAAATAAGATACTTTCCAGTTGTCATGGCAGTCCTGTAAAAAAAACTCTTAGTAATTCACAGTCAGAATTACAGCTGTGGGGTCAAATGTGTATGAACACACGTCATACACTGCCTCTTTTGTCCTTACATTATTATGCCAAAAAGCTACCCAGAGACCTGCTCCCAGAATTCCATCCTAAGCTGCAGGCATCATAACAGAGAATCTACCATCAGCACTCACAGAACAAACACAAAGCATGACATTCACAAACACGCTGCTGCAACACACAATAAACATCACAAAGCAGCCAACATCGTGCGCATGTTAAGTGTGTACAATTATACTGTGGCCATACATTTTAGTCCTGTATTTTCCACCAAATGTGAAATATTATATGATTATATTTACACTGACATTTCTGGCATTTGTTAGACGCCCTTATTCAGAGTGGTGTACAGAAGTTCTTTCGAAGTCTTTATCAATTCAATTCTATTCTATTTGTATAGCACTTTTAACAATGGACATTGTCTCAAAGCAGATTTACAGAACAAACAAAAAACAGTGCAAAAAGTCCTAGATGTTAGACAAAATCATCCCTAGTGAGCAAGCCTGTGGCGACTGTGGCAAGAAAAAACTCTTGTTAATGAATACATTAACACTGGTTCAATAGGTCACAGTCTTAGGATACCATCAGCCTAAAAACTGTTACAGGCTACATGTTTTAGAGGAATTTAAAATGGCCACCCAAAAAGATTAATCACTATAAGAACTCAATAAATGTGACTGCGTCAATGCTTCATGGTTCCCAATATGTGAACCTCTGGTCTACATGTTTTGGAGGAATGGTGGCTCAAGTGGTTAAGGCTCTGGGTTGTTGATCAGAGCCCCAGTACCACCAAGCTCCAGTTTTGGGCCCTTGAGTAAGGCCCCTAACCCTCCCTGCTCCAAGGGTGTTGTATCATAGCTGCCCCCGTGCTCTGACACCAACTTCCTCAGCTGGGATACACGAAGAAAAGAATTCCACTGTGTTGTAATGTATGTGTGGCGATAATAAAGGCTTGTCTAAAAGACAAGATCCTGTTGGCCCGGTTTTACATTAATGTTAACTTTTATTACTTTATCCAAAGCACCTTAATTCTATTTAATTCAATATCAACTGCATAGTGCTTTTAACATTGGACATTGTCATGAAGCAGGGGAGACACCTAGGCAGACATCTAAAAGTGGCATACTATAATAACTTATAACACTAGCTGGATGAGAGCACACTGACAGCTTTCTCCAAACCGATGACTGGAAGAGAAAAGCAGTGTGAAACCTATTCAAGGTTTTGTTGGAACAGGTTTTGCATTGATGGAAGGCAATGCATAAAGACTACAAAAGATGACAGAGGGTTGTTTCATGAAAAGCTTCCTTTTTCAGTAATAATACAATAAGATGGATTCATACAGCTATTTTAAAGCAAATCTCTTTTTTTTTTTCCAACTGAACTTTAAGGTTAAGTCCAGTATAACACAGTCAGCACTGACGTTGACTATGGGTTGCTTACCTTCTGAATAAATAGTACGAAAAGGTGGTTGCATTCCTTATAACTGGAAAATAATGAATAAGTCCTGATTCATAAATCCCTTGAAAACAATGTGCTGAAAGTCTAGCCAACATTATTCTGTCATAATAACCATTGTAAATGAATTCAGGTCAGTTTTATTTGTATAGAGCTTTTAATTTCAATGGACATTGTTGCAAAGCAGCTTTACAGGAATATAAAAATTCTGAATAATAAATCACAAAGTTTAAAATCTTTATTTCTTAGGTCCCTAATGAGCAAGCCAGTGGCAACAGTGGCAGGGAAAAACTCCCCGAGACGATATAAAGACAAAACCTTGAGAGGTCTCAAAAGAGAACCCATCCTCATCTAAATGAAACTGGAGAGTGTGATTAAATAATTTCTATAACTGTATATAGTCAAGCGAAATTGTGTAATCCAGAGGTTTTGAGCAATTTCTGGATGCATTATAGTTTTAACATAAATCCCTTCCTGCCAAAGCCATCAAATATTCAACTACAAATGAGGAAATTCAAGCAAAGCGATACATCAGGCAAAGGACAATACAAGATCTTTGACTGCTAGAGGAACAAAGTGCAGAATAGAGATGTAAAAGCTAATGAAAGTGCAGATTATTTATTTATTTATTTATTTACATTTACATTTCTGGCATTTGGCAGACGCTCTTATCCAGAGCGACATACAAAAGTGCTTTAGTTCTCAATCAATGATTGAGATAACACTGGTTCAATAGGACACAAACTTGAGTTTTTTTTTTTTTTTTTTAACAACATAATAAATAAACAGGGAAAAATAGGAGCTAGTTTAAGTGCTTCAGGAAGAGGTAGGTCTTCAGTTGCCGTTTGAAGATGGCCAGTGACTCGGCCGTACGGACATCTAGGGGAAGTTCGTTCCACCACCTCGGTGTCAGAACAGAGAGAGTCTAGATGTATACCTTTAGATGTATATTTAATTATTTGTGGAGTGGGGGCAAGTTAAGCATTAGTTAAGTGTTCACAGAACACTTGGTCTTTAGTTGTTGTCGTTTTTTTTTTTTAAAGTTAGTGATGGATTCTGCTGTCTGGATTGAGGTTGGAAGTTCAATCACTTCTGGAAAGGGATCTCATGCCTCGGTGAGTAAGGTTAGGGGTACGGTTTCTACCAGGCATCGGTTTCACTCAGGCGGTAATGTTTATCCTTAAAACCCCTCTGTAATAGTGAGGAGACAACAATAATGGCAGCAAATCATTACATCCTCAGGTCTTAGGTGCATCGTATACCATATAGAACCAGACTCAATATTATGTCAAAGACTGCAGTTTGGGATGCAAGTTTGAACTCTCCTCGAATCCGCATTCCTTGCCTTTTGCAATCATCAGTGTATTCTATGAGATTCTTGAGTAGAAAGCAATACCAATTTTATACCATTTTCTTCCCAAATCTAACAGTTAATCTAAAGGTTCATATAAATTAAAAGACATCTTTATAGGTTACAATTAATATCAAATTCATGCATCATCTGTATTTTGCCTTGCTATTGACAATACACAATGATCTAGAGCAAAGCGAGAAGTGCAGAAGTTCTTGACTACACAGCAGTTTGTGTAATAACCAAACGAATGCCGAGTGTAGTGATTGTTCTGTGTTGTATATGCGGACTTTATGCAGCTGATCCAGCCCAGTTCATCCTGGTGTGGTATAAAAGGGGTTTCTCAGGCTGCATAAATCTGACACGTCCACATTCAACATTTTCTCATATCATTATACTGCTAGATGCAGAAAATGGTTCGGTTTAATTACATTTATTCTGAATGCATACATAATCCATCCATATATTCATACAAAATTTATCAGCACTGGAAATATCCAATTTCCTTAGTAGACATTTTAAAATGAGCTTTAAATTATGGGCCGGGAAGACACACATTTTGGTTCCTGTTATAGTATGTGCATTTGTGCATACCTTATTCAAACCCTGTGAAGAAGCAACTGCTCAAGCCGAAAGGATTACAAAAACAATACATGCAAACTTCCTCTAAATGTTTTCTAAAGCTGCGTCCCTTATTTATAATGGTGTCAGAATTTAAAAATGAAATGCACTTGTAGATTTTAAATGTTATACAGACAAACCAATAATAAAATAATACTAGCACAAGTTTACAGTATAGCCAGGAATGAGTGGATCCGCTGTGAAGAGAAAGCTTATGTAATATTATAGTAGTGAACTTCTGATTCTTCGATTCTGCCATAGCATGAGTCACTAAGTGTGATATGATTGTAACAGCTCTTAAAAAGATGAATAATGCTGTATGAAATTTCAAAATATTCATGCTTTTTCTGTATTCACACAATGAGGGCAATCTTGCCATAAATATATACATGAGTATACACTTGTGTATATATATTGATATATACAATATATATATATAAGTTTGTAGCCTTGAAAAAGTGTAGTTATGAGTCACTTTCTAGATAAATCGACTGATCACTTTATTAATCATAGAGGGAAATTCAGCGTTTATAACGTCTCTTGAAAGTTCATTTTAGACGGTTCTTTCATGTCATGTTAAGGAGTATATTATAAATCCTACTAACATTAATTAATACCAGAGCTTTGTATTCACCTCTGCTGGGGAAAATACAGCTATCTTTTAAGAGCCATATGTGGCCATTCTTTCACTACAGCTGACATCCTCAGCCAAACATAACTATTAGTATTTAATTAGAGTGGAGAAAGATTAGACAGAAACTGGTTGATACAGTGCCATGGGCATATTTCATAAGGTTTGGACATCTGCTTGTGTAGCTGCTGCTCTGGTCTCAATGGGAATATTTCAATGATAAGAAAGCACATTGAGAAACACACCATCAGCTGCTGACACACATGTGTACCAGCCTACATGCTGAGAATTCCTACACAGAGTACTGAAACACAAAGATATGCATTACTGTGTGACCCATATTCTAGTGAAAATGCAAACACTTAAGCAGGGAGTACACTTAGACACCTGAAGAGTGCCATCCTATAACACTAGCTGAACGAGAGAACATTGACATCTTTCTCCAAACCGATGACAGGAAGAGAAAAGCGGTGTGAAACTTATTCGAGGTTTTGGTGGAACAGGTCATGCATTGAGAGGAGGCAATTCATAAATAAAAGATTAAGACTACAAAGGATGACAGAATTGCTTCATGAAAAGCCTCCTTTTTCAAGCAATAGAAAAATTGCATGGGTTCATCCAGCTATTGCAAAGCAAAGTTATTTTTAAAAAAATGAACTTTTAAGGTCCAGAACAGCACAGCCAACACAGAAGTTTACTAGAGGTTGCATAGTTACTGATTAAATGAAAAAAGTGGTTGCATTTCCTTTTAACTGGAAAAGAAATAAATAATGGTAAGTCCTGATTCATAAAACCCTCTAAACAATGCTCGAAAGCTAGCCAACGTTATGCTGCCACTAATTTAAATGATGCATTGTAAAGTTCAAAGGTGCTCTAATATGTGTGTATGCATATATTTTGCACAAAATATACACATCAGCCAGCTGAATTATTTCCCCACAGTATGCTATGTTTGCAGAAAGTCTTTCTGGCCCTTGCTCTAACAACAACGACCTTTATTTTCTAGCCAGTGTTAGGTGAACTTGCAGACAGGCACATTGCATGCTGCAGTGTAAGCAAAAATGAAAGCTTGTAGAAGGCACATTTTCCTCATCAATTTATTCACAATTCAAAGTCTGATATCATAAATAAATACTTTTAAAGCTTTGTAGGAATCTTTAGGACTGCTGAATAATATGTGCTAATACAATGAAAGCGGTCACTTTTAGCCAAGACAGAAAAAGTTCATTTAAAAAATGTGTCTTGTAATTTAAAACTTATCTGTCTAGGTATGATGTAGCACAATAGTCATTACCTATGGCATTGACTTATTACCCACTGGTTCAGGTTCATGTGTTTTATTATCTGTAGGAAGAGTCTGATGCTGAGTCATCAAAACGTCATTGACATTCTGATCAAGCTCAGGATGTGTCCTAAAATGAAAATAAGCCCTGCATTCTTGTTGTCTTATCATTTGCTGGAAGAGATGGTGAAAATGCATTTCTATTAACATTCATTTTATGAACAGCAAAGTAGTAAAATGCTATTTGAACACCCAGCACATGTCCATATCTCCAAGCACATGTCCATCAGACATAAAAACCCTGCGTTCCTCAGTACAAGCTATCTAAGCAAGCAGGGATATTGAAAAATGTGTCATATTTTTGAAACTTTGTCACATTTCAGAAATATTCCTGAGAAGTAAAGAGAGAGATTAGATGTCTTGAGATTAGATTTCTTCATCTCAACTGGTGTACTTGTTTTGTACAGAAATTTTATTTGCAGCATTATCACCTGCATCAAACCAATGTATTTTACTGAAGATTCAATAAAAGCAAAAAGGGCTGCCATATTGTATGAGAGAGAGAATTTCCTTGCAAAGTGAATCCATTTTCAACTTGAGACACAGCTTTATTAGGTTTTGCTACAACTGCATGTTACTGCAACAGTTGAACTAAACTAGAAAGGTGGTTTGGGTCAGAGACCTCAGGTAAGACTGTAGATACATAGAAGTGCAATATTCTGTTAAGCCTAATTGATTGTGTGTCTAGTGCAATGTTGCAGTTCTTTATAATCAAAGGATTTTTTTTGGGGGGGGGCTGCAACAGCTAACAAGCAGATTTCTGCACAAAACCAAATTGCATACAGTGTGGATAAAATTGCTTTGATATGAAGAGCATTGGGGGGCACAGTGGCTTAGTGGTTAGCACGTTTGCCTCACACCTCCAGGGTTGGGGGTTCGATTCCCGCCTCCGCTGTGTGTGTGGAGTTTGCATGTTCTCCCCGTGCCTCGGGGTTTCCTCCGGGTACTCCGGTTTCCTCCCCAGTCCAAAGACATGCATTGTAGGTTGATTGGCATCTCTAAATTGTCCGTAGTGTGCGATTGCGTGAGTGAATGTGTGTGTGTGTGCCCTGCGATGGGTTGGCACTCCGTCCAGGGTGTATCCTGCCTTGATGCCCAATGATGCCTGAGATAGGCACAGGCTCCCGTGACCCGAGAATAGTTCGGATAAGCGGTAGACAATGAATGAATGAATGAAGAGCATTCACTGAACCAAAGATTCACAAGACATATGTATTTATAAAGTTCAATTTCCAAAAAAAAAAAAAAAAAAAAAAAGTCCTGAAATAAAATCACATGGACTGATAAAGTACAATTGAAACCCAGTGAATTCTGGGATACGGGGGGGCTTAATATCACCATTTGTGTACAGCCATCATGAAACCAATTGTAGTAATGTATTCAAAATTGGAACCTGCAATAGATAACACGATATTTAATTTTGGGTTACCTCCATGGAAGGATTAAGCCTTTTGTGTACGCAATGGGACCACAATACATTTCAGTCTGCATGCAGCCCCACACTCAAATTTATTTGTACAGAGATTGTAACAATAGGCATTGTCACAAAGCAGCTTTACAGAAATCCGGATATAGATCCAGATTCTTAATGAGCAAAGCAGAGACAACAGCAAGGAAAATATTCCTGAGCTGACAGAAGGAAGAAACTTTAAGAGGAACCCCATCATATTCGGGATAACGGTCAATAGTAGAATTATAAACCATTACAATAATAGTTTATAATTCAGTTTTACAGTATGTTTTGAAGTGTAGAACAGTAAAGTGTTATGTTTGCTGAATGGATATTCAGTATGGAGAGTTCATAATCACAGGACAGTCAGTATAATTAAAGCAGCAGTTCGTGGGCACTAATCTAAGAATGAGTCTTGGGCACAGACAGGTTGCCATAGAGTTCAAATCTTTACAGTATTTAGTTTCACCCCTCCTAAGTGCCAGGAGTCCTGTAATCCATCTTGAGTTTCTGCACTTGTATGTCCTAGTCATGTAGTGATGTATAGCCTATGCAATAAATAACACACATGCACATGATAGATTACATGGAAGATCAGCCAAAAATATTAATCAATGGGACAGCACGACAGTGAGGCACAATCAAATAAATTGCCATAGAGGGCTCCAGATCTGCTCCATGCAGACTCTCCACCAGTGTCCCACAAGCATGAGTGCTTGGTCATCCTCTATCCTAACCCCATACATTCTTCCACATGTTTTTTCATACCGCTGCTATGCTGATGATGCATATTTCCTCATTCCTCCTCTCATGTTTCAACTCATATCTAAGCATGCCTGGCAGACATCTAGTCACGGATCACAGCTCAACCCCTGAAACTACATCCCAGTGTGACTGAGCTTTATATCCCTGGAGATGCATCCCCATGTCAAAATCTTGTGCTCTCCCTGAGCAACTATATGATATAACCATCTGACAATGCGCAAAACCCTTGATCAGCCCTGGACAACAAACTCCTTATACAGTTAAACTGACTCAGTTATTCACGTATCATTTAAAACATCAGCGGGTTTGGCATCAAGTGCAAGTTTTTTTCAAGTGCCAAGAAAAAACCCACATTGTTGAGTGTAATTCTCCCAGAGCTAAACATCTGGACAGAAATCTTTGACCCAAGACAGGCCTTGCCAATCATTATATGACTTTCGTCCTGGTTTTTCAAATACTGTAAGGGAGAATGAATGGGGAAAAGTACAGCTTTATGCTGTTTAAGTTTGTGCTGCCGCTGTTACCTGCAGCATGCACTTTCTACAAATGGTTAACATCACACCTCCCTTATTAGTCAGAATATACAGAAGATCCCAAATGAATTTGTAATCAGTTGGCCATCTGACAGTGCCCAAACTCTAAACAGATTGGATGTGTCCAGCTACAGATCCAAAAAAAAATTGTAGAACAACATGCCCAAGTTCTGAGTGTTTGAATGACACACACTGTGTCCATTATGTTTTCTTGTTGTTCTTGATCGCTAAAGCCTGTATCTATGAGCATATGTTCAAAGCAGGTGTGAAATGGCCTGAGGTACAGGGATGAGGTACAGCTTTCAGGGCATATGACAACAGTTGGAAAGAGGAAGAGGGAGAATGATCTGTGCAGCATATCAGTGTTCTTAGGGCAGCTGTGATCTCTGAGCACCTTCAGGGTAGTCCTAAGGTGAGCCCTGTCACTAACTCAACTGTCAGCATACATTGTGAAGGTGGTTCACACATCTAATGTGAAACAGAAATAGCTAATGGTGGTTCTATGAAAGATGGCTGAATAATGGCAGTCTTTATGGAAAATGTATGTGTGCCCACATGCACATGGAGGTATCCAGGTGTGTCACACCATCAACGTAATGGAGGATCCAAACCCTAGGCATAAAGTGGGAATACACGTTACAAGCTAAATTAGAGTAGAATACTACTTGTTCTTGTGGTATACATCACAGCATATTCAATACAGTATATGTATCATTTTGTATATAATGCACAGTTTGGAAAATAATTTAAAGTAAATATAGTACTGCATGGGGGCACGGTGGCTTAGTGGTTAGCACGTTTGCCTCACACCTCCAGCGTTGGGGGTTCGATTCCCGCCTCCGCTGTGTGTGTGGAGATTGCATGTTCTCCCCGTGCCTCGGGGGTTTCCTCCCCCGGTCCAAAGACATGCATAGTAGGTTGATTGGCATCTCTAAATTGTCCGTAGTGTGTGAATGAGTGTGTGTGTGTGTGTGCCCTGCGATGGGTTGGCACTCCATCCAGGGTGTATCCTGCCTTGATGCCCAATGACGCCTGAGATAGGCACAGGCTCCCCGTGACCCGAGAATAGTTCAGATAAGCGGTAGACAATGAATGAATAGTACCGCATGCATATGTAAACAAATACTCTGTACGTTACAAACCTAACTTTGCTTCAAGGACACCAAATAAGAATGTGTCCTCATTCTCCTCTCACTATCCGTCCTCACAAATGCTTTCAATCTGTATTTCTCTTTGTTCTACTGAATGTCTGTATCCTTATGAACCTAACCCAGCTTCTGACATACATCCTCTCCCTTCCATCAGCAAATCTCTTTGTAAGCACACAGCAAAATACAATAGCTAGAAGAGGATTGTAGAATCTTCCTCCTGTAGTTTTCCTTCATTGCATTCATTTCTTTTTAATGATGCGGCACTGATGAGACAGAGGTAAATAGACAGCAATGTGGGCTCCAAGCGTGCTACTGCCTACACTAAACTGCATCTGCATCTGTTCTTCTGACATCTGGGCTGCTTAAGTTGATAATGCTTGTCTGTTTAAGATTTGTAGGTATTTCTAGGTGCTGCTTCTCACTCTGGGTTAGTCGTCTGTGACCAAACCGTCCATCCCTAACACATTATATAGCTCTGGAAGCTAAAATTAATCAGAAATCAGAGAATGTATATAACCTTTACCAGTGTAGACAAATGGGTCTGTAAAGATGTGTGTGTGAGAGTGTTGGACAAAGAAACAGTAGGAATGTGGCAAGGAGAAAAGGCAGCGGGAGAGGAGTGGGCTCTGCCTGCAGCAAGGACCTATAATATTCTCCAGCCATCTGCTGCTGTGCTCTTGCCCCTTCTGACATTGTGCTAGCCTGAGCAGGGTACAAACAGCACAAAAGTGCACAAACAGTACTGACCAAAACAAGATTCTATAAAAAAGGTTTCTTTTTAGCACTGTTTCTTGATAATCATCTAAACAGATTTTATTGTTGAGTTTGTATTTTTATTCCTTGCTAATCAGAATATGTAGCAGATCCCAAATGAATTCATTACCGGTTGGCCATCTGACAGCGCACAGACTCTGAACAGATGGAATGTGTCCAGCCAGAGATGCAATAAATGCCGAAGACCAGCATGCTTAAGTTCTGAGTGTATGAATGGCAAGCACCCTATCAGTCATGTTTTCTTATTGTTCATGACTGATAAAGCCTGTATCTCTGAGTATATGGTCAAACCAACTGTGAAAAAGCCTGAAGTACAGAGATGAGGTTGAGCTTTCAGGGCATATGATAATGCTTGTGTCTGGGATTAGACAGCATGATCTGACACTTTCATTTGCTTTACAGCTTCTTTCTTTCCAAATGGCTGTCTGTTGGACTCCATTTAAGTCTCCATTTAGTCATTTACAGTCTTCTCTTGAAAATGAAAAAATATTTTGTTTTTTTGCTATACACTAAAGATATTTGGTTTTGAGATCAATAGATGAAAATGAGACAACAGATCAGAATTTCAGCTTTCATTTCCTGATATTTACATCTAGATGTGTTAAACAACTTGTGATATAAAATGACACCAAGTTAAATCATGTCAGATCTTTTTCCACCTTTAAATGTGATAATTATTACAATTAATTATCTTACCACCCCCTCCTTGAACCGCCACCTTATTATGGTGGAGGGGCTTGAGTACCCGAATGAACCTAGGAGCCATGTTGTCAGGGGCCTAGTGCTCCTGGTAGGGTCTCCCAAGGCAAACGGGTTCTAGGTGATGGGTCAGACTAAGAGCGGTTTAAGACTCTTATGGAGATAATATCAAGGACCGTTACGTCGCCCGGACTGGCATCACCGGGGCCCCGCCTGGGGTTGGGGCACACAGGCGAGCGCCTGGTGGCCGAATCTTTGCCTGCGGGACTCGGCCGGGCACAGCCGAAAGACGTAGGCCCACCTTCCCATAGGCCCACCACCCACAGGAAGGAGCATAAGGGTCCGGTGCCATGTGTTTTGGGTAGCAGTCATGGGCGGGGGCCCCGATGACCCAAACCATGGACAAAGAATCTGGCTTTTGGGACATGGAAAGTCACCTCACTGGGGGGGAAGGAGCCTGAGCTGGTGAGGGAGGTCGAGCGGTACCGGCTAGAGATAGTCGGGCTTGCCTCCACACACAGCCTGGGCTCTGGAACCCAACTCCTTGAGAGAGGTTGGACCCTCTTCTTCTCTGGAGTGCCCCATGGTGAGATGCATCGGGCTGGGGTGGGCTTGCTTATAGCCCCCCAGCTCAGCCGCCATGTGCTGGAGTTTTCCCCGGTAAACGAGAGGGTTGTTTCCCTGCGTCTTCGGGCTGGGGATAGGTGTCTCACTGTTGTTTCGGCTTATGGGCCGAACGGCAGTGTGGAGTACCCAACCTTCTTGGAGACCCTGCGAGGGGTGCTGGAAGGTGCTCCGACTGGGGACTCCACAGTTTTGCTTCAATGCCCATGTGGGCAACGACAGTGATACCTGGAGGGGCGTGATTGGGAGGACCGGCCCCCCTGATCTGAACTCGAGTGGTGTCCTGTTGCTGGACTTCTGTGCTAGTCACAGCCTGTCCACAACAAACACCATGTTCAAGCATAAGGGTGCCCCATCAGTACACGTAGTACCAGGACACTCTAGGCCGGAGATCAATGATCGACCTTGTGATCGTGTCATCTGACCTTCGGCCGCATGTCTTGGACACTCGGGTGAAGAGAGGGGCGGAACTGTCAACCGATCACCACCTGGTGGTGAGTTGGATCCGCTTGCGGAGGAGGATGACGGACAGACTTGGCAGGCCCAAACGTATTGTGAGGGTCTGTTGGGAACGTCTTTCTGATCCCTCTGTTAGAGGGGTCTTCAACTCCCACCTCCGTGAGAGTTTCAACAAGATCCCGAGGGAGGTTGGGGACATCGAGTCTGAGTGGACCATGTCCGACTGACAACAAGCAGTCAGCAGAAACAGCATCGATGATCATGTTTAGATTGCAGAGGTCGCTGATGGATGAGCTGATCTCGCCAAATCCTTCCACCAGCTAACACCAGGTCCACTGGCACAGACATCAAAAGCATGACATTTATTGTTTGAGGGGAAAAAAGGCACACTCGCAAGGTTTAGATGCCTTTAGAGACTTTTTACTACTAGCTTATTACTCAACATGATCTTTGCAGGCAGACAGCCAAGTCAGTTAGAAAGGAACCCAAATCACAATGCTTCCTTGTCAGTTTTGGTTAATATTCTTAAATGTAGTCATATTTTTATGCTTCATTAATGTAGTCCAAATGTCAGAAGGGATATCACTGCAAAAACAACCTAAAGTTTGTGTCAATTTTATTATTTTTTTGGCAGTGACATCCAATAAGTTTACATCAGACCACTTTTTGTTTTGATTTCAAGATGGCAGCACGGCAGTAGCAGGCAGCGGCCACTCCAGATCCAGAAGGGTGCTTTGTATGTTTAGCCTGTTTACATGCTTGTATTTGCACACTATTCAACTGCTGCTGTTACTATTTTTGCACATTTCAAACTGTCACCAACTGCTGCAACACATATGTTTCCAAGCATATGCTATAAGAAACTTTTTTACAGTTCTTCTATTTTGCACACTTGTTTGGACAAAAGGTGCACATGTCGCACTTTATGTAGCTAGGAAAGCTTTCTGTCCTTAGCTTCTATCCTTAGCTCCGTGTTGTTGTTTTGTTTTGTAGCTATATGTTGTGTTGTTTTATGTAGCACCAGGGTCCTGGAGAAACGTTTCACTTCACTATGTACTGCATCAACTATATATGGTTGAAATGACAATATAAGCTTCTTGACTTGACTTGATCAGCACACATGCGTTCACACCAACAAACACACAGAAGCTGTGTGCAGAAAGCATAAAGTATTCTGAACAGCAGATTGTAATTCAAGTGTGTCTGCTTCTGTGAACACAGAGTGAGGAGGAGGCAAAGGGCAAAAAAGAAAAAATTCTTATGGGAATGCTATTTTATTACAATCCAAGATCTGACATCCTCACTTCCAGTGATCACTGAAAATCTTCTCCCACTCCAGTACTTGGCATTTTTAAAGTCATTCGTTCTCTTTACCGAGAGAAACAAGTCCAGTTCAGATTGTGACAGTGAAAATCGATTTTAACTTTATTTCTTTTTTATCCTTATATTTCTGAGGCAGAATCCTATACAGTGATTTATACGCCACACAGGTCCACAGAAGCTCAGTTCTAAAGCCCAGTGTTAAACTCGTGCCCTAGAATGCCACAAAAACTACCAAAGGCCAAGAAGAATATAAACACAAATGTCCATCAACATTCAGACTGTTCACCCAGGCCTTTATCATAGCTGGTGGATCGACAGGGACAAGTTGACATTTAACACTGCACTTTTAAAAGCATTCGAATGACTCAGCAGCATTGTTTATTGAGTTATATTGAGTGTTTATTGAGATACTCATGTCATGTCAAAAAGTGTTTTTAAAAAATATTTTCTCCACAAGCTCCAGAAATGGTCATATAAGCACATGGAAACCCTTCATTTCACACACACAGAGAGAGAGAGAGAGAGAGAGAGAGAGAGAGAGAGAGAGAGTAGAGAGAGACGAGAGAGATTAAGGATTTGAGAGAGAGAGAGAGAGAGCAGAGAGAGAGAGAGAGAGAGAGTTAGAGAGAGAGAGAGAGAGAGAGAGAGAAAAAGAGAGAGAGAGGAGACGAGAGAGAGAGAGAGAAAATGTCGTAGCTTAGTGGTTAAGGCACTGGACTACTAAGGTTGTAAGAATCACAGGTACACCAATCTGCCACTGCTGGGCCCCTGAGCAAGGCCCTTAACCTTAATTGCTCAGTTCAAAATGTAAGTCGCTCTGGATAAGGGCGTCTTCCAAATGCCAGAAATGTAAACGCGAGAGAAAGTGAAACCTATATGCCACACAAACTGCCATCCAAAAAAATGACATGAGCTTGCTGAGATATGGTGAGGAGGCAGCATCAGAGGGGTAGTGGCCAATGTTCACCGGTTCAGTTTTATGGTGAAGAAACAAAGCTGAGACTATTAAGACGGAAAACTCCCTTTTTTTTACCAAATCAATCTACGTTCCTACTCTCATCTATGGTCATGAGCTCTGGGTCATGACCGAAAGGGTAAGATCCCGGATACAAGCGGCCGAAATGAGCTTCCTCCGTAGGGTGGCGGGGCGCTCCCTTAGAGATAGGGTAAGGAGCTCTGTCACCCGGGAGGAGCTCGGAGTAGAGCCGCTGCTCTACTGTTGAGGTGGCTCGGGCATCTGTTTCGGATGCCTCCGGGACGTCTCCCTGGAGAGGTGTTCCGGGCATGCCCCACCGGGAAGAGGCCCTGGGGAAGACCCAGGACACGCTGGAGAGACTATGTCTCTTGGCTGGCCTGGGAACGCCTCGGGGGGCCCTCCGGAAGAGCTGGAGGAAGTGTCTGGGGAGAGGGAGGTCTGGGCATCCCTACTTAGACTGCTGCCCCCGCGACCCGGCTCCGGATAAGCGGAAGACAATGAATGAATGAATGAATGAATGAATGAATGAATGAATGAATGAATGAATATCTTACCACACATTGCAGTAGCATACTTTGAAACTCGCTGTACAGCTTCTATGCAACTTGCATTATTTCTTTGAAATAAGTCTATTTAAGAGAAGAATGAGTTTCCTTTAATGGGGTAAATTGAAGATTTTTGATCATTGGAGTTTTGATCATTGTCAACCAAAGCTTTCTGCTAGGTCAGTCCCGGAATGTCCTTTAGTCGCCATCTCAGTCCCCAGATTTAAATAACATAGAACAATTGATGGTGTGGTGGCATAGAAACCAAGGAACATTAATAAGATGGAAGCATTTTTACATGAGGAATGTGCAAAGATTCCAGTAGAGAGCTATCAGAAGCTTGTGAGCACCAGCTGGAAACTTTATTAAAAGATTATAAAATATAAAGGAAGCTCCACAATATACTAACTTTGGGGACTGAATGATATTACTTTCTCAAAATCAATTGAACATGTAGTATATAATATTAATGTTTTACCCTACGGGTTACACCACAGATTTGTACCTCTGGTGCTCAAACTGTGCACTTGCATTACATGCATAATTAATTATATGCTGGTTTCCACAATGTGAATCGCACATCACATTTTGGGTCACAGTGCCTTGTCATGTCCTTAGGCATCATTACACCCCTGTAGTGGAGAGCAGTCCAGTGTCTGGATGTTCTCTTGGTCCACTCCTCTCTTGGAATGTGGTAGCTTGGAAAGTGGTTAAAGTGTTTGGGCTACTGTTTGAGTTCTAATCCTTGGATCACCAAGCTGCCACTGCTGGGGCCTTAACTGCTCAGTTGTATAAAAATGAGAAAATGTAAGTCACTCTGGATATGAGCATCTGCCAAAATGCTGTAAATGTTTTGCAAAGGAATCAAAGTCTCACCCAGAAGGCACGTGCTGACAACAAGCAGTCAGCAGAAACAGCATCGATGATCATGTTTAGATTGCAGAGGTCGCTGATGGATGAGCTGATCTCGCCAAATCCTTCCACCAGCCAACACCAGGTCCACTGGCACGACATCAAAAGCATGACATTTATTGTTTGAGGGGAAAAAAGGCACACTCGCAAGGTTTAGATGCCTTTAGAGACTTTTTACTACTAGCTTATTACTCAACATGATCTTTGCAGGCAGACAGCCAAGTCAGTTTGAAAGGAACCCAAATCACAATGCTTCCTTGTCAGTTTTGGTTAATATTCTTAAAAGTAGTCATATTTTTATGCTTCATTAATGTAGTCCAAATGTCAGAAGGGATATCACTGCAAAAACAACCTAAAGTTTGTGTCAATTTTATTATTTTTTTTGGCAGTGACATCCCAAAAAGTTTTCATCAGACCACTTTTTGTTTTGATTTCAAGATGGCAGCACGGCAGTAGCAGGCAGCGGCCACTCCCGATCCAGAAGGGTGCTTTGTATGTTTTAGCCTGTTTACATGCTTTTATTTGCACACTATTCAACTGCTGCTGTTACTATTTTTGCACATTTCAAACTGTCACCAACTGCTGCAACACATATGTTTCCAAGCATATGCTATAAGAAACTTTTTTCAGTTCTTCTATTTTGCACACTTGTTTGGACAAAAGGTGCACATGTCGCACTTTATGTAGCTAGGAAAGCTTTCTGTCCTTAGCTTCTATCCTTAGCTCCGTGTTGTTGTTTTGTTTTGTAGCTATATGTTGTGTTGTTTTATGTAGCACCAGGGTCCTGGAGAAACGTTTCACTTCACTATGTACTGCATCAACTATATATGGTTGAAATGACAATATAAGCTTCTTGACTTGACTTGATCAGCACACATGCGTTCACACCAACAAACACACAGAAGCTGTGTGGCAGAAAGCATAAAGTATTCTGAACAGCAGATTGTAATTCAAGTGTGTCTGCTTCTGTGAACACAGAGTGAGGAGGAGGCAAAGGGCAAAAAAGAAAAAATTCTTATGGGAATGCTATTTTATTACAATCCAAGATCTGACATCCTCACTTCCAGTGATCACTGAAAATCTTCTCCCACTCCAGTACTTGGCATTTTTAAAGTCATTCGTTCTCTTTACCGAGAGAAACAAGTCCAGTTCAGATTGTGACAGTGAAAATCGTTTTAACTTTATTTCTTTTTTATCCTTATATTTCTGAGGCAGAATCCTATACAGTGATTTATACGCCACACAGGTCCACAGAAGCTCAGTTCTAAAGCCCCGTGTTAAACTCGTGCCCCAGAATGCACAAAAACTACCAAAGGCCAAGAAGAATATAAACACAAATGTCCATCAACATTCAGACTGTTCACCCAGGCCTTTATCATAGCTGGTGGATCGACAGGGACAAGTTGACATTTAACACTGCACTTTTAAAAGCATTCGAATGACTCAGCAGCATTGTTTATTGAGTTATATTGAGTGTTTATTGAGATACTCATGTCATGTCAAAAAGTGTTTTTTAAAAAATATTTTCTCCACAAGCTCCAGAAATGGTCATATAAGCACATGGAAACCCTTCATTTCACACACACAGAGAGAGAGAGAGAGAGAGAGAGAGAGAGAGAGAGAGAGAGAGAGAGAGAGAGAGAGAGAGAAAAAGAGAGAGAGAGAGAGAGAGAGAGAGAGAGAGAGAGAGAGAGAGAGAGAGAGAGAGAGAGAGAGAGAGAGAGAAAAAGAGAGAGAGAGAGAGAGAGAGAGAGAGAGAGAAAATGTCGTAGCTTAGTGGTTAAGGCACTGGACTACTAAGGTTGTAAGAATCACAGGTACACCAATCTGCCACTGCTGGGCCCCTGAGCAAGGCCCTTAACCTTAATTGCTCAGTTCAAAATGTAAGTCGCTCTGGATAAGGGCGTCTTCCAAATGCCAGAAATGTAAACGCGAGAGAAAGTGAAACCTATATGCCACACAAACTGCCATCCAAAAAAATGACATGAGCTTGCTGAGATATGGTGAGGAGGCAGCATCAGAGGGGTAGTGGCCAATGTTCAGAGCCCTGACACCAGTATCAAAAAAAAGTTTAATAGGCAAAAATCAGACATGAATACAAATTTGACTGTATGACTATTACAGACTGGAAATCTGCCTTTACTCAGCTTGACACAAGAGTGCACAGCAGGCCCTATGTAAGAGTCTGTGCAAGAGCAAGCAGTATTGTAGTCACCTTTGACAATGCACGATCACAGCAAGTTCAATTTGCCAAACAAGCAGAAACCAGAATTCGGTACACTGAGTCATGTCACAATGACACAAGCTCCTCTTAAAATTCATCTGGCAGCATTGTATACGAACAGAGAAACGCTTGCACAGGAAGAAAATGAACCCATGATCATTTGCCCTACGGCAATTTAGAAGCAATTTCCCCGAAATGTAATACAGAGATGTAATGAGCAATTTGGATAATATGTTGTTCATGTAATGGGCTGTTCCTTTTCTCAGGCACATCGTGCTTTAATACACTGATGACACTGGAGTGCTAGCTGAACCTTCTGAAGAACAACAAGCAACCTGAGAAAGTACTAAAAACAAGAAACTCTCTCTTAAAATTGCCCTTGATAGCCTTAAAAACTCTGCAGACGGTGTTGAGTATTACTGTAAATTTGTCCCATGGTAACGTCTCATTTGCCACAGCACAGATCCTGTCGGCAATTTATCACCTCCCTGACAGTCACTGACCTCAGTAATAGCATTGATCCCACACTGACCCTGAGGAGGTCATTGGAGAGAGGTATGATTGGTTTACTCTCAATCTCTCTCTCTGTAACCCACTCGCTCACTCTCACACATACTCACACCAAGTTATTAGTAGGATATTTGAGATCTCTCTATAATAATTATACACAAAAAACTTTCATCCATTAAAACAGCACATTCAATCAATTTACCTCCTCTTACCTGCCACTCAATCTGACAGCTCTATAATCTCATGTAAAAATAATATTTCTATTTCCTGTTGCACTATGACAAGCATTAGAAATTTCGCTCAGAGCAAATCAAACTGTCGAGGCTGCACAGGACAATATAAAACACATGCTATCCTAAGGACAATCTTTTGGAAACAGCACTGCCAATAGGAATAAACTTGTAAAACACGAATAAAACATAGTTTACTACCCAACAGCTTTATTTCACAAATAAACAACAGCAGACACCTTACAGTACAGCTGCTGTGCTTTTACATGATGTCTCAGGGGAACTGAGGGAGATGCAGCATACTATTAATAAACCAATGGAGTATATAAACCGCCAATAAACATGATGGGTGAACAGACAGACACTTTTTGCACCAAGCAACCGCAACCTCCTCTGTGTCAAATAAAGGGGCGGAGCCACCAGAGGTCACTGAAGACCTTTACATTTCCCTTTAAGATAAATGTGTTTGATTTGAGAAACTGCCCTAAAAAATGAGGTATTCTATACTTGTAAAATATAATAGTACCTGGGTATTCAATCAAAAATGTGTAAAGATCCAGTTATACAAATTTCCTTGCAGGTTAAGATAAAACATTATGACTAAATGGAGACAAGATATTTTTAAACCATTAATGATAAATTTGTGTCTATAAAAAAATTCACAGTGGTTCTCTTTTGTTTCTTAGTAGTCCATCTCATTACCACTAAACAGAGCAAAAAAAAAATTATACTTAATTAATTTAAAATGGTTAGTTGTGTATAATTGTGTATAAAGTATACATACAGTATTTATAATTAATATATTTAATACGATTTATGGTAAACATAATACATTTTATTTATTCATCTATTTATTTTTTTGTCATTGTTTTCATGCATTTATTGGCTCTGCTACAGCGTTTCTTTAAGTGCTCGTTTCAGTTCACTGAAATACTTTTTCCGAGTCTGCATGTTGACCTTTAACTGCCAGATGAAGATAATATATAGTGCATAATTTGCATTTACTAAGAAGAAGCAGCTACTAAGTTCTCCTCAGCAGCTATAGCTAATAGTGGGAACTATTCATGAAAATGACAGAGGCTTTACAAATGAAACAATGAATTCATTTGCCATATGCTGAAGCATGTAACAGGATGAAGTAGGGTTGGCAGGCCTTGTGGCCTGGTAGCAATCGAGCCGAGAGAAATCTAGTTTGTGGTGCATTATTCATCATCCGTTCGGCCTCTGGATATAAAATGCTTCAAGCAGAGCTTGTTAAATGTAATCTCACTTCAAGAGCCACAACTCCGCAAAATCAGGTTTATTTTTTTCATGCCCCTCTTCTAAGAGCTGAATCAAATCAGGTTTCCAAAGACAGGAGGCAAGCGCTCAGGGCTGGCGTATTAATACATCATGAGCATGTCAGCACACACTGCATTGTGTCCATGAGCAATGAGCTTAACCCCAAAGTGTTTTAAGTGTTTAGTTTTTGTGGTTATCCAAGGCAAGAATTAACAAAACTCCATTGTACCAGTATATTCATTTTAGTTCAACCAATGGTGTATCCAATGGCTGGGTTCAGAATATCTGAAAAATATCTAACTGTGAAACATGACTCCTACTCTTTGCTGTCAAATTGAACAGAACACTAGTGAAATTTTCAACCTTGAGTCTTATAGCTCTCTTCTCAAAGTCAGAGCACTGAGCTAGAATCGGTTTTACATTTTAATAAATGCTCGCCTCTGACTTTTACAGTCTAATGAATGCTCTGACAGACCAGAACCTGCTCTCGGATTCTTAATAAATATGGGTTCTGGCTTGCTGAGAACGGGTCGCTAGTACTCACTCAGGGCGATGCCTGCTCTCTCTTTCTCACAGTACTGTGTTAATGCACCTTGCTTTAATTAACATCTATAATTCAAGTCCAATTGATCAGAGTTATTGACAGATAGATTAAAAGTAAGGGGAGAATGGTGGTTAAAGGAAAAAAAGACATTAATAGTTGAAAAGGTGAGGATGGAAAGAAAGCAGCAGCAGCAGCATGGCATTACAGAGAACTCATTCACCATCAGATACAGTTCTGTGCTACTCAGTAACCCTCACACCTACATTAAATATACAATAATTTAAATTCAATTTTATGTGCATGGCACTTTTAATAGAAAGACATTGATGTAGATTTACTAGATCCTTAATGAGCAATCCCAATTCCACAGAGGAAAACTGCCTGTGAAAACACGAGGAAGAAACTTGACCTTAACCAGACTTAAAAGGGAACCCATCAGTTGCTGTGGTCCGAACATGAGTATGATTGTTTCCAGTGTCCCCACAACACTGGTCTGGTTTCATTGGAGTCACCTGATTCTAACGAATCCTGTACATTTGCAATCACAACTTTTTTTTTGGTGCTATTATGCACCACATATGATACATGTGTGTTGCAGAAACTAATGATGTCATCATCAGCTAAAACACATGAGCTTTACTTCTGGCACAAGTGCAGACCCGAGATACGAGCTACGTTCAAGTTCAAAGGAACCACAGAACAGTTCCAGTGCAATCAAACATGCACCAGCTTCTACAGGAAGTACTGTTGCTGTCACATTACCAATTTTTCATGCAAACCATGCATTAATTCAGAGTAAACTGCCAGTGTGAATGTCTCCTATAATTCACTACTCCTCCAAAGACGTATATTCTAATATAAATAAAACAAAACATTAAAAAAGCATGATCAGTATGACCATCACGGGGTTTATGATTACAGGAGCAGTTTTTAGGCATCTTCAGTACTTTTCTGCCTAACTACAGGAGATGCCTTACTGTAGGTCTGATTGTTTATACAGCTAAATGCAAAAACAAATTTAGACTGTTAAAGAAATAAAAAGCAGCCAATAAAATATTTGTTTTGCATTTTGAAGTGATTTGTTAGTTGAAAATTATAAGTTTCTCTGCACCTGACTGCCTCACACCAAATCTGGTTCCACTTACTGTTGATTAATAGGTTTTGCTGAAGCCTTTTCTGTATTTCTGAGCCTTTTTCTTTTTACCTTTTCTGTCTCCTTGTAAATGATTATAGACCAACTCTAACCATGTCAAGCAACATTGAGAACAAAAATTGTAGAAAAGCTCCCTGAGTGTCAGACTACATATTGTTATTGCTCCATGTGCCAAAATCAATTCAGCTCTTTTAAGCCAAGCTACTGGGAATAACCAGAAGGAAAGGGAGAATGTAATGATTACCACGATTAAAGAATGCACACACACACTCCCAGGCACAGCAGGGTTGCTTCTATTGTGCATTAAATTAAGTCAATCCCCTGAAAAAGCAGAATTTCAGGTGCTTATGAGGAAAATTATAAAGTCACGCAATATTATGGATCCAGGCTGTCAGGACACAAAAGAATGAATGAATGTTGAACAGCCTTGATCCCTTGATTTACCCTTCTGGCTCTAAGCAATGCATAATGTACATAATACTGAATGTCTGTTAAAAAGCCTATTAAAAATCCAATTTCTGAAAGCTGTTATTGCTGAAGGGAATCAAATGGGCCTGTGAGTTGCTCAAGCTGCAACAACACTTTCAGCATATGCATAAGCTTTCCTGAAACTTTACCAATACAATGCCAATAAAAATTACACACAGGCAACAGTGACACAGAGCTAAAGTGTGACTGACTGGACAGCTCAACGCCGGAGATTAATAACAATAAAGGCTTTTTTTGAAACATAACACATTAAGTTATAAATGTAAATCATGGCACTGATTAATTGTGTAAAATCAGACTACAATAAAAAAGCTTTTGGTCCAATTGAGAAGTCAGCAAATAGCATTTAAGGCTCGCGGTATGCACCTTTAATGTCTTTAAATCAAACCATTTAAATGAATAAAAGCAGTGTTAGGGAAAAGACATCTCTGATAGACCTCAGAGCCACAGAATGTAATTTGCACATTTCTATTTTTAAGAAAGAACAATTAAAAGAGTGAGCTGCCTGGGATTTGCATTACTTCTACCTACTTAAAACTCCATTTTTTGGCTAACCTGCAAAGCACCTCTCACCTATTATTTATATTAATATCTCAGTAATACTGCAATCTTGAAATTATATGGTTCTATCTGGAAATTATTTTCAACTTTGACTATTGTACTTTTAAGTAATATTTTTGGTACAATTTCTACACTTTTATAACCAACCAAAAAAAAAAAACCAAACAAAAAAACCCACCAGTTATTCCAAGGTCTTGACTGTAAATGAATGAAACGTACATTTGACCTCCATAATACATTTATAAGCAGTGCATAGATATTTAAGATTGAATTGGGCTTAAATGTGTGAGGCAGCAGTGCTTATGTAGTATTTATCTTTGTCTTGACAGGAAGGGTGAGGTATTGTGGTACAAGATATAAGATTTTTCTTACTGTGAAGCTTTTATCACACCTGTAAAGTATGCATTCTATTTATTCACCTGCTCTACAGGCATTATGGGAACTCAGTATAATAATAGAAGGTCTACATTATGAACTTATTTGTTTATTGTTCTTTTAATTCTACACCAGCACCAAAGGACCTTCTGTAAATTATTACAGTATTACAAATATTAAAATATTACTATTTTTCAACAGTGTCAACAACAACAGCTATAAAAGGCCCTGACTTTAAAATTCAATAAGAATTCTAGGATTTTTCCTGGTGAGAAATTTTGGAAGCCTTCTAAATAAGCGTTTAGAGCAAAATTATTAAGAGAAGGACAAGGGTATGTCTTGTGTTTACTCGGTTTATTACTTTACAAGATTAATTAGATTGCCTTCGGTAGTGTAACGATTCAACAAATGCCATGTGTGACTGCTCACTAAGCAGGTGTTTGAGTTGAGGAAAACAATGCAATATTGTACCTCATAGACATCCTGTCCTCTCCACATCGTGACCAATGTCCTCAGCTGATCTGCAGAGACAGAGGTCACGGGTTATTAACATGCACTTGAGACGAGACGATGACGAGCAGAAACAGAAGAGGGAGGTGAGGATGAACAGAAAGACAAAGAAGAAAAAAATGGAGTTAGACAATCAGGAAAAGCATGACACAGAAAGAGATGGATGGAGGATAAACGACTGCATTTTTATGAGTCTGTCAGAGAATGTGACTGGGGCAATTGATTATTAGTGTTGCAGTGTTTCGGAAAGCCCACTATGACCAGTCACTCTGAAGCCACACTCAGGTGATTGATGTACTCCAAGACAACAGAGGCATTATATTTTAAAAGCAAGAAGATTTGCTGTTGGATAGAGCTTTTCACACTTCACATGTTGTCCTCATTTCATACATGTGCTTAGCCTTTTCCTCCTGGCTGGAAGCTACGATTTACAGGTCTTAAATATTAGAGTGCTAATTTGCATACGCTATCCTGATACCATGCTTGTACTATGCGTGTGTGTGTGTGTATTACGGGTGAATTACAAAGAAAAATGTATAAATCAGGTGTAGAAAGTTTTAATTTGTTTTATTCGGTATTCAAATGGCAGAAATCTGGTTTACTTGTGCACACAAGTGCTTCCTGAAATTACTTTTAAGCAGTAAATCACGGTGCTAAATGAATCTGGTTCTAAAATATTATTAGAAAGAAACACCACATGTTGCATATTACTTTAAATCATTAAAGCTTTTAATGAGCAAAACTGCATATTCTTTTAACACATCTCCAGCTAGCATATGGGTAATTTTAATATGTCATGTTGTAGAAAACCTACATTAAATTTTAAATGGCGCTACATACTCTTAATGCAAATACAGCACCATCTCTACAGTTCTGAATCCCATTCTCATGTATGAAACACTAAGACAACAGGTGGATGCTTCACCTCAATCATTCTCTAATGAAGGTTTGTGGAAAAAAAAAAACAACAAAATCACAAATACAACAGTCCCTAGCCGTATCTCTATAAAGATAATACAGGCTTTCTTCTGCTTACTCTCTTTCATGTGAAGATTATCACATACTAGGGCTGGCTGTTCTGGCATATTTTTGATGCACTTCTCAATATTTGAAGACATCTTTATGACACATTATATATACACACACCTCAATATCCAATTATGCTGAAGGTAAAATAAAATCAGTCAGTTACTTTTTTAGAGGGAGTAACAAAGGAGCACTGACACTTGCTTATAAAAAAGGGTATCATAATGTTATTACATCACAGTATCGATATCACATTGGCACACTGTCCAGACTTAATATATAAGACACACACTCGCTAATGTATTTGAGGACTTCTAGCAGGAGTACACCTTTCTAATCCGATTTCCTTTTATTTCTGTTGTCATAATGGGAAATTGGTAGACATTCAGACAAATGAATAACTTGTACATTAAACAGTAAGGCAAATTTACATCCTTTAGTAAATCAGTTCCTCAGTGTTCTCCTCTGAACATGCATTTAAAATGCTTAAAATGACAGTCTGCATTGTCAAACACATAAGTAACATAAGTACAGTGGAACCGCAGCATACAAATTGAATTCGTTCTGGAGGCGAGTTCTTAAGGTGAAAATCTGCATTGCGAAACTAATTTTCCCATAATAAATAATGTAAATGCAGATAATCCATTCCAGCCACCCAAAAATATTACCAATCCGAAGCGCAAACTGCAAACTGTGTGGCTGCTGCAAAGAACTGACCCAAGCCAAGCATTCCATGTCAAGGGTCCTCACAGGAAGTCCTGCCACCAAGCTTGGGCTAAAAATAGAACAGACCCCTCATGCCACCAATCTGTCAACAAAAAAACGTGCAAAAGCTATGTGATTATTTTTAACGCATGCCGAATGCAACGTTGGTATTGTTGGTTGACTCTTTCAAAGCCGCTTCCAAAATGTAAAAGTCGTAAACTCACTTCGGTTGACTTCACACTGACACAAACATGTTTTGAACTGCTCCCGGACGTACACGCGACTTAGCCGGCATTCAGTTGTTTCGTATGGTTAAAATGCTTCATATGCTGATGCAAAAATTGTGGCGAAAATTCATAAAGGGAGTACATTCGTATGCCGAGGTTCCACTGTGTTGCTATGCTCTAGGAGAAAGTCCAAAGGTATGACATAAAAAGGAAAGAATATTGTTTAGATATACTGTATAAATAGCATTTACAGAATGTCTTCTAATTAATAACAATCTGATTTTATCTAACTGCCGATTACACAAATTAACAATATTTCAAATCGACTTATCACCCTGTACCTCCATCACTTTGTTTATCTATAAAGTAAATGATAGACATCGCTGTCTTTGAACTGGAGACTCTGAACACATTAAAATACAGTCATAATTAAGAGTTAGTTCTGTAGTTGGCTCACATTAGTTTGAATTTAAATCATCTTTTTCCTCCTCACTGCAGTTTCAGTGCAAGAGCCATCTATTTTGCACATCAAAACATACCAAATTGAAAAAATGAAGCCCTTCCATACCTTAATTTATTAGGAACATGCTCATTTGTACGCTTATCTAATCGACCAATCACAAGGCAGCAGTGCAATGCAGATTCAGGTCAAGAGCTTTAGCTAATGTATATATAGAACATCAAAATGGGAAAAATGTGATCTCAGTGATTTTGGTGGCATGGATGCTGGTGCCAGATGGGCATGTTTGATTATTTTTGTTTTTAGAAACTGCTGATCTCCTGAGATTTTCACACACAACAATCTGTACAGTTTATGCAAAGTGGTGTGAAAAACAAAAACATCCAGTGAGCAGAGGTTCTGCTGACAGAAAGAATCTCAGAATACACTAGGCAGAGACTCACAGAAACTGGACTGGTGACAACTGGAGAAGTGATCAGGTCTGATGATCAGGATTTCTGCTGCAACATGATGCAAGATTTGGGGATGTGGTAGCTCAATGGTTAAGGTGTTAGACTACTGATCGTTAGGTTAGTTTGAATTCCAGGTCCACCAAGCTGCCACTGCTGGGCCTCTGAGCAAGGCCCTTAACCCTCAATTGCTCAGTTGTATAAAATGAAACAAAAAAATGTAAGTCGCTCTGAATAAGGACGTCGTGAATGTATATATAAATGTAAATGTATGATTTGGTGCCAACAGCATGAATTCCTGAGGCGAAGCTTAACATTTCAGGCTGGTGGAGGTGGAGTAATGATTTGGAGAATGATGATTTCACAAATACTGGACCCCATTAATACCAATTGAACATGATTTGAATGTCATAGCTTATCAGTATTGTTGCCCTCATGCATCCTTTTATGATCACAAAGTACCATCTTGTCCATCATAATAATGTGCCATGTCACAAAGCAGGAGTCATTTTAAACTGTTTCCATGAACATGACAAGCAGTAGACTTTAATGGCCTCTCTGGTCCACTGATCTGAATCCAATAGAGCAGCTTCGGTGTGTGGTAGAACTGGAGATTCGCAATACGGATGCGCAGCTGACAAATCTGCAGCAATTACGGCATACAATCATGTCAACATGAAAAGAATATTTCCAACATCTCGAAAATCCGTGAGACGGCTCTGACAGCAAAGGGTCTCCTACCCAGTATGATGTACCTAATAAGATGAGTGTATACTTATTCAGTAACTACAGTAAAGTGTAGCAGTCCTTGGGAGTTTAAGAGGTTAAATACTACAGTCATTGTCACACAAAAATCAGAAGGAACCGTATCTAAAGAAAGAATTGCGACCTAATTAATATCAGTGAACCCGTCACGTCACCTTTATTGTTGCTGCTTATCTTTTCTCTCCAGAATAAAAAAAAAAAAAAAAAAAAAAAAAAAAAAAAAAAGGAGCTCATATAAATAACATGCCTCTATGATTGTACTGTCGTGGAGCGTGTGATGGTTACACTGGGTAATAATGTCTCACTCATTCAGCAGGGAAATATTTAGATTATCAGTTCAGTGCACTCATATGTAAATAAGCTGTCTGCTGTAATGATGAATGTGCTCTGTTCTATGAGCCTCTGCTGAAAAGACCCTGTGTTAATGAAAACCGAAGTCGAATTCCTTTCTGTTTTAATTTCTCAAATTCCTCAGCTACTGTGGCAATGACAGTAAACAATGTTATTAACCATTATTCCCACCATGATATATACATTCTTTTTTCAAAACTTTGCCAAGAGGAACAGTTACTGAGATATTAATTGCTGTAGACAGCTGATGAACTACTGGCATGGAACTGCAGGGTAATTAAGGAGGCAGATTCATCATATTTAGTGTTGTAGCAGTGGCAGGGTGACAGGCCCTGGAGAGGGAGAGGTGTTCCCAACTGAGATGAGAGGGATTCAAAAGCACTTTAAATTATCTGTCATGACCGGAACACTAGAATATTCCTCCACCGCTTATTCTTCAAATAACATTTCAGGGAAATGTAGAACGCAGCCACTGCTGATTGGAAATTAAATTAATTAAAGTAGGGAAGGTTTAATGCTAATGATTTGATTGGAAGGTTGCGAGTTAAAATATAAACACTGCCAAGTTGCTTCTATTAAACTCTTAAACCTCAGCTGCTTAGCCTGCTTCCTGTCTCAGCTGTGACTCACTTGGCACTCCCACCAGGATTTTGATTGTTGCAGTCATAAATGTTTAATTTTGCTTCAGATTTTTTCCAAAAAAAAAAAAAAAAAAAAAAAGTACAAATCAATTTGTATAGTATTTTGTGCTTTTTGTGGAAAACTACATGAATTGGAGAAACTGCAAGCACATTATTTGTCTTTTAAATAATTTTTTTTCAAATAATTTTATAATTATTTAAAAATATATATTTTATATATATATATTTTATATAATAATTTTATTTATATTTAAAAAATCCCTTTTAAAATAATTAATAATAAATACTTTCCTAATTAATATATACTTTTCATGATAGCTGTATCATATTCAACACACATGAATCAAAGAGGGCTGACATAATGCGTCTTGGCCCAAATCTGCAGAGTTTGTTTGATTTTGCGTTCATTTCTGTGCATCATAAACAATGTGAGAATTTAAAATAAATTAAAATGCAAGGATCTTGTCTAATTATACAGAACAATGCCTTAATGTATCTAATGCATCAGCTCAAGGTTTCTAACCAAGTTAAATGGCTCTGGATATTTTGAACATTTTTGTGGCCAATTATACCTCCACTACAATCGTCCATCCGACCGTCCCTTTGTCCTTCTGAGATTCTCATTAGGGCATTATCTCAAGACCAAGTGCTTGAATTTTGAAATCAGAATTGTATCCAGCAGATGAAGTGAAACATTTCAGAAATGTTCAAAACAGGGTCATAGTAACAGCAAGATCAAATGTCTGAAAGTTTTTCTTCAATTGCTTTCTTCCTGTCTGAACTATACATCAAGGGTATTTGTGGCAAACAAATGAGTAACTTGTTTTAGCTAATATTCTACTTTTTACATTTATGCTACTATACCATATACACGTACAGCTCATATTACTGCTTAAAAGAAAAAGTACATTCACAAGTCATTTCAGCAGCAACCGCTACACACTTAGAAGTGACAAAGTGAGTGGCATCAGGGACTTGTCACCTGCTAGTGTAAACACAGGGTGAGAAAGTTAGGCATCACAAGCATGCCATTACGGCACTGTGGTCAGCTCTGTGGCTCTCGACTGGAGCACTTCGAAGGCAGTTCAGTTCTATGGAGAGAACAACAACATCCTCTCTGCTCCCTGTCTGAATCTCTGCTGTCAACATGCACAAAGCCATTACACACACAGTGGCTGCGGTAGTGTGACGGTTGATCTGCTACACAGGTTTTGTTCACAGCATTATACAAGCATTGGAACATTTTCGCATAAAAAAGTATTACACATAATCCACACAGAATGCAACAGAGCAAATGATTAAATGAAGCAGAAAAACAGATGATTTCTTTTACAGGATCCACATTACCGTCAATGTTCTGCTGCAGTGTCTTTAATTCAGCAACCTTTTACTCCACTACTATAAAATTTGTGATTAAGCATCACACACACACACACACACACACACACACACACACACACACACAGAATAGCCTCTTATCTATGGAGCCTAATGTCGTGGGGAAAAAAAAATTCATTTATTTAATAAATGATGCTCTGTGCCAGTTATGATGATTACATCATCCAATTAACAAGCAAGTATGTGTAATTTTATTGTTACATTATTAATTACTATATTACAAACTGTGGTTTGCAAAAATGCTTTTATCCTGTAACAAAATGCTCTGGCACTCTGTAGCAGCTATGCTGTGTTTGGGTCACTTATCAGTGTTTCAGGATTAAAATCAGAGGAGTTTTGGGAAGATTACAGAATAATCATGGACAGGTTTCACTTGCAAATTGTGTGTAGATAGCATCCTTAACAAAAACAATATTTGGGAGTAAATAGCTTCCAAAGACTAATTATTTAAGCTATTCTGACTTACAAAAATATCCCATCTAAAACATTTGTTGTGTCATGTATTCAGATTGGTAATAAAACTTTCTACTAACACATGTAGTACCATGGTATTTTTAGGGCAGCCTCAGCATGCTAAGCATTTATTCAATACTACTTTTTCTTGCTAACTTTATTTCTAGCAAATGATAATTTTCTACAGTTGTATAACAGGATGTAGAATTTAGTGTTTCAAATAGGAGAGTTTTTGCTATAGGCAGTGGGAACTCATGTGGTTAAGGCTCTGGGCTGTTGATTGGAAGATCAGGGTTCAAGCCCCCACACCACCAAGCTGCCGCTGCCACTGCTGGGCCCTTGAGCAAGGCCCCCAACCCACCCTGCTCCAGGGGCGCTGCATCATGGCTGACTCTGTGCTCTGACCCCAACCCCCAAGGATGGGATATGTGAAGAAAGAATTTCACTGTGCAGTAATGTATATATGACAAAGGCTGCTACTACTTCTTAAAGAGGAGTATTATTTAATTTATTAAACCAAAAAGATACTGGATACAACAAACATACAAAACCTCTAAAAAGTCCAAAAGACATATTTGCTAAAATATATGTAAGATGCAGATACTACAGCACACATTCTTGGCAAAAAGAAAGATCAGAATCCCATCAGCTAAGAACATTACTGTTAAAAGACCTTCATGATGACCATCAGGATGACCTCAACAAATAGAGCCAACAATCTGCGAGATGGCATTTTGATAGCAAGAACAAAAACATTGCCTCAGACCCTGTGAAGGACACTGATCAAGCAAAGACTGACCAAAAACTCCAGACACCTCACCACCTTACCGCTCACTTTTATTCAGAAATCATGAAACACTGACTTGAATTCACAAGAAGGTTGTAGAAAGAGCCTGTGGAGTTTTTGGTGACAGCAGCATGTCTTGGGTAAGAAAAGCACTGGACGAGAACACCATCCCCATAGTGACCTCAAAAAGTGGGTCATTCCTACTGCTTCTCTCATTCGGTCGTCAGCATGTAAAAAAAAAAAAAATAAAATAAAAAAAAAAAAAAAATACCAGGCTATTTTGAAGAATGCCCTCAGTGCATTTGATCTTGGGACTTTCTAATATGTCAATGATCCCAAGCAAATATCCAATTAAAACAAATTTCTTTTTTTTGTACAGGAAATCCGAGTTGCCTTCCCACTGAAAACCCTTTGCTAGGATAAGAACTTAGAAAACATCATACTTGAGTAATGGACAGAGAAACACTTCAGACATGCTACAGGAAAATGTTTTCAAAATTGTGAGCTAATAAACTTTTGTTGCCTGATTACTAAGCCTTAGTTAAAATTGATTATTTTGTTGTATACAGACTCATTGTACAGATTGCCTGTCTTCCTTCTTTTCTTTCTTCATTCCTTTATTTTTGGTTCCTTCACTTTTCTTCTTCCCTTCCCTTTGCCTTTCTAACCTTCCTTGTCATTTCTTTCCATATTCCTTTCTTCTGTTATATATGTCCCACTAACACGTGTACAAGGTTCCTCCTTTATTGTGCTGACACTGCAGTTCTCCTCTATTGCTCGGGAATCATTAATCTATATGAACAATTCCAACATTGAAGGGTCCGAATTTAATGTTCCATATTAATGCATACATTTGGTCTAGCTTGACTAACAGCCCTACTACACAATGCATGCTGTACACGTTATTTTGTAGCTTGGAGAAACTAAACCGTTTACCCTACAAAGCACATGATTAGCCAAGTAGTGTGGAAAACTGACAGCTAGTGAGTGAGGACTCCTTGTTGACTTCACTGACACTGTGCACAGGAATATAGCATGGTCATGGCAATGAATGAATTCCCAGCTCTCTGCATGCATAACCTTTGGAGATCCTTTTATAGATCACCACTGTGACATTGTGCAGACAAAGTGTAAAGGAGACAAAGAGAGAAAGAAAGAAAAAAAAGGAAAAAAAGTAATACAGGTAAGGGAAATGTTAATCTAGTTTTAAGCTTAGCCTTATTCACATTTAAATTAAAACTATCTATCAAAAAGAGGCGAGTTTATTTATACAACATGTTTCATACATATCCAAAAGCAAGAGAACATAAAGTAGAAAATAAAATAGATAAATCAGTTATATAAAATAAAATAAAACAAATAAACAGAGGTGAAAACTAGGCAGAAAGTGCCTAAGCGTACTTCACTGGGAAATGAGAAACGTTTTAATTCTGGATATGCAAAGGGCCAATTTTGGGTAATATCTGAGACCTTTTGGTGGCTGGTTCCAGTTTTGGGCCACATAAAAACTAAATGCTGATTCATCATGATTTAAAAAATCACTGCTACTATAGCTGACAAGTTCCTAGTAAAAATCCATCCATTTATCCATTCTCTACACTGTTTATCCTACTGGGTTACATGGGAACCTGGAGCTGATACCAGGAGACTCGGGGCACAAGGAAGGGTACACCTTGGACAGGATGCCAGTCTATTGCAGGACACAGTCGCACACACACTCACATACTCATTCACACAATACGGACAATTTAGAGATGCCAATCAGCCTACAACACCTCACTGGACTAGGGTGGAAACCAGAGTACCAGGAGGCATCAAGAGAACATACACACACATGGCGGAGGTGGGAATCGAACCTCGAACCCTGGAGGTATGGAGGCCCACCTATTAGTTAATTAGTGATTAGTAATTAGTCCTAAGCTATGTGTCCATACAAGTGTGTTCTGGAAAAAAAAACAAAAAAACAGGAGGTTTTAATATTGTCTCTCCAACAGTTAAGTCCCAGTTGTATGACAGTCTAATAGGAGGCGGATTTCATGAATTTGGCATCAGCTGCTGGAAATCAAACTAGCCACTCCACTCTGCAAGAACACAGTCAGTACCTTCAGCAGGAAGGTAATAACCTGCTATCTTTAAAATGCTCCAGTGTGCTTCAGATTGGAGGTAAATGGACCTATGCCACATTGATGCCAGCTCAATTGTTAAAATGTTCTATTTTCCAGCCAGCTTATTTGCTCTAGACTCCAATAATAGTCCTAATTTAGAAAGTGAAGTCACTTGAAAGTTCAGCGAAATGACTCACAATCAGAGAAGTATCAGAAAATAGAATTGATTTTTCTATCCTTTTTGGTTACAGCAAATTCCCACCCTATAGCTAGCTCTCCCCATCATGAAACAGCTACCAGCCTGGGGAGGGCTAGGATTAACATATGCTTTAACGAAAATTCACATAAGGCAGCCAACCATATCTTTTTGAACTGCTCATGCTGAGTCACAGATCAGTGTAACACAATTAGAGGAAAGTGACATCTACCCACTGTCACATACATGAGCTCACAGATACCCATGACTGGCTTGTGAGAGTGACTGAGTGGGAGAGAAAGTACACCATCTTTCCCACTCAGAGAACACAGCCAATTTTGCTCCTTTGGACTCCCTGAACCAGAAAGCTGTGATCTCGTTGGGTTTCAAATCTGTGATCGCTGGAAGACACAGTGAACGCTTAGCTGTTGCGCCACTCAGGAGCCCCTTGGACAGCCTGACATTTCTGTCACTCACAGCACACTAAAATCAAAGCAACAACTGCCTTAAAATCATAAACAATATCCATTGCCAATAATTATTGTGCAAGTCGGCCCAAGGACAGAGTTGGAAATACCGTTAGGCAGAAAGCCGAGTATGGACACTGCCAAGCCCATTAAAACGCCTGGACGCAAGACAGCAGTGGTTTTACTCATTGTGAATTTGCTGCATTAACTCACACAGAATAAAAAGGGACAAAGAGAAAAGGCAGTGGGGCCTTGGAAACCAGTTGAACATGGCCAGAATACTGTATCTTTCTTCCATTTGTCCCTCTGTTCCAGAGCAGCAGGAGTGGCAGATTTAATCAGTATTTCATATGACAAAGTTATATGGGCTGAAAGAAGTTTGCAGCTGTTGGCCGAGTTCCACATTTCAATGCCTGTTTGAAGGTTTTAACCTTGTTCATTTAGTGACAGTGGTTAATGTATTCAATTGCTGCTCTTTGTTTATATGGAAGGTCAACTTTGGACTAAAATGAAATAGAAAGAACATTGAGGCATTATGACCATCTGACTGCTTCTATTCTATTGCCCAATTGATTTGTGTGGACACAAGAGGATGTGCCGATGACTAACAGAAAACGTTTGCTGCATGAAATGTTATGGTTGTAAAATAAATTTAGTAGTTGATTTAAATTCTAGTCTAATAATCAGTCATACATAAGCGCATAAGTGAGGTACTCTCGCCAATACGTTATGAGCAATGACACTAACCCTTTATACTAGGGTTTTCTTAGCATTTTTTCTAAGTGTGTGTCTACAATAGAATCCCATGTAAGCCCATGTACTGTGGCCAAGACTGTTAGGTATTATTTTATTGTATAACGTTAGCAGCACTTTTTTTTTTACTGAAGGTTATACTCAGCTTCAGGTTATATAACAATGTTAATTACCCAAATATATCACATGTGATATTCCATACATACATAACTAAGTATTGAATACTATGTGTACTTGCCTCCTTTTGCTCACTATTTTCATCATTAATTGTAGTGCTGACCGAACAGAACAAATAATTCAGTCTAGCAAGCTTGAGCTCTCTGCTTCTTTGTTTATTAGAGTCACTGTCTCAAGAAAAAAAAGATCAGACAAAGAGAAGTGCTAAAGCAGGCACAGGGTGTTTAGTAAAGCTCTTTGTGCATTCTGAACAGTGTGGAAAAGAATCTAACAACTCCCCTAAAAAGTGCAAAAGGGATTAACCTTCAGCTAACACTCCCTGTACTGCAGCCTGACAGACATCATTAGAGCACTGACAGACACAAAGATGAATGACACTGAACCACTCGATACATCATACAGAATCAGCTCCATGATTAAAGTTCCATATAGCAACCGAGCAACACAAAGAATGAGAGCTCTGCATAAAGAAAGACCTCGCTGTCCACTTTAATAGGAACACCTGTACGCCTGAACATTTATGCAGTTATCCGATCATTGTGCTTTTGCCTCATGTGGCCACAGCACAATGTAAAAAATCATGCAAATACAAGACAAGAGCTTAGAAAAGATGCCCATGGCATAGTGTTTTGGTAACACATGGACTTGTTTGGGTATTTCATGAACTAATGATCTCCGAAGAATTTTACACAAAGCATCTCTAGAATTTATATAGAATTGTGTGAAAAACAAAAAAACATCCTGCGTGGAGGGTCTGCAAGATGAAGTCTCCAAGATGACAGAGATGGAAATCCAGACTGATAAAATGATTGCGACACATTAAAGCATTAATATATTTACTTCGAAAATATATACATAAAGTTCATAGTCCTAAATAGTAATTAAAAAACATTAGAGGTGTGTGAAAGAGGTGAAGGTAGTGTCATGGCTTGGGCCTGGATGGCTGCTTCACTAATCTATACTGATGGTATTGATGGATAGCAGCAGCATGAATTCAGAGGTCTACAAAAACGTCCTGACCCAAATCAATGACTCAAAGCAAAGTGCCAGTACAACAAAGGACAGGGGAAAAACTGGAAGGTTTTACACTGGCCAAGTCCATCGGCAGAACTTAAACCAAACCAAGCAGCATTTCACCTCCTGAAGAGAAAACTGAAAGGAGAAAGCCCCCAAAAAAGCCTGGAAATCCATCACAATAGAAAAAGACAACAGAACAGTTTGGTGATACTGAAGACTCGCTGGGTTAATATATTCTTTAGTTAATGTTTTTTATTTACTTTAAGGTCTGTCTGTTCCAATACTTTCACTCACCTAAAAATTGTGTGGTCTGCCACCAATGGTGCTATGTTCAAAGTGTGAATGTAAATGTAAATATCAGGAAACAAAAGCTGGAAATTCTGATCTCGTTCACCTTTTGATCTCAAACCCAGAAATCTTCAGTGCATAGCAAAAACATTACATAATGTTTATCATAAAAATGCCCCAGTCCTAATTGGTGAATATTTTATAAACAATATTGACATCTGGAAGTCCCATCATTAATTGGCTGCCAGTTTATAATATAGCAGTGTTATCATCAAGTACACATCAGTGAGATCTGAATAAGCACCACTTGCGCACTTGTAAAGTACTGTTTTATGAAGCCAATTTACAATTTCATTCATTCATTCATTCATTCATTCATTCATTCATTGTCTACCGCTTATCCAAACTATTCTTGGGTCACAGAGAGCCTGTGCCTATCTCAGGCGTCATTGCGCATCAAGGCAGGATACACCCTGGACGGAGTGCCAACCCATCGCAGGGCATACACACACACACACACACTCATTCACTCACGCAATCACACACTACGGACAATTTACAGATTCCAATCAACCTACCATGCATGTCTTTGGACCGAGGGAGGAAACCGGAGTACCCGGAGGAAACCCCCGAGGCACGGGGAGAACATGCAAACTCCACACACGCGGTGGAGGCGGGAATCGCCAACCCTGGAGGTGTGAGGCAAACGTGCTAACCACTAAGCCACCGTGCCCTCCTTTACAATTTCATACGCTATCTATTCAATAGAACACTAAAGGATCGCTGTGGCTGCTGTTGTGAGCGCTAGGAGGTGAGTGAATGATGCATATAATGATTTATTTTATAATTTTTCATAAATGTGTACATAATTTAATCTTGGCTTCAAATGGCACTTCATAGCTTTTGAGTGTGCTTACTCAAAATAAAACTTTTGAAAGAGTGATGCTTGAATCATATCACACAAGAAAGTTGAAAATCATGAATAATTGTTACACACTTCAATTTTGGGCTAATTCTGCCATGCATGTGCATCTTGTGCTTATCTATACAGTCGATAGTTACATCTCAGTTCTATATGCTGATATAAGCAGCTACTGTGAATTCAGATCTGTGTGTATACTTTTATATTTGAAGAAAATTTATCTTGTGCTGTACAAAAGTTATCTGATGAATCAGTCGCAGCTCTAACTTGTGTCTTATGCACGGTGCAAGGACACGGTGAGCCACAATCCTGAGGCACCAATGAATAAGATTTCAGCGTCAGAGGCAAAACAAGTGTGATGGTGCGATATCTCTAGTGAGACCTGGTGCACGGCGAGTACTGAGAACCACAAACAAATGTGTTATAAAACTTTTTATATATAACTTTGTTTTATTTTCCTGGTCCTCAAATATATTTTGAGCTTTGTGTCAACATAATAGCATGCTGAAAGTTTAAAGAATTGTTTTGTATCACCCCATGAGATAGTGGGCAAAAACTGCTCAGGGCAGAACAAGAATTCAGTAAGATTCTTATTAAAGATGTATTAGAAGCTTTAATTTATTGGGGGCTGTATTATTATTATTTTTATTAGTTGATCTACTATAGTGTTGTGTGAATGACTGAATCACAAAAACTGCTCTCAATAAAAACATCTTAAAATCTTTTTAAAAACATACCCCAGCAACCAGTTACAGATGCATCTGTAACCGAACTCAGTTTTTTAGTCTGCATCAGCTATAACTGATTATAGGTTGCAGGAATCTACAGTTTGGGCTATAAAGAATAAGCCCCAGCTTTATTACTTCATTACATTTTCTAGCTGCCCCTGTATTGGAGCAAGATTATGTTAACAATATTCTGAAATGTAAATTTAATCATCTGTTCTCTATAGGATGATAGTTGTTCCGGATTTGAATATTTGTGTTAAAATAAAAATAAAAATTTCTTAAAATGTTTTATATGTAGAACATATCAATGCAATTTTCGACTACATACAGTACACACATACACCATGTTGCCAAAAGTTTTGGGACACCCCTCCAAATCATTGAATTCCGGTTCCAGTGAAAGGAACTCTTAATGCTTCAGCATACCAAGACATTATTGACAATTTCAAGCTCCCAACTTTGTGTGAACAGTTTGGGGATGACCCCTTCCTGTTCCAACATGACTGCACACCAGTGCACAAAGTAAGGTTCATAAAAGACATGGATGAGTGAGTTTGGTGTGGAGGAACTTCACAGAGTCCTGACCTCAACCCGATAAAGCACATTTGAGATGAATTAGAGAGGAGACGGTGAGCCAGACCTTCTCGTCCAACATCCACGCCTGACCTCACAAATGCGTTTCTAGAGGAATGGTCAAAAATTCCCATAAACACACTCCTAAAACTTGTGGAAAGCCTTCCCAGAAGATTTGAAGCTGTTATAGATGCAAAGGGCAGGCCAACTCCATATTACACTCATGTGCATGTAAAGGCAGACATCCCAAAACTTTTGGAAATATTGTATATTCTTCCCATTCCAAACTACAGAAAACCTAACGCTTTTCCTTTCCATATCCTTTTGTATGAAGCAGAATATTTGAGTTTAATAAATGGTTTTTCATCACCAGTGTCCAAACTATTCTCCTCCTCCTGCCTGATATGAGTGCAGGGCAGCAGTTTGCTCAAAGAGGAGACGCACTTTTAATGTTAATGAGGAGGATAAAAATACACAAGGGGCAGGGACCAGACATGAGGAGCTAAAAAAAAAAACAACAAAAAAAAAAACCTTGAAACAGCAGAGAATTTCTTTTAAAAAAATAATAAGACAAACCATGCAGACAATAACAGCATCATATCTACTTTACCTGTACACTATACACACACACACACACACACACACACACACACACACACACACACACACACCTGTATAAGGAATTTCATCAGTAAGGCTGTGATCGGATTGAACTCCGTGCTGAAATCCCAAAATGCAACTGAAATTCATATTCCTCTCTCACTCACAGTCTCCATTTCTATTTTCTCCTGTAACTCACTTATTTATCACAGCCTAGTGTGGCTATAATACACATAATACTCCAGACCTTCACAAGTTCTCAAGTTCTTACAGTAAAATAAAAAGACTGCCTTTTATTTATACATAGTTATTTATTCACACAAACCTTTAGTGACTTGGAAACTTAGCCAACACTCCACTTTTGTCAAACTCTGTAAATGGCAGTGTGTGAAATGTTTTGCCTCCTCATAGGAGACATTCACCATTATATATCTGCATCAATTCTACCGCTTCCCTGAACAACAGAATTACAGCCATAATAACAGTTATGTGTTTGGCATGTACGGGACCGTCAGTCAAACGGTTATAAATTCCTGTTTTACAGCCTCACTGACAGTCAGGCATGGCTGGATGAAATCTCAGACAACAGCTGACAAAAGCGATACTAAGGCTAATAAAAACAATAAAACTTCTTCCATAATGACCCTCATGAGAGCTCATAAGTAACCCAGGACTGTATTCAGTGTTGAGTTACATGGATGTAGTGAAATGTCATACATCAGTAATCTATGACAACATTTTGACATTGAACTTAAGTTGCTTTTTCTTTTGTGCAATGCTGTCCTGAGCGAGGGGTTTTATCATTTTTAATAATGTAAAATGACCACACAGAAAATCAAAAGCGACTGTAAAAATATGGTTCTCCATAAGCTCATTGTTACACGGACCAGGCACAACATTATGACCACCTTCCTAATATTCCGTTGGTCCTCCTTTTGCTGCCAAAACAGCCCTGACCCGACATGCACTGTGTATTCTGACACCTTTCTATCAGAACCAGCATTAACTTTAGCAATTTGAGCAACAGTAGCTTGTCTGTTGGATTGGAGCCTTCCTTCTTCCCACGTGCATCAATGAGCCTTTGTCGACTCACTCAAATCCTTACGCTTGCCCATTTTTCCAGCTTCTAACACATCAACTTTGATGACAAAATATTCACTTGCTGCCTAATATATCCCACCCACTAACAGGTGCCATGATGAGGAGATAATCAGTGTTATTCACTTCACCTGTCACTGCTCATAACGTTATGCCTGATCGGTGTAGTTACGAGATGCTGTTTAGCATAACATTCATATAACTATTTATAAAGTAACACATTAGAAAAGTAAATGATGTTTTTAACCATATTCTGACTGGATTAATTTTACAAGTATTTTTGTGTGTGTGTGATCTTTGCTGGACTATCTCTGGGATTTTAGTCTTGTCCATATCTCTAATGTCAGTCATTTATACAAACTGCATGTACATGTGCCTGGAAAGCTTGTGCTGTATTTTATTTTCCATAAAATCTCCGGCACATATACACTCTAGGAAGTGCATGCTCTTTTCTATGTCCAGCCAAAAGCAAAATGAAACTTGTTCTAGCCAAGTTTAAAACAATCGCATGTAGCATGTATCAGAGAGGTGATGCCGCCGAGGGATTAGGCAAGTTATTGAGTTCCTAAAGCCTACAGGCATGTTACGAGCATGTGACCTAACTATCAAAGCTCACAAAGCCGTTGTAATAAAGGTGAAAGTAATGAATTTGTATTAAAGTGATGTAAAGACATGGAATTCTTAGTGAGATGACTGTACATACATCAGGAAGACACTCATATTCCTCTGATTTATATTGAAATTGCATATTCTGTGCAAATTGCACATAATCGGTACATGTCCTCTAGCAAAGTTAGTAGAGATACATCTGCAAATCTCATCACATCCATATACTACATAACAATTCACAAACTTTAATAAAAGGGACAGAATGAATTACTTCTACTCTACTACTTCTATTTTTGGGGTGGGGGGTGGGGGAGATAAGTGAGTCTGCTACGCTTGTCGGCTGTGAAATGGATTTCACAGCCAAGTAATTTAGAGACTGATGTAATTCTGATGCAATTAATGAAACATTATATTATTGATTTGGACTTATAATAGCTTTAAATACTTTTACATTATTCATTGATGTGCTGAAAAATATTCCTAGACAGTAATAGCTTCACTGCTCAAGTGTCCATGGTTCCTCTGCCTACACTGGAGGCCTTCTGTTGCCTTTACCCCTACAGCACATCACACCTATAAGGAACAGCAGACATCCTCTCCCAGGATAGATGAATGGATTCCTCACAATCTGGCTTTGATCCTCATCCCCCCACAAAAAACCCTCTCCTGCTGCCAGTTTGGTTTTGAGGTTGGCACCATGTACCTCTCCTCTAAGTCTCTCTCTCTCTCCCTCTCTCTCTCTCTCTCTCTCTCTCTAGTTAGTCATTTTCTGTTCTCAAGTGATGTCCTTCTATCCAGCCCTGGTGATCATAGCTCAGTACAAGAAGGTCTTTAATCTCCTGTTCAAACCATCGCCGCTCAAAACCACCTTCAGCTTCCGTTTGCACACTACCATTATGTAGTGCTAAAGGGGCTGCACTTTGTTCACTAATTGAAGCAATTATCATGCTATTTTTGGTGAAGCACTGCTCCAGGCAGGCACATGTTATAAAGGATGAAGAAGGCAGTCAGTGGGTGCTTGATGGGTTGTTTGTCCTTAATAAGAACATGGCTCCCTGATCTCTCCCCAAGTGGCTTTTACTTTCATGTGGTATAGATGGCTAGTAATTGTACCACATGAAACAACCAAGTGTGTAGCTTAGCTCTCTCTCTCTATATATCTATGTATACACACACACACACACACACACACACACACACACACACACAGCTGAGAAGAAAATCATATTCCTTCAGCTGAGCAGTAAACAGTGTAAGGTCACATGAAGGTTTTTTAATGCTGTGATGGAACTAGCTTATCTGTTGGAGTGGCAATGTATGCTCTTTGACTTAAAATAGCAATTTAATTTAAGTCTTGGGTGAATTTTTGATTACTTAATATGTAACAAGTCAATATATCTGACATTAAAAAATCCATTTAAAAAAATTGTCCACTGCTTTCTCTGTATTGCAGATGTGTTTAAAACTAATTATTTTACTCTAACGGTTAAGATTTTTACTTTTAAATCTACAAGTCTGATATCGAACAAGTACCTACATTTTACTCAAACCAGCTTTCTTTAAACTGTTCATGAAACTTTTTCTAAAGTAAAAGCTTTGATGGTCTTCTTTGTGGCAAACTTTATTGTGATCATAAATTATGCTCATAAAATCACTTCATATTGTCACTTACAATGAAATGACATTTAACAGTGAAATATGAGCCAATAATGAGCCTCAACCACACAATCCACCAATTACAACATGGGCATCTAAATTTTAATGACTACATTTTGGACAATTTCAAATGTGGCACTACCTTCTGTATTTTTGGCTTTATTAAGAAAACGCTGGATACAGATGGATTTCAATGTGAGATTCAGGTTTTACACGTAAATAGCTAGAGATAAGCGATACTGTATATTACACAGCAAAAGTGCAAATGAAGCATGATCTCACCGGTGTCTGATATTATAAAGGCTACACTGAGATCTAGTCTCAATTTTGCTGAATCTTAAAATGCTTAGCCCACTTTTAACTCCTGTGTGTTATATCACACAGGAATCATCCATTCTTGCATATACTGTTTAACATAGAAAAAAAAGCCTGCTTTCTAGATAAAACAAGCTGACACTTGTAGGGGTCAGGAGTTAGATCAGCAATTTTTAGCAGTTGCTGAGCCACTCAAACACCTATCCTAATTACAAACTATTCCCAGAATAGCTTCCCCCCCCCCCATAAATTAATCAAACATTTTGTCACAAATTGAATATCAAACTGATGAGTTTCCATATAAAACTATGTGTAGGCTGTAAACATAAATTACATAAATGATCACACTCGAAAGAATATAATTAGTGTTCTTTACAGGATATGTTTTGCATAAGTTGTTACTGTAATGTCCTGGATAAGTTAAATGACTAACAAAAACACTTCAGAATTCTGTTTTTTGGCTTTTACTTTATTCCATCCTCTTGTTCTTAGCAACCCCATCCTCTTTGATCGGTCCTTGATGGTTATTGTGTCAGAGACAATGGCTCAGCACACTATCACATAGATGTTCGACTGTACCATGTTCTACACCTTAGATCTGTACAAAACTTGCAGAAAAAACATAGATGGGTTTTTATTGTAATCTTATTCTCCAATCTATTGTGACCTTCCACTACCATGTAAAAAAAACACTCCCTTCAGCACCTGTGCCTGAGTGCCCAAAATCACGTACAGTCTACAAGAGATAATTTCCCTAGTAACCCATAGCAACAACATCCCTCCATCCGTACAGCATGTGAAATAACCTAACTTACTGAGGCCCATCAGTGAATAAGCTCAAGACCTTTATTTTCTACATGGGCTTCCCCAAAGGACACAGTAAGGTTGCGTAAAAGGTGTTCATGAGGAACAGTTCTGAACCCTCAAATAAAAAATGGGACCCTATGACCTTGCAGAGCGGCACACAAGGCACAATCAAGAACTGAGAGGTTTAAGTGCATCATTTGGAACAGGGCCATATTTTGCTTCTACAGGGTATTTTATAAAGCTTGTGGCTTGTCTGCTTATCCTTGTCTGTAAAAGAGTGAGAGAAAGGTAGTTGTTAGGGACACGTTTGATAAGGACCTTTTGTCTTTTAGTCACATTAGTCCTTGAGACCCTGAAGTAAATACTCAAGTAAGCAGCTGCTGCTGTCCAGAACTTGAAAGATGGCACAACCTATAAGTACTCCCCCTTATCCCAGTATTTGGAATTCCACTTTTTTTTCCTGTGATTGACAAGTGTTCCAACTGATTAACTGTCTTCTGTTAAAGTTCATGTTCATTTACTTGACAGTACGCTGTTCTATGTTGTTAGCAAAAGGTAACCATTTTGTGTTAGAAATGGATTGTAAGTCATTGTTAAGGATAACTATCTGAAATAAGAGCTGTGTTGGAGATTAGGTTTGAAATAAATGGGCTCCAAACTGCTAGTTTTAAGATTACTGTCAAGAGTAAAATTGGCCCAGTATGTGGTGACATCTTGGGTTCACTGCAATACAACACAAAGATTTCCTGTGAATGCTGGTGCTGTTGCCAGATGGAAAGCTTACAAGTTCAGACAGTTCAGGATAAATCATCATTAAGAAAGTAATTCGATTACGAAACGGACCTGGAGCTCTAAAATCCAATAGAGATGGGCGTTATGAGGTAGAGACTGGATTTGTACAACACTGGTCACAAGGTTACATTGACATTCTTGAAGGGTGTTGAGTGTGCAGACACCACTCTCAAAAAATGGACAGCCTCCTGAACATACTGCCTCTTCTGGTCAGTGACATTGTTCCAAACAGCATCACAAACTATGCCGTATCTTCATTAATGATCCTCATGATTTGTTTTTTGCTACTTATGTGCTACAAAGTTCTGAAGGGTATTATTTTTCTTTAAATGCAGAATCAGGAATACATCATTCTACAACATCAAAGCATAATATACAGAGGCTGGACAATGAAACTGAAACATCTGTTTTTAGACCACAATAATTTATTTTGGTTGGTGTAGCCAACCTTTTTCCACTCAATACAGCATCAATTCTTCTTGGGAAAAACAGACAAGTCCTACACAGTGGCCAGAGGGATTTTTTGTCATTCTTCTTGCAGAACACTGGCCAGGTCACTACGTGATGCTGGAGACGGGAAACGCTCATCCAAAATACCCCAAAGCAGCTCAATAATATTCGGATCTGGTGACTGTGCAGGCCATGGGAGATGTTCAAGTTCACTTTCATCTTCATCAATCACTCTGTCTTGCTGTGTGTATTGATGCATTATCATCCTGATACATGGAACCATTGTAGCTTTAGGGTACCATGTTTGAACCACTGGGTGCACATGATCCTCCTGATGTGGGAGAGACAGTGAAGGACTCATCAGGGAACAATACATCATTCACATGTCATTGCCCAAGATTTCCGATGCTAGCACCATTGAAACCAACGTCTGGCATTGACATGAGTGAGCAGAGGTTTGTCTATAGCATCAATATTGACCCTGTGGAGCTCCTGACGAACAGTTTTGGTGGAAACAGGACAGTCAAGGTGCACATTTAATTCTGCAGTGATTTGGGCAGCAGTGGTTTTATGTATTTTGGATAGAATCCAGATGAGTACCCAGACATCCCTTTCAGACAGCTTCCTCTTGCGTCAACAGTTACTCTGTGGGATGTGGTTCGTCCTTCATGGTTTTATGCAGACATTACTCTGGATACCGTGGATATCGAAAGACAAACTTTCAGTCTTGGTCACAGATGTGCACCAACAATTTGTCCTCTTTTGTACTCTGATGTCTCCCCTATTATGTTGTGTGGATTGCAGTATTTTATCTACTGCAGTGCTATTGCTCTGCTAATTCAAAACCCTTTTCTCTTAGTGATGTAGTGAAGCCTGGACACCAGGTCAATATATATTAGCCAGTGTTTCAAGCTTCATTGTACAACCCATGTACATCTTTGACAATATTTACTTTTGCTATCAATATACTAATAAAATTAGTTAAAAATGCTTTATTACACTAATTCCATATTACTTTTCTGAATTAAGCTCAGGTCATAATTTCATGTTATTAAGCATTGTCCTTGCCATCACTACCACCACAACAGCTATAAATAGCAGATAACATCCATATTTCCATAATAACATCCATATTTCACTTCAATTCAATTATATTTGTATAGCGCTTTTAACAATGACCATTCTCACAATGCAGCTTTACAGCAATATCTAAATTCAGTATATAAACTATAAATTTCTCCCATATGAGCAAGCCAGAGGTGATGGTGGCAAGAAAAAACTCTTTTTAAAAAGATCTTTCTATTTAATACTTTTGAAGACTCTATGTACCAGATATCATAACAAATGGGAATAAAACATAAGATATGATTACTACAAATCCCTAACTCTAACATCTGCCTGAAGAAAACCAAACACTCGACGTAGGTCTTGACAACAGTAACTTGTTCAGCAAAAAATTCTTAATACACACCTCTGATTTGCTTTGAAACTCTGAGCTGTACTCTTCTGAAGAAAAAAAAACAAACAAAAAAAAACCACCTTATAACTTATCAAAATGTAAGATTTAGCAGCGCAGAATCTCAACTGACTTTTCTGACGTGGATTAAATACAGTTTCTCAAAAAAAAAAGGGATCTTCCAATAAATCAATAGCCCTACCCATGCCCTGGGTAATTTTAATAAAAGGTCTGCAGTCTAAACATTCTTAAGCGAGGCAGATTACTCTTAAAGACAGAGGATAGCCCAATTTCCCCAGTTGCTCATAATTGACTTTATGGCTCTGCAGGGTCCTGAGAGGTGTTAATAACTCTGTTCAGGCTCTGTGTACAACCTTGTGTATATGTGGCACAAAAACCACAACATGAACAAGAGATAGAGCACTATGTAATGCATGGCTGAGAGCATCGATCAATAGCCCTTTCCTTCTGAATCACAGCGGTGTGTTTAATCAGTGGATTGTAAGTCACGCTTTAGTATCATGAGCAGATTGTAACATTAACTCCTGCCGAGTGAGGAAAGTCAATCACGGGGCTCCTAAAGCACATGTCATTGCCTCAAAGTACTTATCTGGTCCTGTGAGCCATCCTGAGCAGACTGCTGCAGTGTCTCAATCCTGGGAGAGCTGCAGAGCTTTAGGAACATAGCTACTGACCTTCATGCTGCCCGGATAGAACAGCCAGAGAGCGCCTCAAACACAAACACTTTTTTTTTCTTTTTTTTTTGGGAGCGGGGGACAGCTAGAAACAGTGTAAATGTAGCGTTATGTAAAGGGGCTGTAGTAGCTGTACATAGGAATTAGGGCAGTGGAATTTGGTTATTTTTGATCGCCTTAGGGGGAAAAAAATGCTCAAATTTCCAGCGAAGGAGGTGGATTTGATCTTGTAACACTTTTTCTCTAAGCAGTGCTGCTCTCAGCTCAGCCTGCATCCCATATATGCCTTACTCCGGAAAATTTAAATCTAGCTAGCATCTTCACTTCCACTCGAGGCGTTATTTTTAAAATGCAAGGCAATGGCACACAGTAGAGTTACATGGAAGAGTTGCACAGTCTTTACTGTAATGCATTTGGCACAGTTTTGTTTGTTTCCCTACACTTCTATTATTCGCAAAGGCACATTGGTGTAGTTAGTGATACAGTGTTGGCTAGAATAAGGGATTGGAGTACTCTGTTATCAGACTGTCACTTGTGCGGTCTCTGTGAACTATTAAAAAAAAATTCCCCACACCAATGCCACTGGATGGTGATTTCTATTCAAAATGTCAGTGTCCCAAAAGCACTGCAGCACAGAAATCATCAAATGTTAAAGTGAATATAACCGTAAACACTCTTTATATCAGTTAAAATGCTCTAAACTTTACAATGTTTTTGTAAAAATAAGCCTGTGCAAATCTTTCTGGCCAAGATAGCATTGTAATGAATGACATAATTGTAAAGATAATATTTTGATAGTACTGGGTTGATGTAAATGGATTAAAAATGGATGTGATGTTGCAAAAACACTATATACTTTACTATATATACACACTATAAAAACATTTTTCTCCCACTATCAATTACTATTCCTTTACTACTCATGGTTATTACCAATGCAAAGACAAACAGATGTTACAAAGACGGTCAGTAGTTACAGCCAGCAATTAAATAATCTCACAAAATGTTAATTGTATTCAGTAAACTAGGTAGGAGCTTTATACTCGTGCACAGATCACAGGTGATGTGATCATTAAGTGATAAGGGTGCTATAGGAGTACTGCTGAGGTATGGTTTAGATGCAGCAGTGCTTCAGCTTGAAGCGTCTCAGA